>OY804599.1:28461632-28979309 GCA_963680895.1 Fragum sueziense
GGCTGCCACGGCATGAGAAAAGGGGAAAATAGCCAAATATTTTAAAAATCTTCCTCTGCCTAACCTGTTGGCCAATATTATTGAAACTTCACATGAATGATCCTTGGGGAAAGGGCTTTAAAAGTTGTTGAAAGACTGATTCAGACAAAGCCTCTGGCTGCCGTGGCATGAGAAAAGGGGAAAATAGCCAAATCTTTTAAAAATCTTTTTCTGCCTAACCAGTTGCCTAATATTCTTGAAACATCACATGATTGATCCTTTGGTGAAGGGGCTTTTAAAGTTGTTAAAAGAATTCGATTCTATTAAAGACTCTGGCTGCCGCGGCATGAGAAAAGGGGAAAATAGCCAAATCTTTTAAAAATCTTCCTAACCAGTCGGTCAATATTCTTGAAACTTCACATCGATGGTCCTTGGGTGAAGGGCTTTGAAAATTGTTGAAAGACTTTGATTCCATCAAAGCCTCTGGCTGCTGGGGCATGAGAAAAGGGGAAAAAATTCTTTTTTTGCTGCTATACAGGTCAAAATGTTTAATTTCAACAAGAAAGAAATCTCAGGTGAGCGATCTAGGGTCATCATGGCCCTCTTGTCTTAGGTAACTTATGTGCCCTAAAATACTTTTTTCCCAAACAACAACATTTTAGTGACATTCTACTTGGAAGCTTCTGCAGGCAACAAAATGGGTATAGATAAAGAAAGTATTTGTGTACTATGATTAGCACAGAAAATATTGAGACAAAAAGAGAAAATGCTGGTTATCAATTTCTTTTTGTCAATTCTTTCCAAAGCCTTTCTGACATCAAAACCAGAGCATATTGGACAACAGTAATAAGACCATTTTAAGAAATGTTTTGAGCGCAGACAATTTGTTTACGATTTCCTGTCCTTTATTTAAAGCAATAATCCTTGCCCAAACAAGCAATCTTTTTGACATCCCCAAAAGATATAGCTTGGGATACATAGAGACGAAAAAAAAGGAAATAATTTTCTCCTTTTCCTTAATATATTTTCTTTGATAAAGCTTGAATTTTCATTTTTCGTGACATTGATTTTGTTGTCATCGTCATAATAGTAAAGGCAGTTTGAAATTTTACGGTTTGGGAAAGTGTACAGGTTTCTATCATACACTTTTTGCACTCAAGCAGGAAAATGGCATACATGTAAACAAGTAATTTCACGGCCGCTTATCTACTAAATCACAACATTTTGTTGTGTATGAAAAAAAGGTTAGAGGATATCCGGTTGGCAGTTAGAGGAGCCGACAAATCGGCGGGTGAAAGGTGAGTCTCGTCTTTTAATCGAAATGTTCTTGTTTCTAGCTCGAAAATCAAAAATCGGAGAATGTCATACAACCCTTTATTCATTTTCACATATTTGTGAGCCCCATCCAAACCCCGATTCCCAGAGATTGAACGAAAATTCATTTTCTCCCGTTGCAAGGGTATCCCCAATATTGACATTTCGTCAATCCTGATGAGCGTTTGTCCACTTTCTGAGGATGAATGGCCCAAAACCTGTGCGTATTATAAAATAGTTTTATGTAAATTACATCGTGCAAACAATATTTTAATAACTTACAGTCGATCTTTGAAGAAAATCAGTTCTTCCGGTCAGTTTGTGCGTTAGAGGATAGGTTGTGAGTAAGAGGATAGGTTGTGATTTAGAAGACAGAATGCATTCATCGCATTTAATACCATTTGTCATTGTTTATATGCGAATTAAGCCAAACCGAAATACTCTATGTGATATACATGTCTATTTTCAAAGGGTGAGTGAAATGGCATAACGTATGTTTACGCCCAGTAAATTGATACATCAGGGACACAGACCTTTAACATTGTCTGCTTGTCTGCCAATCTGCATGTGATAATTTAAAATGAAAATTTAAGTTAAGAGGGCGTTTGCGCGTTCTCTTTTTAAAATTTCATACACCTGATATTCTTGTCTGCTAGGCCTACATCTTTTGCTTCGGAAAAGTCAAATATTTAGCCATTTTGGTATTGGGTGAAGTGTTTTCAAAAGTCGGTTTTCAAAAAGACACAATTTTTTACTGCTTTATTTATAAAGAGTTACAGATGTGAGAAGTATATGTTTGAGGGCGTAAATATTGAGGGAAGGGCTGATAATCAACAATTTATTCTTTCTCTCGATGTTTTCCGAAACTATTTTACAAGGGAGTTATAAAATATATCTTGTATGGGACAGGATTTTTGGAGAAATCTTTATGAAGGAAATCGAATTCTCTTGTTCCGTTGCTTTTACATGATGTGTAATTGGGATTCTTTAACCCTTTCTCATACAAGGCAAGGTATAACGTAGGCTACTTATTAGAAAGGGATTGTAAAGTATTGCCGCAAAAGAAGAGATTACTGGTAATCAGCAATTTCTCCCGTTGTCTCAGTATTCTCTGTACTACTTCTCTTTATATAAATCATCTTGGTATTAGTATACATTTGTCGTCTGCAGCATTTTTCAAATTGGACCAACCTAAAATGTAGCTGTTTCGGAAATATTTTTAAAACGTTGGTGGTGTGAAGATATGCCTGTAATCAAACTTTGTAAGTTGTATTTGCAATGGTTAAAATATTTACAATAGATTTGTTGTTCCAATGCAGGTATCAGATTTCAACACCTTTCATCATGTTCCTCGTGCAAGCGCTGATCCAGGTATTTTTCCCAGGGGGGGATCATTCGATTTTTAACCCCTTTTTTACCAAATTCCAGGGGGGAGGTCAGGCCCCTGCCCCCCCCTGGTTCCATGCAGATACATGTCATACCATGAAGGACTAAATATAACAACGGTTTGTTGTGACACACAGGGACGAATGAGGCAGCTTATATGGGACATAACCAGTAATCTTTTTGATTACCCCTTTTTTCGCCAAATTCCAGGGGGGGGGGTCATGACCCCCTGACCCCCCCTCTGGATCCGCGCATACTCGTGTGTCCAGATTAGGTGACTAACTCACTGTTTTCAACAATCACTGTTTGAACTGGATACAAGTAGTGTCCCTAGATATATAAAGTAAGTACTGAAAAGTGTTCCAGACTAGTAGACAAACTTAGATCTGTCATCCAAGTATTTTAGTGGCCCTTTATTTTGGAGTATTGAATGATGTTAAGAATCCTACACGCAAAATTGTAGATTCGACAGATTTTTTCTATATTTGTATGAACGTCAAATGGTCATAGAGGTAAACTGATAATCTTTGTGTCATTGATTTTCTCATGGAATGATCTCAAAAACGATATATTACAACATTGGAATCATTTCTAAAAGGGTTATTTACCGTCGTTAGTTTCTGCTTGATATGAAGCTGCATGCTAGCGGTGAATTTCTTACTTCCAAGGTTAATAATTTGCTTTTGTTGATTTTCAGGATGTGTTGACCCAATTCCTCGCCACAAATGAGATCAGACTAATCTGATACGGGATGTATGGAGTGGAGAAACTTTAGGCTATTTTATCGCTTATTCAATAAGCTGCAGGAACTTTACAATATTTTGGAAGTGAGGCATGCGTGGATATTTTTTAACGGTGACGTGATTTGTACCTAGACAAACCATCGTTGAAGTTGACAGAAGTGATAAAGTACGGATTTCACAAAGTTCATCTTTAATGTATGTTACAACTTGCAAAATTTATTAATGTATCAATTCGTAGGCCTATATGATTGGTGTCTTAATATTAAACATATTGAATCAATAAACAAGAAGATCTATGGATAAACAAGATTTACAGATCTATATTTTTGACACGTCTTTATTGTCTCCGGTTTTTCCACTTCTTACGCATTATATTTTAAAGAGGCTACTTTAGAGCATACAAAACTGGCTGGAATATTGCACAGTATTTACTTTGAATTGTATAAAAGTTCACGTGAAGACGCACAGAGTACAGACAGACAGAAAGAAACACAAAGGATAGTGAATGTTTATATCAAACATTGTTATAAATCTATTATGTATAAGACATTACATTCATTTAGATGAGATAATGTAATATGATATATATAACTGGTGTGTAAAAAGGGTTTTTCTATATCATATCACAATGAACTCGTACTCTGTCAAATAAAAATGACAAAGTGATTCTTAAGTGAAATAAGGGTTTAATCTTTGGACAAGACTAGTCTAGTAATGAGAGTATTTCGGTTTGGCTTGATTCGCATATAAACAATGACAAATGGTATTAATATGCAATGAATGCATTCTGTCTTCTAAATCACAACCTATCCTCTTACTCACAACCTATCCTCTAACGCACAAACTGACCGGAAGAACTGATTTTCTTCAAAGATCGACAGTAAGTTATTAAGATATTGTTTGCGCGATATAATGTACATACAACTATTTTATAATACACACAGGGTTTGTGCCATTCATCCTCAGAAAGTGGACAAACGCTCATCAGGATTGACGAAATGTCAATATTGGGGCTACCTTTGCAACGGGAGAAAATGAATTTCCGTTCAATCTCTGGGAATCGGGGTTTGGATGGGGCTCACAAATATGTGAAAATGAATAAAGGGTTGTATGACATTCTCCGATTTTTGATTTTCGAGCTAGAAACAAGAACATTTCGATTAAAAGACGAGACCCACCTTTCACCCGCCGATTTGTCGGCTCCTCTAACTGCCAACCGGATATCCTCTAAACTTTTTTTCATACACAACAAAATGTTGTGATTTAGTAGATAAGCGGCCGTGAATTTGTCCTTGCAATTTTAACACCTTCACCAACAATATTTTAGACTATAGTCTGTTTTTGATACTGTGACGTATATTTACAAAATTTATAGCTCATGATAAATGAATGAGGTGGGTAAGCTTATTATACTTATCAATTAAAACAATATCGAAATTAAAACTACTGTAATTGTGTATGTGATGGTTTGAATCTTGCATGTGTCTCCCACCTGCAAAATTCAAACAAACACTTGCAACATTTTATTGAACTATTATAATTTTAGAGTTGGCAGTTGACAAAAAAAAATGATGTTGATAAATTAAGTATCAGTTTCTGCATTTCTGCACAATTTTATACTGAATATATACTGCGAGGCAAAAATAAGTATACACCCTAGTTATTCCACGTTTTCTGAATAAACGATTCATAATAGTATGTACGTCTTTTAATCGCCTACGAAGGTGGCGGTTTATTGATGTAACCTTCTCCGCCTATCTGTGTTTCTGTTCGTCCTTCCGTTACGAAGGTCTTTTCATAGCATACAGCGTCACTGAAAAAAGGGGATGTAATTGATAAATTTATTTAAGCATCAACAGTGACACAAAGCCTACTTTTATTAACTGATTTTGATAAGATTTTCACAGAAAGTTTCGAGTCACCTAAGACTATGAGTACATTGTTATTGTTTTTCCCTATTAAGATGCATCATGGCAAAAGGAGGCTTGATGAAAACAACCTACCTGACATAACTTCTTCTAAATTCTTCGACGGATTTTGATAAAAATTTATGTAGAATCTACTAGAATGTTTCTAGACACCTGAGTAAGTGTATATAGTGTCAAATTTCTTTCATATCATGCTGTGTCATAGAAAAATGGGCTTTAATGCAAAAAAGTGGCTTATTTGTCGATTTCTACCAGCCACCGAGAATTGGGTTATAATGTTAGAGAAAATTTAATTTTGTGGTTTGTTGTGATAATGAATAAAGAAATCATACACGGCTTAAAGGCAACATTTGATGCTCCACTAAGTCGCATGTGCAAAGTTTGCAAAATCGGCATGTAGCATAAATATGGGTATTTGAGCAATTTCAGGTAAAAATTATCAACACTGTATTATTGGTTTATACGTAGAAATGAAAAGTACAAATTTTGAGTCGATATGATGCAGACGGAGAAAATATCAATGCTGGTTGTCAGCATTTTCTTCTTTTCCCTCATTTCCTTCCAAAGTCTCATTTTTTTAGACATCAAAATCGGTTCTTATTTTAGAGAGGGTTAAAAAAAGGAAACACAAGGATATCTCTGCATTTCAAGAAAAAACTCATAAATACAGCTTGTTTTAAGCTGCAGTTACAAGGTTTTTGTTGAATTCTCATATATAGCCTCATAGCTCCTTTATCCATGTCATGGTTTTAACACTGGGTGTTTTTATCCTAGTGCAAGACCTTTGACATTTTCAGAATCGTTCTACTTTCACTCAACACAATGTTTAATGTACTCCTGCTTCAACCTATTACAAGGCAACAAAATTTTTGACTGGTCCAAATTCAAGGAAAAAAAACCCGACAATTTCATGTGACAGAAATTTAAAATTTGTTGGCCCTTCTTGGTAAACAACATTGGGGTAAATGAAGAAATTGTTTGTATTGAGCAATTTCTTCATTTTCTACTTTATTTTCCTAAGCATTATCTTGTGGCAACGTCAAAAAGTGTCATTGTAATATGGTAATGGGTTAATTTCCAAAATGGCTAAGTTTCATCTGTTTCAGTTGAAAGCTGCTTCAGCATGTTCGTCTTTCGATTCCATTTCAAAGCCATTTAGACTCTCTATCAAGTTTGATTAAATGAGTTTTATGTCCCACTAAACAGCTAAAGATCTATAAAAAATCGAGATGGGGGATTGGGGGCTGGGGGGGGATCGAAACAGGAACTCCTGTGGTTTTACTACCCCTCCAAATCCGCCCCATTTATAGATCTTTAAGGTATGTCAAAGCCATTGTCTTGTTCGAGAAAGGGTTAAATCCCTTTTGCACAAACCACGGTAATATACTCCCCTGTTAGAGCTCAAAATCTTGTAACTCTAGCTTCTTGCAAGCTGTAGTTACGAGATTTAAACCTCCACCAACGATTACTACAGTATATCAGTGGTTCAACGCTGGTAGCGATATTGACTTGTACATGGGTATAGACGGCCCTGTTTAACTGCAGTACTGCACAGCAGACGTGTGTATTGTCTGGGCCGTGTACTCGGTGTTTTACACTACACACCATAGACTACGAGCTAGCTTTACTGATAAACATGTTCTCAGTGCTCTAGCCTATTTGAGACATTTTACATGGATTTTGTCATGCATTCTACATTCTAGAAGGTAGATTTTTAGATTCTTAGATTTCATTTTGGTTTTATAAATACGGTATCTTAATAGATCTATCTGATTTTTTGCGAACTGTATGATTACATAGACTGGTTTAGACCTTGAGAGCTATTTTTGGCTGTCGGAGATAAAATACTATACTACTGCATGATTACTATGTGTGCATGCTTCAATCTTCACATATTTTACCTATAGGCAGTGAATACACAAGTGGCTCAGGATTCATGTCCTTACTTTCATTCCAAAACATCATAACTACGGCTTGTTTTAAGCTGTAGTTACGAGGTTTTTGAAGAAAAGCTGTGAAGTGACTTTCTACATAGATTCTCAATGTCTCACTACAGTTTGCCCCTAACTAGACAACAAATTTGTAGACTTGTGTGAAATTCAACGAGCAGCAGACAACAAAATTGCTGTAGATTAACCCTTTACCAGATGGCAAAATTTTTGACTGGTTCAAAGATTTTGCAGACGACAATTTCAAGTTAATGAACTTATACATCTTTTGGTCTATTAGGACAGAAAACATTGTGGGAAATGGAAAAAATAGTCACAAGCAATTTCTTTATTTCTATTAATGTTTCCCAAAGGACCTTTTCCAAAGTCTTTATTAACTGTCATTAAGACTTCAATGTGCGGGAATGGGCTAAAAAGGGGGGTAGAAATGAGAAAGTGTTGGTTTTGGTTTCTCTTTAGCTCATGTTTCGACTAATTCCTGCAATAACTTTTGCTTCAGATGGATTTGACCATAAAGTACTTTTGACATCCTTTTAACCCTTTGTCCAATAAACTTCCCTCATTTGATTGTCCACAGCAATGAAATGCTCTCATTAATTTGCTTGTCCACACCAATAAAATACTCTCATTTGATTGTCTACACCAATAAAATGCTCTCATTTGATTGTTCTCACCAATAAAATGCTCATGTTTGATTGTCCACACCAATAAAATACTTGATTGTCAACACCAATAATATGCTCTCATTTAATTGTCCACACCAATAAGATACTACCATTTGCTTGTCCTCACAAATAAAATACTCTCATTTGCTTGTTCTCACCAATAAAATGCTCTCGTTTGATTGTCCACACCAATTAAATGCTCTCATTTGATTGTCCACATCAATAAAATGCTCTCAATAAATTACTTGTCCAAACCAATTAGATGCTCTCATTTGATTGTCCACACCATGAAAAAATGATCTCATTTGCTTGTCCAAAACAATAAAATGCTCTCATTTGCTTGTCCAAACCAATAAAATGCTCTCATTTGCTTGTCCAAACCAATAAGATGTTCTCATTTGCTTGTCCAAACCAATAAAAAGCCCTCGCTTGCTTGTCCACACCAATAAAATGTTCTCATTTGCTTGGCCAAACCAATAAAATGCCCTCACTTGCTTGTCCACTTCGATAAATTGCTCTCATTTGCTTGACCACACCAATAAAATGCTCTCATTTGCTTGGCCAAACCAATAAAATACTCTTATTTGATTGTCCACACCAATAGAATGCTCTCATTTGCTTGTCCAAACCAGTAAAATGCTCTCATTTGCTTGGCCAAACCAATAAAATGCTCTCACTTGTTTGTCCACACCGATAAAATGCTCTCATTTGCTTGACCACACCAATAAAATGCTCTCATTTGCTTGTCCAAACCAATAAAATGCTCTCATTTGCATGACCACACCAATAGAATACTCTCATTTGATTGTCCACACCAATAAAATGCTCTCATTTGCTTGTCCAAACCAATAAAATGCTCTCATTTGCATGACCACACCAATAGAATACTCTCATTTGATTGTCCACACCTATAAAATGCTCTCATTTGCTTGTCCACACCAATAGAATACTCTCATTTGATTGTCCACGCCAAAAAATACTCTCATTTGCTTGTCCAAACCAATAAAACGCTCTCATTTGCTTGTCCACACCAAAAGACTACTCTCATTTGATTGTCCACACCAATAAAATACTCTCATGTGCTTGTCCAAACCAGTAAAATGCTCTCATTTGCTTGGCCAAACCAATAAAATGCCCTCACTTGCTCTTTCACTTCGATAAAAATGCTCTCATTTGCTTGACCACACCAATAAAATGCTCTCATTTGCTTGTCCACACCAATAAAATGCTCTCATTTGCTTGTCCAAACCAATAAAATGCTCTCATTTGCTTGTCCAAACCAATAGAACACTCTCATTTGATTGTCCACACCAGTAAAATGCTCTCATTTGCTTGACCTTGCCAATAAAATGCTCTCATTTGCTTGTCCAAATGGTCAGCCTGTATAGAATATTTTTGGATGAGATGGGGATCATGATGTGATGTGGATGTGGAATGTTGTATGCTACCCAGCCCTAAATTATAACAGATTGAACGAGGAACCCTTTTCACACTGAATTTATATACAGTGAGTTGGTGTAAAGTATGGTTGAACTTCATGCTTGTTTAGTCAAAATACCTTCACACAGGTCTCTTATCTGTACCTCTGGTTTCATGGTTTCTTGAGCTTCTTATGGGCTCCTTCATGACTCAGAACAAAACTATTGTAATTGCATTTAGAACTATACAAACTTACAACAGTTTGCACAAAGCCTCCGTCCTATGTTTAAGTGCAAATGTCTGGAAAGAAAGGGTGACTGTGAATAATTGAAAAATTGATCTCTATCTCAGACGACCCAGACAGGCTTAACTGCTTTGTCTATTGATTCTATATGCAGTCATGGCATGGTCCCCCTTAAAGGTGCATGAGTACCCTTTTAGGTCCACTGCCCGTAATGGCGGTTTGTCTGTCATGAGTGCGTCCGCCTGCGAGGGCGGATCTAGAGGGGGTCGGGGGGTACGGACCTACCTGGAATTTGCCGGAAATTGATTTTTGACTATATAAAGTTAGTATAACGTAACATGTTTAGCATATTAAAGTCATCATTTGGGGTTAGACCCTCCTGGAAAAAAAATCCTGGATCCGCCCTTGGTCTGTGATCTCAGACGACCCTGACAAGCTTAACTGCTTTGTCTCTTGATTCCATAATGCAGTTGTGGTATGATCCTCCCTTACAGGCACGTAACATAAGTACCCCTTTCATCGTCATTTTTATACGCCACATGGGTCTTGTTAAGTTATGGCCCTGGTCATCTGTCTGTCTGTCTGTCTGTCTGTCTGTCTGTTCAACACCTGTGCTCAACACCTTCTACAGTTTCGATAAGAATTTAATCAAACTTGCCACAATGAATCTTCATGGTGTCTAGTTGTACTCATGGAATTCAGATAGCTCTTTTCGTTCTTGCATATAATGCTCTTGAATCAATTTTATTGGTTAAAAATAAAGAAAATGATGGAAAATAGGTACCAAATAACAATGGCAAAGGTATGAAAGTGTAACATGCTCAAAGAGAAAGGTACTTAAGAATAATTGAAAACAATAATTGATGCCTATCTCATTCCGTCTGCTAGACATTATTGAACAATAAGTTCATGTAACACTGGCCTAGATTCTAGACCATTGATTCCTTATGCAGACAGACATTTTCTTCACTGTGGAAATATATGGAATTGGTCTATAGGTACAAAATTCACAAGATAAAAGGGTATAACTTTAGAAAATTGAACAGTTGATGCCTTTTTGACTCAGTTTGCCAGACATTATTGAACTATTAGTTCATGAAACACTGGCCTATAGATTTTAGACTGTAGACATAGACTTTTTTTCACTAAGGAAATTGATAAAAATGTATTTCGGATCAAAATTCAGAAGAAGAAAAAAGGTATTTAGAATATTGAGCAATTGATCCCTTTCTCATTCCGTCTGCCAGACATTATTGAACTATCAGTTCATGTAACACTGGCCTAGATTTTAGACTATTGATTCCATGCGGAATATGCAGGCATGGACTTTCTCTTCCTTATCCTTTCTTAGACGACATAATTTTAGGTTGGTACTATTTCAAATTTCTAACAAAGGTACAATTAATGAATGGTTGAAGAAACAAACCCCTTTCACAAGCAGTAAAATTTTAGGGTGGTCCAAATTTGAAGCTGCTGAAGACGACAGAATGGATTATATTGATCAAGAAAGAATTTGATATGTACAGTAAGGAACAGAAAATATTGAGGCAAAAGTAGAAAATGCTGTGTATCAGCATTTTCTTCTTTTGCCTCAAACTCTTTGATTAGGGACATCGATCAAAGCCAGGGAGGAAAGGATTAATAATGGGTAATTACTTACACAAATAATGTCCCAGTCTCAGACTTAGCCTAACCACATGTAATGTTGAACTAGATTTTGGACTTCATTGACTCATAATGCAGTGCAGTGGTCTTTTTGAAAAATAAATTAAGCCTCTTTGAGACACTGTGACACACCCTTTGCCGTAGCAAAAAAATTTGATCATTGTTTTACAACATTTAGAGTAGTTTTGGTCATTAAACCTCGCAAACCAAATTTAGGGGTGTGTGTGTGTGTGTGTGTGTGTGTTTTTTTTTTTTTTTGGGGGGGGGGGGGGGTACATACTGGAATCAACAGGTCGGTCCAGTTGTCAGTTGGTATGTCAGCGAAAACCTTGTACGGACAACTCCTCCTACACTTACTGTCAGATTTAATTCATACTTGGAAGAAGTGTTCATATAAGGACCTGATTTTACGAAAAAATGCTTGTCTGGACAACTTTACTACAGTTACCATCTGATTTGCTTCATACTTGGATCAAGAGTGTATCAGGACAAGCAAAATTTGCAAAAAGCAAATTTCATTAGTTATGGCCCCTTATTTGACAAAAATCTTGTCTATACAAACATAGTGTGGGGGTATTTGTATCAAAACATGTATGGTAAAGTGCAACAGAATTGACTGGGTCTTTGTTTTCAACAAAGTATGCAAGTTCAGCGTCTTCAAAAAACATTGCAGCAGCGGAGTCATTTCATATGCTTATGTTGGTAGACTATGATGATATGATTACAATTTTATTGGTGACATTCGAAAATTTGGTTTTTTTACAGCTTGAGTAATAAAGCTGTAATTAGGACATTTTGGAAAGTAACATACAAATTATGAAAACTTTGTAAAGGGTTCTACACTTGGATTTACCTGTGCTCATTAAAATTTTACCATGGCTGCCAATACTTGAAATAGGAATCTGGTATAATTGTTCCAGGAATGTGAAAATGGCAATCCTCAAGCAAAATGGGGGCTTCTTACCTTCTTAACCCATTCTCAAAATATTGCTACTTTCAAACACCCTTCAAACAATGATTGGAGGAAACTGTGTGGGAAATGATTGATTGATTGTGGTCAAAAGCTGATTTCAACTGCTATTTTGTCATTTTGAGGCGGCTGGAGCACCTAACCATGGATTCCTGTCGTTTCTCATACCAGTACTAATACAACATCCTAACCTAGCCTCCAGCTGCTCACCCACTGAGGTTAACGCCCCTGAGAAAAAAGTTCAAGAACACATTTCTAGTTCTAGAAGTGTTCTCGAACTGTTCTAGAATAAGATTGTTAAATGGCAGTTCTAGAATAGTTCTAGAACTGCCATTTAACAATTTAGAACATTCTAGAACAGTTCTTGAACTAAGTTGAACTTTTCGCAGGGGCAATGTCAAACCATTGTATGGCAAAAAAAATTATCTGATGATCGAACCTGGGACCATGTTGCAGGAGTCACCCTGTAGAAAAAAAGCAGTGGCATTCCATGCCACTGGTAAATTTTGCCAGCATTCAAGTGCTAAAGCCATTGGTCTTTCCAGCGCAATACCTTTGGAAATTCCATTGGAATGCCACTGACTTTACCATTGATAAATTTTGCTGGCATTCCAGTGGAATTACCAGTGGCATTCCAATGAAATACAATGGTATAACAGTGGTATGCCACTGTTTTTACCACTGGTAAATTCCAATAAAAATCACTGGTACTGCAAGCAAAGTGGACTTGAGCAATTTTTAGCTCGACTTTTCGAAGAAAATGAGAGCTTATACTGTCACCCGGGTGTTGGCGTCGGCGTTGCAACAAATGTTAAAGTTTTTTCAAACATCAATAACTTCCATAGTATCAAAGCGATCAAAAGTCGAGCGCGCTGTCTGCGGACAGCTCTTGTTAGACATTGGCGTATTCCTAAACTTGAATGCCGCCAGGCGATTTAGACAAATTGGTGCGAGTGGTCATGAATAACTGCCAGTAAAATGCCGCCTGACGAGGCAAGGGTGGGGGCAGGCGGTTTCTAAGGTCTGGGGTGCGTGTGCCGTCATCAGGATGTGGGCCGGTGTCACAGGCCTGCAATTAGGTGTTCTAACTGCCACCGCCCGGCGCCCAACCTATAATCTGAGGGTGACAGGCTAGTTTCCGAGGAATTAAAAATCTAGATTGCTGTCAAAAGTAAAAATTGTTGTAAACATATCTAAAACTTTCAGTAGTTTAAATTGTCTAAGAAGATGACCCCTTAAAGCAGCGGAAAGGGTAAGAGCAACAGTTACTGTTGTCTGCGCTCAATTCTACCGAGTCTCCATCTCAATTTGGTGGTTCAAAAGTCTTAACTGCAATCTAGCTGCGTCCAAAATGACAACTGCCCCCTGCCAATCTTGCCTGTCGCCTGGCTGCCATCGGCTTAATTCATACGAAAACTTGCAGTAATCACGCTGGCCGATGGCATTTAGTGATTTGTGACCGTAGCATTATTAGCTCACCTGAGCACGAAGTGCTCAAGGTGAGCTATTGTGGTCGCTTTTTGTCCGTCGTCTGTCCATCCATCTGTCCGTCCGTCCGTCCGTCCGTTCACAATTTCTTTCAACATCTCCTCCTAAACCATTGGACCAATTTTGACCAAACTTGGCAGGAATGTTCCTTGTGTGATACTTTTCAAAACTTGTTCGTGAATTTTTGATTTGTCAAAAAATGTTGGCATGGCAGGCAGAAAGGGGCTTATCAGACTAGAAATCATAAGAAAATTCTTTAAAAATCAATCATTGGGCCCAATTGAACCAAACTCAGCAGGAATATTCCTTGAGTCACTCTTTTCAAAATTTGTTCACAAATTTTTATATTTGTCAAAAAATGTGGCCGTGGCAGGGAGAAAGGGGCTTATTAGACTTAGAGAAATCATTAGAAAATTCTTTAAAAATCAACCATTGGGTCAATTTGAACCATACTTTGCAGGAATGTGCCTTGAGTCATTCTTGTCAAAATTTGTTCACAAATTTTTTCATTTGTCTAAAATTGTGGCCGTGGCAGGGAAAAAGGGGCTTATCAGACTTGGAGAAATCATAAGAAAATTCTTTAAAAATCAACCATTGGGCCAATTTGAACCATACTTGGCAGGAATGTGCCTTAAGTCATTCTTTTCAAAATTTGTTCAGAAATTTTACATTTGAAAAAAAAAACATGGCCGTGGCAGGGATAAAGGGGCTTATTAGACTGAGAGAAATCATAAGAAAATTCTTTGAAAATCAACCATTGGGCCAATTTGAACCAGACCTTGCAGGAATGTGCCTTGAGTCATTCTTTTCAAAATTTGACCACAAATCTTTTTATTTGTAAAAAATTGTGGCCTTGGCAGGGAGAAAGGGGCTTATCAGACTTGGAGAAATCATAAGAAAATTCTTTAAAAATCAACGAATGGGCCAATTTTAAGCAGACTTTGCAGGAATGTTCTTTGAGTCTCTCTTTTCAAAATTTGTTCACAGTTTTTTTCATTTTCAAAAAACTGTGACTGTGGCAGGGAGAAAGGGGTTTATTAGACTTAGAGAAATCATAAGAAAATTCTTTAAAAATCAACCATTGTGCCCAATTGAAGCAGACTTTGCTGGAAGGTTCCTTGAGTGACCCTTCTCAAAAATTTTTCGCGGATTTTTGATTCGTCAAAAAATGTGGGTGAGGAAGGGGCTTATCGGACTTAGAGAAATCATAAGAAAATTCTTTAAAAATCAACCATTGTGCCAAATTGAACCAGACTTTACTGGAATGTTCCTTGAGTTACTCTTTTCAAAAATTTTCCATTGGTCAAAAAATGTGGGCATGGCAGGGAGGAAGGGCTTATCAGACTTAGAGAAATCATAAGAAAATTCTTTGAAAATAAACCATTGGGCCAATTTTCTATTTCCCTTACCTGTTGCTCTCAGGCTGGCCCCATGTTTATCTTATGTAAACAAATAAGGGATTAGCTTTAGCTTATCAGATGGTAATCTTTCACTAAATTCTATCAATCACAGACAAAATCTTGTTAATTGAGCCTATCATAAATGATCAATCTCTAACAGATCAGTATGCTTTGAAAATTAGCCCTATGTTGTATATTGCGAAATCATGAAATAATTGTTGAAAATTAACTAACTCAACAATTGTGCTAATTCATACCCAACCTTACAGGATCGATTGGAACAAAATTATTTCTTAATTGTTTCCAAACAGAAAGTCCTTATAAGTTTCATGCCTTTGAATTTGACAAAATTGCCATTATCACTCTTGTCATCTTGATTCAGGTGAGCGATTTAGGACCATCATGGTCCTCTTGTCTGTAGATCTGAAGACCTTTAGCTCTCCCTTGACAGACAAGTTGCCGAGCCCGGATAGCTCAATTGGTAGTGGAGTCTGTCAATCCTAGGGTCACAAGTTCCAATCCGGGCTTTGCCAGTATCCATTCTATCATTTGACAAAAGTCATTTTGTCTCTCACCAACGGGTGTGAATCATCTTTGTGAGAGAGCAGCTGGAGGCTTGGTTTGGATATTGTGGTTGTACTGGTGAGATAACCCACAGTTAGGTGCTCCAGCGGCGTCCAGCCACCTTGATATGACCATATAGCAGTTGAATTGTAAAACTCAATTAAAACAAATCAACAGACAAGTATTGTTGAGGTGCTGACATATTTATGGCCGTGATATTTTTCTTCCATGGAGGTTTTGCTAGTTTTCCATACAGGGAATGGCAATATCAGGAATGTCGTAACCCTTCTCCTGCTGTTCATGTCAGTTTATTGTTGTGACCAGAGGTATAGCTGACAGTATAGGCTAAGATCAGACTGCACAGATGTGCAGTCTGATCTTAGCCTACACTGCCTGCTTTCTACTCCGTTATAGTGGCAAATTCTTGAGCTAATTTTATTGAATTGTCTCTTGAATTTGTAGTTAGTTTGAAGCAAGTCAGCAGAACAAGGGTTGAAAATGAGTGGGAGACTGGGATTTGCTGACATCTACCAAACATAGGTGTTTGACATTGACCTTTTAGAAAGATTTTCGTTCAGTCCTGTTTATTTGAGTCTTATCAATCCTGGGGTCCCGTGTTTGAAACCCTGTTTGGCGAATATCTTTTCTGACATTTTACAAAAGTTGTTTGTCTCAAAGATTCTTAGTTACAAATAGATTGTTTTTAAGAAGCATCTAAGTGCAACAGTGACTCTAACTGGATGCTGCTTTTGTGCTTGTGTGAGAAAAATACTGGAAACACATGGCTGGATGTACCAGCTGCAGCAAAATGATGGTACAACATGGTTATAAACCCCATTCATTTATGCAATACTGTTGTAAGTCATTGTTTAATCCTTTCAGGATCAATTTCACTTTTTGAGAACTTCAACAGAAAGAGCTTTTGAAGAATGAAGACATTAACTTTTGAGAGAAATAGAGTAAAAGCTGATCACCACATTTTCTCCTTTTCCCTCTATGTTTTCCATGCTGAAACACATTTGGGAAAGGTTTGAAGGATAGGTCAGAATTCCAGCATGTCTGTGAAGAGGTTCTGTTATGGCAGATGTCTTTATTTTCTTATTTTGTTAACCCTTTCCTAAATGACAAGACTATAAAGATTTCTCCAATTCTGTGGCAGCTGTCAAAATCAACATCAATAAAGATACAATTTTTGTACTAATTTCACACAGAAAATTATCTGGGAAAAAAAGAAAATTCTGGTTCTTCTTTTACCAAAATGTTTTTCCAAACATTTTCTATATTGATATCAATGTCAGGTCTTGTTTGGGAAAAGGTTTATGGTTTCACATATTTGTACAGTCCATGGGCGGATCTAGAGGGGGGTCGGGGGGGGGGTTGGGTCCGGACCCCCCCTGGCATTGACCGAAAATTAAATTTTGACGATATGAATTTAGTGTAACGTTAAATATTTATTACATTTTAACCCATTACCAAACGACCAAATTCTAGACTGGTCCAAATTCAAAGATATCGCAGACGACAATATCAATGAATGAAATTTAGAATTCATTGGTATTTTGGGGTAGAAAACATTGTGGGAAATGAAGAAATTGCTTGTCACAAGCAATTTCGTCATTTCCCACAATGTTTTCCAACGCCATTTTCTTAAGGGGAGTCAAAAAGAGTCAATGTGTGGTAATGGGTTAAGCCATAATTTGGGCTTGGACCCCCCCCCCCCTGGAAAAAAATCTTGGGCTTGGACCCCCCCCTGGAAAAAAATCCTGGATCCGCCCTTGCAGTCAAGGTGAAAAGTTCATGCACAAATTGACAGTTCTGCACTCATCTCGGCAGAACTACAAGAACTACAGATTTGATTGATTTATTGATCATTATTTGGTCTAACCCTTTCCCAAACGGCAAAATTTTAGGGTGATCAACTTCAAAAAGTGCCACAAATTACAAAATGGATGTTATTAAAGATAGAATTTGTGTAAATTATGGCATAGAAAATATTGAGACAAAAGGAGAAACTGCTGGTTATCAGCAGTTTCTTTTTGTATCAATGTTTTCCCAAACCTTTTCTATTGGGGACGTCAAAACCAGGTCTTGTTTGGAAAAGGGTTAATACCCCTTTCAAATTGTCATATTGCTGTGGCCGGAACACCTAACCGTGGATTCATGTCGTTTCTCTGATCAGTACTACCACATCATTCTTTCCGTGCCTCTAACCAGCAACTGCATGACCCATACAGGTTTATTGGTGGGAAACAAATTGTCGGTGTAAATGCGAGACGCCTTGTATGTCTGTTCTTGCGATTTTCAAAGTACAAACTTGTGTGCCCAGTTACAGACAGTTCTTGCAAGTTTTGAGATATTTTACTGATCAGTATTTATGGCAAATCATTTGTGAACAATATGTCCAAATTTGAAGTAAAACATTTCAGTTTGGGAAAAGTTTTTACACTTTTTTCTCTCCCATTTGAAATTTTCCAAAAACGAGATACGAGGTTTTGCATTTACAACGACGAAATATAAAAGAGGATGTTTTAACCCATTACCACACAGTGACTCCTTTTGACTTCCCACTATATAATGGCTTTGGAAAACATTGTGGAAAATGAAGAAATTGCTTGTGACAAGCAATTTCTTCATTTCCCACTATGTTTTCTACCCAAAAAGTTATAAAATTTCGAGATTTCTTCACATTGAAATGTCGTCTGCAACTTCTTTCCAATTGGACTACCCCAAAATTTTGTTGTTTGGTCATGGGTTAACTGTCTGGGATCAAACCTGGGACCTCATGAGTCGGAGTCTGATATGCTACCAACTGTGCTATGGTCGCTGCCAACAACAGCTATTAGGGGGTAGTGGTAAATGATTTTTTGTAGCGCATCTGCCTCTCACTGGAGAGTCCAGGGTACGATTCCCGGCCATGGCAAATATCTCTTCTGACAAAAATGTCACCCACCAATGATTTGATATCATTCACTTATGTGGGCAAGCAGCTGGATGCTCAGCAAGGGTGTTGTGTTAGTGCTGGTATGAGAAACAATAGGATTCCATGGTTAGGTGCTCTACCTGCTGCGATATGACCATAAAAAGGAAGTTTCATGCCAAAAATTTATAATTGTACTGAAGAATCTATAATTATCAATAAGAAATCGGATGAAATGGGATTATTTGAATTAGCGTGTCTGTCTGTCTGTCTGTCTGTCTGTCTGCCTCTGCTCTGCACAGAGAGTAAAATGCACCCGAGTTCCCTTTGCTCTTGCATCTGCTCTGCACTAGGCCTATAAAAGTACAAGACAATAAAACAGAAGCTGGGTGTTATAAAATACATGTGAGAGTGTCTGAAGTGAGAGCATCGTTATTGATCATGTCTCGACAGTGTCAGCCTCAAACTTTTCTTATGAATCTAATTCCAGCGGAAATTTACATAGAACACCGGCTGCCCATAGGAGAGATGTGTCTGGCTTCGATTTCCAGGGAAAAAAGATTTACCGTTTCCTAAACAAGAACTGGTTTTGAAATCCCTAATATGAAAAGCGTTGGGAAACATTGAGATAAAAGAAGAAAATGCCGATAACCAGCATTTTTGTGCTCCCCGAAAAAATTTCGGGGGAGCATATAGTCGCCACGCTGTCCGTCCGTCCGTCTGTCCACAGCCATATCTCAGCAACCCTTGGGCCAAATTCAATGAAACTTCACATGTGAACTCCCTGGGTCAATACCTAGAGACTTTTTTCTCCGTTTGTAAATTTAAGGCTGCGTCATGGAAAAAGGGGCCTTAGTGTAAAAATTAGTTTTTCTCTTATTTCTCTTCATCTAATGGGCAGAATTTAATGATATTTTGTGCTCATGTAATGAATAGGATGTTCTAGACCATATTCTATAAATAATGTGTGTACAAAAAAGCTGTCATGGGAAAAGGGGGCTTAATGTATGATAGTTTTTATTTTGTGACAAACACTTATTCGGGGAGCATAATCCGTCTGTGACGGCTCTTGTCTTCTTTTGCCTCAATAATTTAATGGCTATATTGTACACAACACAAATTCACTCTCCATCAATATCTATTTTGTCATAGATCTGCAGCAGCTTTTGAATTATAGCCCTAAAATTTTGGTAAAATGTTGGTCATTTCCTAATCACAGGTATGTCAAAACCAGGTCTTGTTTAAGAAAGGTTTAAAAGTGGCAGAACCAGAGGTGGTTTTTTTTTTGGGGGGGGGGGGGGGTTCAAAAGAACCCTGTAGCCTTATTATTTCATTTTCAAGCAGAAATTCAGTCAAAATTATGTAAAACTAGGCAAACGAAATCCTCTATTTGTATTTTTGAAACCCCTCGCAGAAACCCAGGATCTGCTGCAGGGTTAAGTAAAATAAGTGTGAAAAGTCACGAATTAGAAAAGGTTATAATCATGTGCAATATTTGCTAAAATGGTCCTCTCACAAATGTGCATAATAATATTGCCCCCAATTTTCAACCAGTTCAATAAAGAGAGACAAATCTGTTATTAAACTGCAAATTCGAAAATACACCTCTTATGTTCTAGAATGAAGTTTCTGAAACTGCAACCTTTCCCAAACAATGCCAGGTTTGATGTTCCCGATAAGAAAAGCTTGAGAAAACATTGATTAATAGAAGAAAATGCTGAACATTTTTCTTTTCTAATTTTGCGTCAATATATTTTGCGCTATATTGTGCATTAACCCAATCTTTATATACATCTATTTTGTTGCCTACAGATTTTGCCAATCTTTATTGATCAATAAAAGGTAGTCCACCCCTAATGAGATTCCCGCCACACCACGTTGGAATTATTTGGGCAACATCGAAAACATTCTGAGGTGGAAATATTTACAACCGCACCTGAATAAGTTTGGATGCATAATGTGGCTTGAAAAAAGCTGATATTTTATGAATCTCATAACGGCCGCATTATGGGTATCGCCTTAACATCAATTTCGTTGTCTGCAGATGTTTTCAATTGGGGAACAGTTCTAAAATTTTGCCATTTCAGAAAGGATTGAATCCCATTTAATCTTTGGCATTTAGTCTGCAGCAAATGTTGGGTAATATCATTACTTTCCCACAAGGCCACGGCCATAGCGCAGTGGGTAGCGCATCTGCCTCTCACTGGAGAGTCCAGGATACGATTCCCGGCCACGGCAAATATTCTCTTCTGACAAAAATGTCACCCACCAATGATTTGATATCGTTCACCTATGTGGGCAAGTAGCTGGATGCTCAGCAAGGGTGTTGTGTTAGTGCTGGTATGAGAAACAATAGGATTCCATGGTTAGGTGCTCCACCTGCTGCAATATGACAAAAGCAGTTGAAAACGGCGTAAAACCCCATCAAACCAAACAAATCCTTTCGTACAAATTAATTCCGCTCCAATTTCAATTCAAAGCTGTTGCAGACAACCAATTGAATGTTGATCAAGATACATTTTGTGAACAATTTAGCACAGAAAATGTTGAGACAAAAGGAGAAAATGCCAATTATCAGCGTTTTCTTCTTTGTTACAATGTTTCCTCAAGCTTTCACAAATAAGACTGTCCAGATCTAGGCTCATTTGGGAACGGTTTAATTACAGGTATTGGGTCTTTTCGTAATTCCTGTAATACAGAGTTGTCGTTCCTGCGGGACGGTATGTTTACTTCCATTTGCCTGTTTGACAAGCGGCAACTTTAATATTTTCATCAAATCAATGAGTAATTAAATAAAAATGATTTTTATTGTAACTTAATAATGGAATCTAATGATACCCCTGCACCTTCCATCATTTTTAAACCATTCATAGATCCATAACAAAAGAAATCGCCCATAATCCGATGATAGGTTGTCGTTGAAAATATTTTTCCCCGTGGTTCGCCTCAAATCAGGCGAGTGTCGTTATGTGACGTCATGACTTTGCGTTACACACTCTAGTCATATGACGTCATAGTAATAAGTAGAGGGGCACCTTTGGGGAATATAGATACATGTACGCTGTGAGCGAGTATTTCCAAACGCATATTTTGTAATTGTTTGTAAGAACATTCTGCTCCACACGGTTCCACTGTCGGAAAACGATTACATCTAATATCGAAAATAGAATAAGTGAATGTTAAAGCACGGAAAATATTGAGGAAAGAGGCGATATTTCTGGCTAGATAGAGCTATCATCAAATTGCTTCCTTTTTCTCAATGTTTTTCCAAAAAATTGGTTAGGAAAAGGTTAATATAATAAACCACCATTTCAAATTTAATTCAAAGTTGAAGTAGACTGTAGACTTTGATACGTAGATCTACTAAGAAGAACAGTTTGGTGTAGATTGTAGAATAGGAATTATCGAGGGAAAATTAAATTGTGAGCAAAGTCAGCATGTTTTTTCTTTTCTCTCAAAGTCAGCATGTTTTTTTCTTTTCTCTCAAATCTTTGCTATTTCGTTCAAGTAGATCTATGTAATTCATTGTTTGTTCGTTAAAGCTTTCCCATACAAGACTATATCTAGATCTTCTTAAGAGAAAATACTTTAATAGGAAACATTTTGGCAAAATTTAAGAGCATCCTGATAACCAGCATGTTCTCCTTCTGTCTCAATAGACTAAATCTACTTTAATATGTAAGCGTTTAGATTGTTATGACTATGTTGTGATGGGTTTTCTCTTTCTTCTCTCCGCTGAGGTTCTTTTGTTGGAATCTCCCAACGATCTACGTGTTTCGGCCAATAAGTACTGTTATGTCTCTCAGACTCTGGTAGGCCTCCATCTATAGGCCAGATACGATGTTTGGTTCTAATTCTTGCGACTTAATACAAGAATCCAAGCTCGTCTTGTATTTGCCTCTTCCGATATAGTTTGTGCATTCCAAAATTTCCAATTCAATACACAAAATTATGGCATTAATAAATGCAGTAGCGGTTCTTTCCCACTGATAGCGCTTGTCTACAACGACACCGGAAGACGGCATACCGTCCCGCATGAACGACAACTCTGTCACGACGGAATTACGAAAATCCGGAATTTAGTATGCATGGCAGGGCTTTTTGACACCAGAGGGAGCTGGTTAAGTTTTTAGACTGGTGGCTGTTTAGACTGACTGCACTTTGATTATCCTAGATCATGCATGAGAGAGATGGGCTAAAGATAATCCCTATACTGCACAGCTGTACATTTATGATTTACCCTGTAGCAAACAAGAAAATATATGGTATCTATACTTGTTCATTGAAGTTGGAATTTCACCAATATTAATTTGTATTGTAAGTTTTAAAAAAGACAAATTAATATGTTGAGATTGAGGCATAATTTGGCTGACCCTTGAAATCCATAATTAAAGTGAAAAATGCATGTTCTACCTTCCCCCACAGAGACGCTTGATGCCCCTCAAGAAAAGGGCTTGGTTAAACATTGTTTACATTTGAACAAAGCATAAACATAATACCATATGATCTTGAATGCATTGTATAGCTCATGATAAATGACCTGGCAAAGCATCTCTATCAATAAGCATGGGCTGCTCTTCTAGGTCATTTTATCGTGAGCTTTGATTTTTCACTGTTTGGTAAAGGGTGTAAATGATGTGGAGATTTTGGTAGACTAAACATGAACTGAATGTTGCCTGTTGTAAATCATCTCATGTTTACATCTTGTGTTTACAGATCGACAGATTTTGAATTTCTACCTAATACATAAAGCTTAAAGGTATACAACAAACCAAGGAGAAAATATTCACAGCAATTTCTTCCTTTTTCCTCAATGTTTTCCCAAGCTGTCTCTATCAGGGTTGCCAAAATCTTGTCTAGTTTGGTAAAGAGCAAATCTGACTATACAATTATAAGTACATAGGAAAATAACTGTAAAGGTTCAATCAAGCATCTTCTTTTCCCTCAATGCTTTCTCCTGCATTTGCCATAAGGAGCTTCAAATCTTGCCTCGTTTGGTAAAGGGTAAATCTGACTAGACAATTATAAGTAGATAGGAAAATAACTGTAAAGGTTCAATCAAGCTTCTTCTTTTCCTTCAATGTTTTCTCCTACATTTGCCTTAAGGAGCTTCAAATCTTTCCTCGTTTGGTAAGGGGTAAATCTTACTAGACACATGTAAGTACATAGGTAAATAACAGTGAAGGTTCAATCAAGCATCATCTTTTACCTCAATGTTTTCTTTTGCATTTTCTATAGGAAACTTCAAATCTTGTCTAGTTTGGTAAAGAATTGAACCCTTTCCCAAACAAGACCTGCTTTTGATGACCCTGATAGAATAGGCTTGGGAAAACATTGAGACAAAACAAGAAAATGCTGATAAACAGCATTTTCTCCTTTTGCCTCAATATTTTCTGTGCTAAATTATTCAAAAGTTTTGCTTTCAATAAAGTCCATTTTGCCGTCTGCTTTAGCTTTTGAATTGAATCGTCTTTTGGTAAGGGTAAATCTGACTAGACATGTGTAATTACATAGGTAAATAACTGTAAAGGTTCAATCTAGCATCTTCTTTTTCCTCAATATTTTCCCAAGCTCTTCCTATCAGTAAATCTTGCCTCGTTTGGTGAAGGGTAAATCTGACTAGACACATGTAAGTACATAGGTAAATAACTGTAAAGGTTCAATCAGGTGTCAGACAGGTATAAATAGTTTTATGATTACTGACACAGAAAATACCTTTAACTGACCTTTATGGATTAACCGGTAGTCAATTCACAGACCAAATGTTAGCCACACAAATTCCCTCTGTACCACTACATAAGTAGGACAATAACAACTCAAACAAACTGTTACAATTACAAGATGAAATTTGGTATAGTTACGAGCACTTGGGTAACCGATTAATTGTGTAACATCCCATCTCTACATAACATACAACCATCGTACAACAAATGCAAACATCATTTTTAGCTCCACTGGCCTTTCAGGCCAGCGAGCTATTGTCATGGCGCTGTGTCCGTCGTGCGTGCGTGCGTGCGTGCGTGCGTGCGTGCGTCCGGTCGTCAACTTTTTTCTTTAAAAATCTTCTTCTCAGAAAGTACTGGATGGATTTCAACCAAACTTCACAGGAATGATCCTAAGGTGACCCTCTTTCAGATTCCTTCAATTGATTTTGATTGAACCAGAAAGTTTGGAGTTATCTGCCCTTGCATGTCAAAAATGACATTTTCACCCTAACAACTTTGACTATTGACAAATGATGACAAAACTTGTGCAGAATGTTGGTGACTGTTAGATCTTGATAGTGTGTATATTTCAGCTTGATCCTAATTTTACTTCCTGAGTTATGTGCTCATTTATATGGATAATGATATGAAGCTAATGCTAAAAAATGAGTAAAGTGTGAAATGGGTGAAAAGGTTAAAGGTTAGTGAGGGTCACTCTTGGTTAGTGAGGCCGGGTCACTAGTTAATGGTGTACTTGGAAGGGAGAGTGTCTCTAAAGGTTGTTGGTCACAGTGCAGGCAAAATTTGTTTGAAGATATTTGTGTCAATATTAAGCAAATGTGATATAAGTTGAAATAGCTAATTAGATGAAATAAAAAACACACATGGGACATGAACACATCTTTGTGAAAAGTGTTTGATAGTTCATTGAAAGATTTTATGGATGATTAAAGTGACATTTCAGAATTTTTTGTCATAAATTTTACTTTTATTTTTATCTGAAAGAGCATATTTCCTAATGAAAATTCTGAAAATTACAAGCCAAAATATTGCGCCGTTTACGAGAAATTAGTATTTTTCTGTTAGAATTGAACAAATTGTTGTGGACAACAGTTCGGATGTATATGCAATTTATCGATTATGTCTCAACTCTAAATGCGTGTTTCTCGCTTATTGGCAACAACTTAAAAAAACTAATAGTATTTATACTCATTAGAATAACCAATCTTGGCATCAAGACATACTTTAAAAAAATGAAATTGGAATGAAATGTCCCTTTAAGCTGTGTTGTTGTAAGTTGATAGATTCTATACTTTTCTTCTTTGCATGCACAGTGTGGTTTCTTCACAGACATACTTTTAACTCTTTCCCAAAGACCTAGTTTTGATGCCCCCTTTAGAAAAGACTTTGATAAATTTGAGTCAAAAGAAGAAATTGCTGATAATCAGCATTTTCTCCCTTTTACTCAATGTTTTCTCATCTACATTGTACAATTTACTTGACCCTTTCCCAAACAGAGAAATTTTATGATGGGTCAGTTTGAAAGCTGTTGCTAAAGACAAAAGGTATGTTGCTTAAGAAATGAATTGTGTACAAAATAGCTAAAAAAAATGAGGCAAAAAGAAAAAGTGCTGATTATCAGCACTTTCTCCTTTTACCTTAATGTTTTCCAAAACCTAATCTTTAAGAACGTCAAAGACAGGTCTTGTTTTGGAAAGGGTTAAGCCACACAATTTTTTTAAGGTGGTACACAATAAGAAAGCTGCTGCACTTGTTGATACAGATAAAACTTATGTATCAAAAAGCACAGAAATTTTTTAAGCGAAAAAAGATATTCGAGAGCGTAGTGCAAAACTATTGTAACTACATTTTCTAAAATTTTATAGGAGAGGGAAAAAACAAAAAACTTTCTCAACAATTTTCTAAATGGCAAAAAATTAGATTCAAAACGCTGCTCCTGAAGACAAATTGAATTTGAAGACTGGATTTGTTTATGATATCATCAAGAAAATATTGAGGTCAAAGGACAAACTGCTGATCATCAGCATTTTCTCCTGTTGCCTCAATGCTCTTTTAAGCCTACTCTATCAGGAACATCAAAAGCAGGTCTTGTTTGGGAAAGGGTTAAAGTAAGGGAACTTAACCCATTACCTCACAGCACTAGTTAGCCCTTTCCCAAACAAGACCTTTTTGACTCCTAACAAGATAAAGATCTTTGGAAAACATCGTGGAAATTGAAGAAATTGCTTGTGACAAGCGATTTCTTCATTTCCCATGATGTTTTCTACCCAAAAAGTTGTGAAATTTTTATATCTAATTACATTGAAATTGTCGTCTGCAACTTCTTTCAAGTTGGACAAGCCTTTTTTTGTTGCGTAATGGGTAAAGTTAAAGAGATTAAATACTCTTTGAATTTTGAATATCTTTTTAATTATACAGATTCAAATCCCAATATTAGAACACATGATGTATTCCTCCCTAAAGATTCAGAAAATACAAAATTTTAAATTTCTGAAAAATGTGTAGGTACAATAGTTTTGCGCTGATTCCTCTAAATACTGGTTATCAGCATTTTTTTTGTCTCAATGTTTTAGGGACATCAAAAGCTGGCCTTGTTTGGGAAAGAGCTTTATTGTTCAAAATTATAAAGTAAAACTGTTATCAGTAACAAAAAGCTCAATAGATATCGAAATTGGTAAGTTGCATGAAAAATAATAAATAGATCAGCCTCAAAATTATAGATTCAATTAAGTTGGAGCTGTTAACAAAATGACTGATGTCAAAATAACAGATTCTGAGTGTAATTATGTTGAAAGTATTAAGTGGAAAGGAGAATTTGCTTAACTTTTTCTTCTTTTCTTTCAATGTTTTCATAAAGTGTTTCAATGTTGACGTCAAAACCATTTCAAAAATTTATTTAATTTATTTGATTCATCTATAATGGTCTTCATCTTGTTTGGAATTGGATTTAAGACACACATGAAGTGTAAAAAAAGATCTGAACTGATTAAAGGGTTATAGTTGTAAATTCCCTCTACTGGGAATCACACCAAATACCAGCAATTGGGGGGGAGAAATCTTACATAATGTTATGTAATACAACTACTGCCATCTTCTGCAGGTGTCAGCTTTGGCCTTTAGTTTTGACCAGTGTAATTTTCATGGCCTTCAGAAGAAACATGTTATTCTTTATAACCCTTCCCCAAGCAGGACCTTATAGAAAAGGATTGGGAAGTAAGGCTAAATGCTTTGGAAAACATTGTAGAAAATGAAGAAATTGCATTGAATTGAAGCAATTTCTTCACCAACCACAATGTTTTCTGACTCCAAATTCAAAGATTGTCAAAATTGTCATCTGCATCATTTTTAGCTCTACTGGCCTTTTAGGCCAGCGGGCTATTGTCATGGCGGTGTGTCCGTCGTGCGTGCGTCTGTCTGTCCATCCGTCTGTCCGTCCGTAAACTTTTTCTTTAAAAATTTTCTTCTCGAAAACTACTGGATGGATTTCAACCAAACTTCACAGGAATGGTCCTTGGGTGACCCTCTCTCAGATTCCTTCAACGAAAATGGATTGAATCAGAATAACCCGAGTTATCTGCCCTTGAATGTCAAAAATAGCAGGTTTTGACTTTTGTTTCTTCTAAAATCTACAAATATTGACTAAACAAGACAAAACTTTGACAGAATGATGCTGACTATTAGATCTTGCCTTGGTAAAACTTTCAGCTTGATCTTAGATTTATAGCATGAGTTATGTGCCCTTGAAATTGCCAAAAATTGCCATTTTCTGCTCTATTTTGCTGGTTTTGACTTTATTTTTACTCTAAAATTTACAAATAATGACCAATCAAGACAAAACTTGGACAGAATATATATAAGCATTATATGATGCCTGTGTGTAATTTTCAGCTCGATCGAAATCTTAAATCATGAGTTATTTGCCCTTGAATTAGACAAAATTGCCATTTTCGACTTTGTTTTCACTCTAACAACCACAAATGTTAACCAATCAAGATGATACTTGGAAAGAATCTTGTTGACAACAAGATCTTGCTTATGTGTAATTTTCAACATGATCACACTGTTACAATCTGAGTAATGTGCCCTTGAAATTGACAAAATTTCAGTTTTTGACACTTTTTCCACTCTTGAAGCCACGAATATTGACTAATATAGACAAAATTTGAACAGAATGATAGTGACCATAAGATCTTGCATGTGTTTAATTTTCGATTTGATTTTAAATATACAGACTGAATTATGTGTCCTTGATTTGAAAAATTAGTTTTCAATTTTATTATCACTCTATTACATCCCTAAAATATTCGTCAATCATTTACTTTCTTTTTGCATTGACCACATGATTGCTGCTTTTGACTTTGTTTTTGCTGTACGAACCACAAGTATTCAAAAATCTAGTCAAAACTTGGATTTAATATTAAAAGAAATTCAGGCCTGTGGAGCGACTCAAGACCTTCAGGTCTTTCTAGTTTACATATCATATCATCGGAATCAAGCGATTCTTAAGAAATCAGAAAAACACGTTCGTCGCTCGCGGTTACCCAAAGCTGAATGCCTCTAATACACAACTATGTATTATACATGCACCTACATATACCCATATATGGATATATCACGTGCCCCGACATATAACCATATATGGATATATCACGTGCAACCTATGTTTACTACGCTTTACAGACAGGGAAAATAATTTTCTCCTTATTCGTACCTCAAACGTAGAAAATTATATTGGCAATGATTTTTTTGCTATACCTCGCAATAAATGACCTGGCAGAGTATCCAAGCCTATTGGCTAAGGCTGCTCTGCCTGTTCAATTATCGTGAGCTATAAAATTAGACTAAGTTTACCGTTATGTTTTGATAAACTGTCGGTATTTTTAAAAAAATTTGTACCTACGGCTTGGCTCTAGTTAGATTTTATAACAGCACCTTCAAGATACTATTGTTTGTCCGAAATTACGTCACAGTCAACGGGATAAAATCGTTCCCTGTTAAAAGAAAAATTTTGATGGCCTACAAATGTGAGGAAAATGTTGGAGATGTGTACAAACTCAAGGAAAAAACTGATGATATACAAACTCAAGGAAAATGCCGATGATATACAAACTCAAGGAATATACTGATGGTATACAAACTCAAGGAAAATGCTGATGACATACAAACTCAAGGAAAAGGCTGATGATATACAAACTCAAGGAAAATACTGATGATATACAAACTCAAGGAAAATTCTGATTATATACAAACTCAATGAAAAAGCTGATGACTCACAAACTCAAGGAAAATACACCGATTGCACTGTCAAATTCAAGGAAAATTCTGATTACTGGTACATCCAAATCCAATGAAAATGCTGATTACTTCCAAATTCAAGGAAAATGCTGATTACATACAAATTCAGGTAAAATTTTGATGCCATCAAGATTCAAGGAGTATTTTGGTAAGACCCAATTCTAGGAAAATGCTGATGATATACAAAGTTGGGGAACATGCTGATGATATACAAAGTCAGTGAAATTGTTGATGGCATCTTAATTTTTATGAAAATTCTGATGGTATACAAATTCAAGGAAAATGCTGATTACTTCCAAATCCATGGAAAATGCTCATGGCATACAAATTCATGGAAAATGCTGATGGCCTACAACTTGAAATATGTGGATGTCAATAGCACCAAAATTTTTCAATCTGTAGAGTAAATTTCACATACAATAATACAAAACGATGACAGTTTGTTTTTGTATTGTTGAACCGAAGTAATGTCCAGCAAGATTAACCCGGGATATCTGCATATGTAATGACCCCACTTCGGCAATATTTTGTTAAACCGTTCAACTAACGGACTTTGCACACGAAAATTAAGTTGTCCCGGGTTAATTTGGGTGAACAATAACCTTGCGCTCATTATTATCAATATTGCAGACGATTACGTTTGTTTATAAATATTCACAGCGCACGGTCATTTCGGTTAAACAATAACTCTTTGGTCTAAAGGTTATTTCGTTATGACTGATCAATTCTCTTTGTATAATAGATAAAAGAAAATAGAAGCATGCATGCTGTTGATTTACTCGAGTTAAATACCTTAATTGTTTATTAATGACTCAAATGTAGGGCATAGTCAAAGAACAGGAGCAACAGCTTTAGAAGTTTAACCCATTACCAGAAGGCAAAAGGATCTCTACGGATAAGGCGAGAATTCTCCCTAAAAGGCTCGGCTCGATGGGTCAATTCTCAATACTAACAAATTGAGAAACAAAATTAAGCTTTATGGTAAGGTAGACAAATAAAGGAAATAAACACCGATTTTTATGTCATTTTAAAAGTTCTATAGGTGCAGATAACTCTTGATTTTAGTACCCACCTAAATGGTTTCGTTTTCTTACACTACCGGTATTCAAAGAGGTAAAATGAAGATTCTTTTATTTTTATTTGCAATTTATTTTCTACAGATACAGGGATAAATGGTGTTGACATCATATGGCAGCTTTGGTTTTGTCCGTATTGCGCATGGGCACCATTGAAACAACTTTAAATGCGCACTTTCCCGCCAAAAACCGAGGCATACCTACCTTCCCAAGGCTGGCTAACATCATTCCCCCCCCCCCCCCCCCCCCCCTTGACCCAGCTTCCCATTGACATATGTTGTGTAACTGGATCATAGGCTTCCTTGGTAAAAAGGATTTGCTGGGTCACAGGGGGGAACATACTTTTATACTAAAAATAGTACTCATATACCATATGCCATAATTTTGGCGGGAAAGTTTCGCCTTTAAACTCGTTTCAATGATGCGCATGGGCATTAAGGACAAATCGAAAAATGGTTTATGATTTCAACACCAATTGTCCTTACATTTACAGAAAATTTTTTGCTTATAAAACTAAAGAAAACTTAAATCTGGTTTAATGAATAACGGTGGGGTAAGAAAATGTAATTTTGGGGGTAGGTACAGAAACCAAGAGTTATCTGTACCTGTCGAATCGTTTTGATCGTACAAAATCAGTTTTCATATGATTTAGATACATATCTAACAATACAGTTCGAAATAATAATCAATTTGCATGTTTTGAAAAATGACTTTTCCAATTGAGCCTTTTAGGGAGATTTCTCGCCTTATCCGTAGAGGTCCTTTTGGACTATTCCAATTTGAAAGGTGCTGCAGATGACAATTTCACGTTGATGAAATTTCGAAAATCTTTGCATTTTGGGTTAAAAAAAAAACATTGTGGATAATGAAGAAATAATTGCTTGTCAAAACCAATATTTTTTCCTTTTCCATGATGTTTTTTAAAGCATTTTTCTTGAAGGGTATGGAAAAGTGTCACAAATTTAGATATTTCCCAATTCCATTCCATTTTTCGTCTGCAAATGTTTTTACCTTTTATCACTTGAATTCTGATAAGCTGACCAGTGCAAAAAAGGTCAAGAAAGTGGGTCAGAGATAGGATGGGCTTAAGACTGGTCAAGTATTGCTGTATAGATGACTGAGTGTTACAAGTCATCCATCTATTTTGTCTTCTTCATTAGTGTTCTACATTTTGGACCAATGAAACAGCAGTATATTTTAAAATTTCGCTGCAATATTCCTCATAAACATGACTACTGGCTAGTGTATGTGACGTCTATTCATAGCCACGCCCCCGTCTCCAATGAACAGCTAGCGAACAGTAAGTCTGACAGAGTCTGTATGGTAGATTCTACGTGATATAAACATTCAATGCGCTGTGCGCATTTGAATGTTTATTTCGTGTAGAATCTACTATACAGCCTCTATGTAATATGTAGCTTTCAAATTGAAAACCGTTCAAAGTTCTATTGTGCTATGGAAAGGTTTGAACCCCTATAATTGGTTCAACCAATCAACAAACAGGGATGAAATATGAAGCAGACATACCCTCAAATCATGTTGCTGTACATCAGTGAACAATCCATGCATGTGCATGACCCTCTTATGGTGCATAACCCTTTTCCACATGGCAAAATTTTGTAATGCACCAGTTTAAAGAAATTGCAGATGATAAAATAATGTATTTCAAATGGAGAAAATCTATAATATGCTATTTTCAAATGGAGAAAGTCTATAATATGTTATCGCATAAAAAACTATTTGGGAAAAGATTAACAAGTTGATTTTCAGCAGATTCTCTTTTCTATATACATGTATCAAAAATTAATTCTCTTCTCTACAAGGGATAACAAATCACAGGAAAAAGGTTAATGCAAGTACTCCAGATTGTGGCTTATCCATCCTGTGACCTTGACCTTTGTGAACAACCTGCCTTATCAGCATCTTCAAAATGACCTTCACCTTAATGAAGTGTGACACTCCTGTTTTGTCTGAGAGAGACTTAACCCTTTACCAGACGGCAAAATTTTAGACTCTTAACTTAAGATATTGAAGACAACAAAGTCAAGTGAATGAAGTTAAATATTTATCTATCAATTTCATTTTTTCCACATTATTTTCTGAAGCCTTTATTGTGTGGTGCATCAAAATGTGTCCTTATATGGCAATTGGTCAAATCCTTTCCCAATTCGCAAAAGTGTTGTCCATTTCAATATGTTAGCTGTAACACCCAAGTATTTTGTTGTCTGGGAAAGGGTGAAATCTTGTCATATGTCATCCTATATCATTGAGTACCCAAATGAGGCTGTAATCCTTCCCCAGACGACATTCACAATTCTGGCAGAGAAAGATTATTGACAAAAAATGAGAGAAATGCACTGAAAACCACCATCTATTATAGATTTACATGTATTTTCCTCAACATTACTCAAAGTTGGTAGCGCATCTGCCTCTCATTCAAGAGGTCCTGGGTTCGATACCGGGCCGCAGCTAATGCCCTTTCTGACAAAATTTTCACCCACCAATGGGTTTGAAATCGTTAACCTAAGTAGCGAGCAGCTGGAGGCTCGGTAAGGGTGTTGTGGTAGTACTGGTTTGAGAAATAACAGGAATCCATGGGTAGGTGCTCCAGCCGCAGCAATACGACCCTAGCAGTTGAAAATGGCGTAAAACCCCAATAAACTCAACATAGCTCTGAAAATATTGAGAATGCTGGTTATTAGCATTTTCTTCTTTTGGTTCAATGTTTTCATATGAATCCTATTTTATCATGGATGCCAAAACCAGGCCCCGGTTTCTCGAAAAAACTTAAGTATATTCTCATGAGAACATTCTCAACTTCAAAGAGATACTCTCCAACGTATTCGATTGAAGTTCACGTGGAGTTCGTGCGATTTGAGCACGGTGCTCAGATTTGAGCACGAGAACGTACTTAAGTTTTTTCGAGAAACCGGGGCCAGGTCTTGTTTGTTATAGGAGGGACTTAATGCTAGTACTCTTTTTGTCTTGGCGCTGTTGTGCCCTGTGCTTACGTGCATGTTTCCATCCATGTGTCATTAAACTTTTTTGTCCAAAATTTTCTTAGAAGCCACTGGAAGCATTTCTACCAAACTTTACAGCAATCATTCCTGTGGAGCGATTCAGGCCCTCAAGAGCCTCTAGTTGGCCTATTGAACCACAAATATTGAACTACCTAGACAAACCATGGATTGAATATTACTGGAAATTCAGGCACGTCGAGGGATTTTTACCCCTAGGTTTTCAGCCCCCAGTGTTTCCAATAGGGAAAGATTTTATCCAGTTAATCGTGATGTATTACGGACAAACAAAATAGTATTTCGTAGGTGTTGTTATAAAATCTCGTAACTACGGCTTGATCTAAGCCGTGGTTACGAGATTTTATAACAGCACTGACGGTTTATCAAAACATAACGGTAAACCTAGTCTATTGTTAGCACAAAATTCTTTGCCATTTCTGTCTTGCTGGGTAGTCAAAACCAGGTCAAGTTTAGGAAAGGGTGAACTGATGCACACATGAGTGAATGATCTAGTGCACAAGATGTACAGTGAATGATCAAAGATCTTTTTTCAACCCTTTCCCAATTGGCAAAATTTTAGAGTGGTCTAGTTCAAAAGCTGCTGCACACCACAAAATGGATGTTGATAAAGATTGGAATCTTGTAATGTAGTGCTCGGAAAATACTGAGGCAAAAGAAGAAAATGCTGATTTTTCAGCATTTTCTGCTTATGCCTCACTGTTTTCCAAAGCCCTTTCTTATACAGGCATCAAAATTAGATCTTGTTTGGGACAGGGCTTATGAGATTTTCTCTGAAACTCATCCAGTATCTTGTATAACAAATGGATAAAATGATATTTCCTGATAAAATGACATTGCCTTTAGTGGTCAAATTTGTGAGTATTTTTGGTGTTGTAGGGAGTGAAGGATATTATCATTATCCAACTGTAGTCTATAATAAGTGACTCAATACCAGTCTAGACAAAACATCAATACTGTTCACTCACAACCCTTTATACATCGGTATAGCTCATGATGAATGACCTGGCAGAGCATCTCTAGCTAATACCTAGCAATGCTCTGCCAGGTCTTTTATTGTGAGCTATACCACCATACAGTTTCTGTTTATGAAAAGAGATAGATTCTTTGAGTGTTTTATGCTAAAAATAGATAGGTTATGTTTTTGTAGATATGTACAGTTGTCGCCACACCGTATGGCACAATGTTTATGTTTTGTTCAAATGTAATTGAACGTTAAAGAAAACATAAACACGTGCCATACGATGTGGCGACAACTGTAGTTATATCATTGTGTTGGTCTAACTCTATGTCACTGTTTACTCGATCCCTATAAGGGCTGGTACCACTTTTAACAGTGTTTCAATCATACTGCGGTGGCTGGAGCATCCCCCATGACCTGCTTTTATTTATCTCACTGAAACTTAGTAACCACAACATCATTTTCGAGCACACATATAGCTCACAATAAATGACCTGGCAGAGCATCTCTAGCTATTGGCTATAGAAGCTCTGCCAGGTCATTATTAGAGACATATACACTTCCTCGTCCCACCAGGATTTGTGATTATCCATCACTGGTAAACAAATATCAAATATTAATTTTGCAAGGCTAGGAATTGAGCCCAGAATACCATGTTAGAGAGCCCGACACTCTACCAAATAGGCTCAGTTCACAACAAGTCATTGTCAGTAAGGGCTTTGTGGTAGTGACTGGTGTGAGAAACAACAGGAATCCATGGTTAGATGCTCCAGCTGCCATTAAGTCGCTGAACCCAAATTGATCATTCAAATTGGGCGGAATTTTGTTGCCTAGTGATATTAGTTAAAGTTGTATGTTTAAGTGACGGTTGGTATTCACCAACCAGTCTAATTTTAAGTGTACCTTTAAAGGTTACATCCCAGTTGGTCTAATCCCATTTCGTCTAATATATAAAAATATTGGATTAGACGAAAAACTCCCATTTCGTCTAATACTTTTTCAGACCTTGTTTCATGTCCTAAAAATCTTAAATAAAAAGATATTATTAAATAATATAGATCCATAGGCCTAATACATGCATAAATAAATATATATTAGACAAACTGAGAAAATATTTTAGAAGAAAAGCAAATTTCTTGAAATAAGGGTTTTAGACGAAATGGGAAATTTGAATTTTAGACCAAATGGGATTAGACCAACTGGGATGTCCCCCCTTTAAAATTACACAACGATGCATTTGATTGGCCGAGACACATATGTCCTGGCCAATCAGATGGATTGTAATGTAATTTAGATTTTAAAAAAAATATTTAGAAATATTGGTGTGTTGCACAGCCCTTGTTGTCTTGCCTGCTGATTATCGTCTGCTTCCATACACATATCTCAAGCCAGACGGTTTCAAATTAATTCACCTACCAATCTAATTCCAAGTGTACCTTTAAAATAACATAACAATCCATCCAATTGACCGAGACATATGTCTCAGCCAATCAGATGGATTGTAATGTAATTTAGATTTAAAAAAAAAGTTTAGAAATATTGGCGAGTACATGCCCCTGTTTTCTTGCCTGCTGATTATCGTCTGCTTCCATGCATATATATCAAGCCAGACGGTTCCAAATTAATTCAATACTTCAAGGCTGGCTTCAGTAAATCAATAGTTCCTCTGTTGTTTCTGCAAAACCAAACAGTTTTTGAAGTCATTTTGCAGGTAACACTTTTCCAAATGGCAGACGTTTTGACTGGTCTAATTTGAAAGCTGCTGCATAAGACAGAATTGGTAGCTATAGAGATAGGATATGTGTTCAATTTTAAAAGTACAAAAAGTAATAAGGCAAAAGGAGAAAATGATAGTTACCAAGTGTTTTCAATGTCATCTTGCAGTTAACACTTTTCCTTTTCCAAAAAAGACTGCGGTTTGATGTCCCAGAAGAAGAGAGGGTCTTAAAGCATTTAAGAAAAAGTAGAAAATGCTGATAATCAGCATTCTCTCCTTTCCCTTCAATATTTCCTGTGCTATTGTTCATACATTCCATAGTTATCAACATCCATTTTGTCGTCTGCAGCAGCTTTGGATTTGGACCAACCTAAAATTTGCTCATTATGAAAAGCTGTAACACTATTTCAAATGCAAAATAACCAATGAAAAACCATTTTGAAAAAGCAATGGAAAATGCTGCTTTAGGAAAGAGTGTTACTTTTTCTTTACGCTCAATGTATTGTTTTCTACCTGTCCATTAGTCACTAACACCATCTATTTTGGAAAGTGGGGTTAATTAAGCTGAACAAGTGACCAGTATGGGAAATTTTGACCCCCAGTTGACCTAGTATTACATTGACCATTACACAAATTGATGTAATCTGACTGGGTCACCAATTAACCCTTTCCCTAAAAAGACCATGTCCCTAGTGAAGACTTGAGAAAACATTGAAGGAAAAGAAGAAAATGCTGATGCATTTTCTCCTTTTACCTCTATATTTTCTGGACTATTTTATACACAAAATCCAACACCCATTTTGTAGTCTTCAACAGCTTTCAAATTCAAACAGGCCAAGTATGTGCAGGTTAACCCTTTCCGTGATTTCAAAGCCTCCAAAGATGACTAAATGGATGGAATGTGGATGAAGAAAATATTAGACAAAAGAAAAAATTAATGCTGGAAACAAGCATTTACTTCTTTTCTCAAAATATTTTTCAAAGCGTGCGCATACTGTACCTATCAGGGAGCTCAAAACCAACAAGGACTTGTTTTGGAAAGGGTAAATTGATCATTTTGATTTAACCCTTTCCCAAACGATAAAATCTTAGGGTGATCCATCTTAAAAACTGCCACAAATGACAAAATGTATGTTATCAAAGATAGGATTTTGTGTAAAATATGATATAGAAAACATTGAGACAAAAGGAGAAACTGCTGTTTATCAGCAGTTTCTTCTTTTGTTTCAAAATTTTCCCAAGCCTTTTCTTATAGGGACGTCAAAACCAGGGGCCCGTATTACTAACAATCGTACATTTGATTTTTGCATAATTACTTGTAACAACAGCCCTGATTGGCTCAGTCAGATTTCTCGTGCAATCAGATGTCTTGTTACACAGTTTACACAAAAACTTGATCGTAAGATGTTTAGTAATACGGGGCCCAGGTCTTGTTTGGTAAAGGGTTAACTCTTTCTCAAGCAGCCAGCCTTGTAAAAGCTGTAAAATATTGAAGAAAAAAAGAAAATGCTAATCAGCATTTTCTCCCTTATCTTCAATAGTTTCTTTGCTCTTAACCCTTTCCCTATCTACAAAGTTTTGCACCATATTTGCACACCATAGCATAGTAACAGCATTTGTGGAAATAAGGAGGAATTGATGGTCATCAGCATTTTCTCATTTCCCCTAAATACTTTTTAAAGCCTTATCTATTGACGGCTGTCAAAGTTAAACCAGGTCTTGTTATGGTAAGAGTAAATCAAAGATTTTGACAGATTGAGTATGTAAAGGGTAGACAGGAATGCCTGAGGCAGATAATGTAAAGGTCACAGAGTTCAGCTAACTGACCAGTATGTCTGCTGACCTATTTCTGGCCACTGGTCAGTCAGCATGTAGACTACAGTGGTCAACATTACTAAATTAGTAATACAGTGAATATGTGGAATAGAAACTCATTCAAACCTTAACATGGATTTACATTGATTTTGTAAGTAAAAATCCATTGCAGCAATGCATTAACCCTTTCCGAAATGGCAAAAATTTCCCTTGTTCCAATTTGAAAGCTGCTGCAGACCATTTTGATGTTAATTGAAAACATGATTTTGCAACGAATACAAGATTTCTGTGAAGGGGGTCCCAACATACAACTGGAGGGGTTCGATGTATTAGTATTACACAATTTCGACTGAATTTCCGCATGAAAACAAGATAACCAGGCTACAGAGGGGGGTTTGTTTGAATTTCTCTGCCACTGGTGATGGAACCTCGGACTTGCAGACCCAATAATGTAAAACACCTTGGAGATGAAAATAATTTCCATATAAGGTAAAGGATGAAGAAATGTTGTCTGAGATTGTTTGGCAGATATGATGCAGTCATAACATGCACCACTCAGACAGTCTTTGTTATATCCTTTTCCTAAACTATTCCACCTTTTGATGTAATTATGCGAGAATGATTTGGAAAACAATGAGGGAAAAGAAGAAAATGCTGCCCAGCAGCATTTTCTCCTTTTCCCTCAATGTTTTCTTACATCTTATAGAGAATTAATTGTCTGGTCTTGGTAACATTTTTGACATAACTTGTCGTTTGCAATTCCTTTGAAATTTAGACTGGTTAAAAACTTTTGCATCTTGGAAAAAGGTTATTCTTAAGGACTTCCTTCCATATCTGATTGAACTGGATTACGAAACCAAAAACCCTGAACGTCATTGTACACTAAGGTTAGTTGACGGAGTTGATTTATTGAAAAATAACAATAATATTGCTTGATTTGGAAACATTGTTAGAAAAGGGGAACATCCTATAACACTGACCAAAATGGAATCAAATTAACTTTTCAAAATCAAAGTACTGTTGTCTCTGAAAGTACTGAACTGAAAATTGTATGTGATAACATTACCTTGTACCAAATATAGCATAAGATAAATCTTAAGAGTATCTCTGGCTTATCAAAAGAGATGCTCTGCCAGGTCATTTATTGTGAGCTATAATGATTAGAGCTGATGTGATGTGTTTAACCCATTACCATATAATGATGCTTTTTGACACCCTTCAAAATAAAAGCATTAGAAAACGTTGTGGAAAATGAAGAAATTGCTTGTGACAAGCAATTTCTTCATTTCCCAAAGTGTTTTCTACCCTGAAAGACCAATTAAAGAATTAAGATTCACCCACTTCAAGTTGTTGTCTGCATCATCTATGAAGTTGGGCCTGTTTAAAACTTCGCATTCGTGTAATGTTTTTAACAGGGTCTGTGTTAGTAATGCAAGTAGTTAAATGGTTAGGTGCACCAGTTTGAGGTGTAGACTTGGAGTGGTAACCAATTCCTGGTTTACGTGCCAAATACAGCATATAATTGGCCTACTTGTGATTATGAATGGATGCTCACTGCTCTGAAGCACCTTAAGCTTGTCACCAAAGAGTGCTCTTGAGACAATCTTATCTATTGAGAATGTAGACAAAAGCTTCTTTTGCATAATGTTTACTTCATAATCATTAAGAGTACCGTATTGCTTGTAATAAAAGCTCTATGATATAAAACAACAACATGCCAACAGATTTCTATGGCCACATCCCCCACCCCACCCCACACTTGTCAATAGTTTTGTTGATATAGGAGAAAAACGTTCAGTACGAGCGTGAACATGTGCATTGCGAAAATAAAAGAAATTACTGTAATAAAGACATTTACTGCGAACCAAGAACACCTTTTCACCTCAATCTCAAATGCAATGACCCGTTTACTACATTCCACCTTGACTTCCAAAAAAGCATGTAGAATAGACACCATGGATTTTAGTAGGAGTTATATGGTACTTTAAGTATGCATGGACCATTCAGATTCTGACTTCCATGAGTCCTTGACAGATTTTTGAAAAGACAAATTTCTTAATGGCCATCAGTTCGATATAAGGAGTGAATGTTGAGATTTTGAAATTTGGAATTACAAGTTATTCTTGGAATTGCATTGGCTACCCAGGCCAGGCCTTTCGTTGGATTCAGAATATGGCAAATAAATGAAGGACAATTGCAGTGCTTAGTCAGTTTATAATTCTTTATCTAAACATATTCTATGGATTTTGTTCTGTGACAGTTTTAAGTGCCAATTTTGTATCAGATTTTTAAATAGTTTTGCTGTTTGCAGCCAAACAATTGGATAATGTCTATGTATTAGAAGTGAAATTTTCTTATATATTACAGACTGGTTGGTTGTTAGTAAAATGATGACAATTCAAATGAGTACCCATTATATAGGATTAGAGATTTACTAGGTTGATTCTTTTCCTGTTTTAAAAGTCGGCACTCCCTTTTGTTATACGCCCGAAGGGTCGTATTATGTTATGGCCCCGCTCGTCTGTCTGTCCGTCCGTCTGTCCGTCCGCCCGTCTGTCCGTCTATCCATCCCTCCGTTAGCAATTTCTTGTGTGCGCAACTCCTCCTACAGTTTTGATCGGAATTCAATCAAACTTGCCACAATGAATCTCAATGGTGTCTAGTTGTGCATCCCGCTTACGGAATTTAATTAACTCTTTTTGTTCTTGAATTATCTGCCCTTGAATTAAAAAATGCCCATTTTCTTGTGTGTGCAACTCCTCCTACAGTTTTGATCAGAATTTGATCAAACTTGCCACAATGAATCTCCATGGTGTCTAGTTGTGCATACCGCTTACGGAATTTAGATAACTGTTTTCGTTCTTGAATTATCTGCCCTTGAATTTAAGAAAAAATGCCCATTTTCTCAAAAATGTCCATTTTCTCCTGTGTGCAACTTCTACAGTTTCAACCAGAATTTAATCCAACTAGCCACAATGAATCTCTGGTGTTTTATTGTGCAAACAAAATTTTGATAACTTTTCATGTTTTAATTATCTGCCCTTGAATCGAAAAAATGGCCAATTTTACTGACAAGCCCCTCTCGGGCGTATATGCGCCGCTCTGCGAAGCTCTTGTTTTTTCTGTACACAGAAAATAAGTACAGTTGACCCAGGGCAAACCACAACACTGAGTACAAAGCAATTTCAACATCAATTAAAGTTGATTGAAAATTGCAATTGTTTGGAATTGTCAGAGTTTTTTTGGTTGAATTTCATGCATAATTTAAGAGGTCTGCCCCTAACTTGATAATTAACTGGTAAATTGACATGGACAATTTGCTTGGAGCCTTGTCCTGTGTTTCAAGAAAGTTTTCTCAAGACTGTCAAATCAAAGGACTGAAAGCACTGTCAGGGTTTCTTTTCATATATTTGGGAAGGGGTCTGGGGTTAAGGACTTTTAGAAAATGTGTCACAGCATTGCTTTAGAAGAAATTCATCTATGGTTGATGAAAATGCATGTATTATGTTGCATTAATCACTAAGAAAATGGTCTAAAATAGTGATGTTTTGAAAAGGGTTAAGGATAATTAGAAAATTTGCTGTTTTGTGCAGTTGCTGATTATTTTAGTTTAGATATACAATTCATGATACATTTCTCTCTTTTTCTTTTTACCCTTTCCCAAACGGCAAAATTGTAGGGTGATCCACTTTAAAAACTGCCACAAATGACAAAATGGATGTTATCAAAGATAAGATCTGTGTAAAATATGGCACAGAAAATATTGAGACAAAAGGAGAAACTGCTGGTTATCAGCAGTTTCTTCTTTTGTCTCAATGTTTTCCCAAGCCATATTTATTAGGGACGTTAAAACCAGGTCTTGTTCGGGAAACGGTTAAGATTATCTTCATTCGGAAACACATATTGTCGGTGTAAATGCAAAACCTCGTATGTCGATCTCCGCGATTTTCAAAGTCAAATCTTGTGTGCCTAGTTATGACAATTCTTGCAAGTTTTGAGGTATTTTTACTAAACAGTATTAATGACACATTATTTGTGAACAATGTGTCCAAATTTCAAGTAAATCCTTCCAGTTTGGGTAAAGTTATTCCACTTTTTTCCGTCCCCTTTAAAATTTTCCGAAAACTAGATACGAGGTTTTGCATTTACAACGATGATATGTTATCATATGTTGAAATATTCAATAGCATGGAATTGACTGCTAGCGTTATCTTTATGATGGAATAGAAGATTTTAATATTTATTGCCAATAAATCATTAGGTTCTTGAACTGGTTCAAGGTGAATTTCCAGAAGATTTTACAAGCTTGCTTATAAGGCAGAATACCTGTAATGTGGCCATTTTGAAATTCATAAAACGTCAGATTGTTTCGAGCTGCGTCGTTATGTGTCCGAACCCATTTGAGCGCCGTCGTAAACATTCGGTGGTGGAAGTTCCACCACTGAATGTTTTCGAGGTCGCCCGAACAATTCCGATGTCGCCGGAATTTCATTAGGGATGTACTACCTTAACGATAGCGACTGTATGTTGTGAGGAATTCTTGCAGTTTTAGGGGGTTAATCCTTTCCCAAAATTTTGACTGTTTCTATGTAAAAGCAGCTGCAGACATCAAAATGGATTTTACTGCAGGTAAAATTGTGAATGATATAGCACAGAAAACATTGAGGCAAAAGGAGAAAATGCTGATGATCAGCATTTTCTACTTTTATCTCAATATTTTCTCAAGCAGTTTCTGTTGGGGATATCAAAACCTGAGGTCTTGTTTGAGAAAGGGTTAACCCTTTCCCAAACAAGACCTGGTTTTGACGTCCTGAATTGAAAAGGCTTGGGAAAACATTGAGACAAAAGAAGAAACTGCTGATAACCAGCAGTTTCTCCTTTTGTCTTAATATTTTCTGTGCCATATTTTACACAAATTCTATTTTTAAAAACATCCATTTTGTCATTTGTGGCAGTTTTTGAAGTTGATCACCCTAAAATTTTGTTCTTTGAGAAAGGGTTAATTAAGGATTACAACCCACCAGTAACTACAAAACACTTTGTGCATCCTTGTGCATTATCCATGCATCCTTGTACATTATCCGTAGGAACGGAGATTGACAAGGAATATCCTTGTCAATTTCCTTTGCTACTGATGACACTGGGAAATTGACAAGAGTATCACTTGTTAATTTCCATTGCCACAGATGACTCTCAAAGATGCACAAAATGGTTTGTACCTTAAGACGGGTGTAATCCTTAAAAGATACATACAAATTTTAATGACGATGATAAATAACGAGAATTTCTTGTTTCGTTCCAGCAGTCTGTAGCTTCACATACTCCCAAAAAGACGAGATAAAGGCACTCTCACAACTCTACGAGGAAAAAGGATACAAACAGTGTGAATACCACATCTACGCGCCGCAGAACAACTTCATCGAACTCAATTTTACTGCATTCTTTGGCTTCTGGCCACAGTCTTCCATGAAAAAGGGAAACTTGGAGTCTGCACGATCGCCAGAATTTGATTCCGATGCCTGCTTACCACCGGAAGTCGTGCTGAAGGAGAAAAGTGCGCGAGAGGATCCTGTCGGACGTATTTGTAAAAATTCTGCGAGTTCACGTACACCGCAAGTCTTTCATTCAAAGTTAAATTTTATAAAGATTACGTATATATGGTTGGAGCACCATTCCAGTGGTTTTACGGTGAATTTTGACTTTCACGATAATAATAGTAAGTATGCATTTATATTGCATAATAACAATTTAGTCAAGATCTGGAAAAAAAGTCCTTCATGGTGTTTGAGATTACTAGGCTTCAAGATCAATCTGTGCCGAATTGGTCCTTGCTACTATCCAAGAGTTCTTTGGGTGCTAAAGAAGCTTCTAGAGAATAGCATAGATCTTGATCAGACTGGGAATATCTGGATCCATACTGTTCTCAAGGCTTTTTCCAGATCTAGGCTCATATTATTTCCATCTTTTGTCCTTTCCATGTATAACACTGTGGATAATCACATGATACAACAATTTCAGAAAATCTTCAATAATTTTGTTAATACGGGACCAATTTGAATTCAGTTTGAAGTAGAGGAGGTGGACAGACGTCACGCATTAGATGGATGTGGCGATTTTTTTTAAAAATCAGCTTATAAAAAAGTTGTTGAAGATCAACCAATTTAGATCAATTTTTGTTAATCTTCAATAACTTTTTATCAGTTGATTTTGGTTGATCTTCGATAACTTTTCATCAGTTGATTTTTAAAAATTCAACAATGTCCATCTTATTCCTGGCATTTTCCCACCTTCTTTTCTTCAAACCACATAGTATTTCAAAATGGTCAAGTATTAATAATTATTTTGATGATTTTTAAGAAATTCTGAGCCTTGTGATAAAAGCCTGACTCCTATTTGTCATTGTCATAAATACCTACACGGTGGGGATTGTGCATGCTGGGATGGATAACGAATATGGAGTATACGGACAAAATTTGCCTCGCTTCAGGTAAGAAATTGTGCAATAATTTTCTTATTTCTGCTCCAATTTTCAAGCGGTTTGTTGCATGTACCCCGCATTAGTGAGCTCTTTCCTCGGATATATGACTTGTTTGTAGAATCTTTGTACTTTGTCCAAAAATTGATCCCAACCGACCAGAAAAACGACAAAAAATTCAGGCCCCTTTTCTAGTCGGTTGGGATCGGTTTTTGAGAAAAATACAGGGAAGTTCCAGATAAATAATACATCTGAGAAAAGGGCTCAGTAAGACGGAGTACATGCAACAAACCGCATGAAAATTGACGCAGAAATAAGAAAGTTATTGCACAAATTCTTACCTGAAGCGTGGTTAATTTGGCCGTAGTCGTTACCATTTCGCTTTCTGGTCGGTTGGGACAATATTTCGGAAAAAGTATCATGAGTTATCTAATATGTCATACATCCGATGAAAGAGCTCGATAAGGCGGGGTACATGCAGCAAACCGCTTGAAAATTGATACAGAAATAACAGAGTTATTGCAAAATGTCTTACCTGAAGCGAGGCGAGTTGACATCAAATTTCGTGCAAAAGATAGACTGAGTTAACCGTTATGTTTTGATAAACCGTCGGTGTTGTTATAACATCTAGTAACTACGGTTTGATTAAAGCCGTAGTTACGAGATTTTATAACAACACCAACGAAATACTATTTATTTGTCCGAAGTTACGTCACGGTTTACTTGATAAAATCGTTCCCTATTGTTGGTAGTCGTTATCCATCCCATCATGCACAATCCCCACCGTGACCTAGCAGGTCAACAAGTTTCAAAACAAAATATGATGGGATGTTTGGCATTCAAAACAATGGAAATGTATTGTCTATCTAACATTTGTTTTGAATTGATGACCTAGTGGATTCTAACAGCAATTAGCCCTTTTCCAACCAACCAAAATTTGGACTGGTCCAATTTTGAAAGCTGGGACAAACTACAAACTGTATTTTGATATAGATGAGATGTCCATAGAATAGAAAAAAGGTTGGGAATACATTGAGATAAACATAGAAAATGCTGAGAACCAGCTTGTGAAAACATTTTAATCTAAATCTAAAAAATGTTACTGCAGCAGCCTGACCATTTTAATAGAATAAAAAAACAGATTTGGAATGGTCAAATATTTATGCCTCTCTATTGAAATCTTTTGGCATATTGTCTTACCATTACCTGTCTGCCTGTTTGTCTGTCTATCATTCAGAAAATGAGCATAAAAATGTAATGTGATATTTTGGGAGCATTGTGGATGTTTCACAATCAGATCTTGTTTTCATGTACTGCTGAACATGTCCAAATGTCATTGCGGAGGGAAAGTATTGCCATTAAGCAGCTCTAATTGAAAAATGGTAAATAAAAATGGTATTAGAAATACATGACATTTGCAGGCTGACCTTTTCCTCCTGTAAACAAAGCCATAGAAATTTCATTACATTTTGATTGCCAATAATAATATGTTAGCTCACCTGAGCACAAAAAACTCTTAAAGGTTATATGAGTTAAGGACAGATCCTCCAGTTGTTACTGCGCAACTTACTGCGCATATCCTAAATAACGAAATAAAGCTGTTTCAGTAATTGGCCTTTTCAGCATAACGTATTTTTTTACATTTAGTTAATGTTTGTTAGATAAATGACAAGACCCGTTTCGGTTATTTCAATTTTCTCTGTTTGGTCAGTTAAAGTGTAATAGTATTCGGATGGTACATTTCGCTTTCTGTTACGCGTTCAACATGTGGCGTTGGCGATAGGAAACGGAGCAACAAAAGCAAAGTGGTGTCTTTATGAGCTAGTCCGCTTCAGATGGACACAAAAGATGACACTTTTTATTATCTAAAGCTGGTAATAAGGAAGAAAATGGATAAAAGTAGTGAGACAATTTCGGACAGAGCTGCAAAAAGTAAACCAAATTTTACTTATAACTAAGAAAAACGCTTGGTTTGATATATTTTTCTTCTTTTGTTTGTGTAGGTTTGACCAAGCACTATGTCTATACCAAAAAAGAAAAAAATCTTACCGCTGGATTATTTTTTATTATCAGAAACGTTGCAAAAAAGAGCAATTTCAGCTACTGTTGAAAGAATGTTTTAATAAAAATTTCAAAATCATCACTAAATTTTCCAAAATTTATATTCATTAAGACAGAATAAAACATATTGAACACAATAAAGACTTATTTATGTAATCCTAGTCATTTCGAACACCATTTTTGTGGGTATTTAAGATACACCTCATTTTTGTAATTTTAGACAAGAGTAGTCTCCCTTGAAATCCAATAACTTTTTAATTCGCTTGGTGACCTATAGTTTTCGAGGCATGTTTTTACTTCTCATATATCTAAATATCAGTACAGAAAAAAATAAAAAAAATCTTACCGTAGGAAATAAATGGAGGATCTGTCCTTAAAGGCCATTTCAAGAAAGTGTTAATTTTTAAGCTCTAAACCTTAACCCTTTTCCAAAGGGCATAAATCAAAGATGTCCCAATTGTTATTGCAGACAACAAAGTAGATGTTGATAAAGATTATGATTTTTATTCAGCATAGTAAAGAAAATTTTGAGGCAAAAGATGAAAATGTTAATCAGCATTTTCTTCTTTTGTTTCAATCTAATCCCAAAAATCCCAACCTGTTTCTATTATAGAGGTAATATGCCAAGTTTATGGGCTGAGTATGCGTAAGTGTACACTGGACATGCTTTGAACGCCAGTCTTTAATTTTGTGTCAAAACTGATTTGAACCCACGCAAGTCAACTGACGCCCTTCGTTGCATGCATGAACTGCATGTATCACGTTAATTCTACAGGCATCCACTTGCAATCACTTATAGATTTGCTAGAATGTGTTAATGCCACAATTTTGGGACAGACATGCATGCACAAGCCTTCAGATCCTACAAATTTAGACATTGTGCCATATAATTTGGATGTTGTGGTGGTACTGGTGAGAAATGACAGGAAACTGTACGTAATTATCAACCACCATGTAACTGGAAGTCTGTTATAAATAGTGCTAAACCCCTATCAATCAATCAATCTGGTCACATTCTAAAATTTATGCCCTTTGGAAAAGGGTTAACCCATTACCGAACAACAGAATAATAGACTTTGTAAAACTAAAGGATGTTGCAGAGGTCTGCAGTTTTAATTGAACGAAGTTGTAAAACTTTTTGTCTCACTGTGTAGAAAATATTATGGGAAATGAAGAAATTGCTTGTGACAAGCAATTTCTTCTTTTTCCACAATGTTTTTCAAAGCTTTCACCTTTTGGGGCATCAAAAAGCGTCATTTTGTGAGAATGGGTTGAGAAAGGAAGAAATTATCAGAATATTTACATATTTTCTGTAATTCTTTGTACCAAATGATACAAAGAACTGCACTTGTTAAACCAACTTATTTGGAACTGCACTAGTTAACCTAGCTTAACCCTTTCCCAAACAGCAAAAACATTGTGGACGGCTGTTACAAAGGGACAAAATGGTCAGATGTTGATAAAGAAAGGATTTAAGCACAATATAGCTCTGAGAATACTGAGGCAAAATGAAAAAAATGCTGGTTATTAGCATTTTCATTGTTTGTCTCAATATTTTCTCAAACCTTTCTTCTAGGGACTTCAAAAAACCCAGTCTTATTTAGAAAAGTGTTAAATATTCCAGACTGTTTTCCCACAAATAATTACAAAGATTGCTCTCTGAGGATAATTCAATGGACTCTTCAAACAGTCCTTATTTGCCAGTTATGCTTTCTATTGCTATTATGATATTGCCATACAATGGCGGAGTGGCGAGACTATGTTGAGGGCTGAAACAGTTGCATGATATTAACCTTTTCCTAAACAAGAAGATTTTAGGGTGGCCCAATTTGAAAGCTGCTGCAGAACACAAAATGAATGTAGATAAAGACTAGATTTGTGTAAATTTAGCTTAAAAATATCGAGACAAAAGGAGAAACTGCTGATTATCAGCAGTTTCTTCTTTTGTCTCGATGTTTCCAAAGCCTTTTCTATTAGGGACATCAAAATAAGGTCTTGTTTGGGAATGGTTTAACCCTTGTCCAGCTGACTTTGAAATTTGAGACACTTCAATAAGTTTATGTCAAGTTGTTGCCACAATAATTCAGTTGAAAGCAGGCAGTGTAGGCTAAGATCAGATTGCATGTCTGTGCAGACTGATCTTAGACTATATTATCTGCCAAAGCTTTGTTTACAGCAGGAATATGACAAGAACGGGATGGGATGTGTTAGGCCTTTCCCAAACAACACCATTTTATCAGGCTTTTCCCTGGATCTTGTAAAGAAGGAGTCCTTGGGACCCTCAGCTATGATTTTTGAGAGTCCTTGTGTTAATTTTAAGAGTCCTATCTTAGAAAATCAGTTAAATATGAACACCAAATATTGGCCATATTTAAAAAGACTGCAGCAAACTCAGACCCATTATTAGTATTTGGCTTTGTATGTTTAACAAAATATTGGCATCCAGCCTGTCATAGGATTTGTATTGACCAAAATGGTGGAATCATTCTGAATAATATCAAAATCAAATAATTTATAAATGTAATTAACAAAGAACACTTAGGAATGGAATTTGATGATTCAGAGTTCCAATGCTACCCAGAAAACAGGAATATGTTTGGATTTTCGTATAACACTTTCTCCCACCTGGAAGTAGTCTTGATTTTATCAAATCTGGTAAAAATTAGGAAAAGTCAAAGAAAAGTACTAAACAATTTGGGTACAAATCCCTTCTAACATCCCCCCGCCTATTGGAGTATTTCTTATTGTGAGTAATAAAAATGGAACCTTATGCAAGCGTCTGTCAATAATGTGTTTGATGTCATGCACATAATGTCTGCAGGTGTCATGCACATAATGTCTGCAAATGAATATAAGCAGGTGTAGTTTCGGTAAACTAGACGATCACAGCACTGCAAGTAAGCTACTTGTACTCTTATTTGGGAGTCCCATGGGACGCACAGAATATATTTTTAAGAGTCCTGAACCCAATTTTAAGAGTCTAGGACGCAATATCCTGCGTCCGGGTAAACCCTGATTTTATACAGCTTCAAATTGAAAGCTACTGTAGATGGCCAAATGGGGGTTCATGAAATTGTTATTAGTGTATAGCGCTCCAACGATATTCAGATTGCCGTCAAACAATAAAGACCATGCCAATTTACTAATTGAAGGTTATACTGGTCAAAATGAAATCATATCTACGATAATCAGGATTGTTATGTTATATTGACGAGACAAGTTGCACATGCGTCTCTACAATACATTCACAATTAAACGAGAATAGTTACGGTTGTTTTGGTTTATTTTTAGGTAGAATAGTTAGTTTTACCTATGTAAAATTAAAGCGAAACAAAGGTAACTATTCTCGTTTAATTTTGAATCGATTATAGGATTACATATTTTTATAGGTTAAAGGTTTGTTTATAAACATCAGATTAGCTTTTGATCACTGTATTGTCCACCCAAATTAACCCGGGACAACTTAACTTTTGTGTGCAAAGTCAGTTAGTTGAGCGTCTTAACAGAACATTGCCGAGGAGGGGTCATTACATATGCAGATGTCCCGGGTTAATCTTGCTGGACAATACATAATAGTCAGAAAATGTTGACACTATAAAAATTTTATTCTTTTGCCTCTATATTTTCCAAGGCTTAATATTTATTAAGGACATCAAAGCCTGATCGATCTTTCTTTGGAAAGTGTTAAGAGCTATTTGAAGATAACTGAAGCAAATATAATGCTTACTGCTTTTATGGTTTATAGGTTGTTTTATGGTATTGCTCTGGTTGTCTGTCCGTCTTTTCATCTTCTGTTACCATAGCGAATTCTTGTCAACTGAACTTCAGCTACTCTTTCAATTGGATTAAGTTTTATAACTTGTCCCAGTGTAATACTTTATGGTGTCTAGAGTTTGGATGTACTATAGGCTAACTAATATAATAATTATGGTAAATTGATATTTTAGCCTTTCCCAAACACCAAAGGCATAGGTTGTTCTGTTTGATTGCTACTGCAGACGGCAAAGTTGATGTTGACTAGGATCTAAAATACAGCACAGAAAATATGGAAGTAAAACTTTCTAATTGTTTACTAAAAGCATTTCTACTTTGGATGTCCAAACCTCGTAAGTGGCTAGTGTCATCAAAACATTTAGGACATTCTTTTACAAATGTCCATATGACTGTCTTGTTAGGGAAAGGATAAAAGGGAAGACTACAAAAAGCCACAAGAATGAGGTAGCTCAAGTATGTAACCACAAGATCAGCTGGTGTCAAGTATACCAGACATGAATTAATCCTAAATATTTTATCTTGTCTGTGTACTTGCATATCCTTTACTAAATGTTCTTATTAATTTCTTCAAGGGACTCATGCTATATGAAGCCTCTCTTACAACCTGTTGCCATCTTTATAAATCGTACGTCTGCGGAGATTTTTAAAACATTATGTATTAGATAGAGGCTGTATAGTAGGTTCTACGCGATATAAACGTTCAAAAGGCGCAGCCTTTGAACGTTTATGTCGCGTAGAATCTACTGTACAGACTCTATCTGACTTAGTGTTCGTCAACCAATGAAAACATACGCTACTACTGTCATTCGTCAAAGCGCGCCTCCGACCGGAGCTACTATTGAGTGGATCTTACTGGAATTACATCATTTTCCCAAAAATTACATCATCTTCCCAAAACCCTAAATTGACCGGCAGTGTGTTTATGTGAAATATAGCGCCGATATTTTCAAATATACTGCAATTTCATTGGTCCAAAAACTAGGACGAACACTAAGATTTACAAAGATGCATGACCATTTGTAAGAGAGGTCTGTCAATATTCATTGCTGCGTAAAGTCTGCGTCATAGTTGCATCTACCAAAATCATATGTTACACATGCATGCATGGCATTGCTATGCCTACATTTTAGATGCACACCGCACGCAGGAGCATGTTTGACCAGTTGTAAGAGAGGCTTAAATCAGGTTTATAGATAGAATATTCTCACCTGAACCAGATGAATATGCAATGAGTAATTGGTAGGCGGTCAATTGACCAAACGCCGACTGTCAATCAAAAACATCAATTAGCCAATAGATGATCAGGAAAATGTTATGCCCCAATTGTCCTTCGTTGCATGTGTTATTGTATCAATTTATCGACTGACAATCAAAACAATCGACATGCCAATGGAAAAGAATTTTGTGCTTACAATAGCTTAGGTTTACCGTTATGTTTTGATAAACCGTCCTTGTTGTTATAAAATCTCGTAACTACGGCTTAAATCAAGCCGTAGTTACGAGATTTTATAACAACACCTACGAAATACTTTTTTGTTTGTCCGAATTTACGTAACGATCAAATGGATAAAATCATCCCCTATTAACGATCACATCACCATTGTTTGTCTTAAATTCTATGTTGGGCGGAGCGATCTGTCGATTGGCGTTTGGTCAATTATGATACTCACCAGCAATCATACAATGTCTAGCAGTGTCCATAGTTTCCAGTAAGCATTGTGACTTTGTACACTGCATGTGCTCCTCATGTCAAAATATTACGGACAGTGTAAGTCAGCAATTCTTTCTATGGTTAGCAAATTGAAGATGTCTGGGAGAAAAAAGCCTGCATGTAGCCACATAATAATGCTGAGATCTTAAATTAATGTCTGACTTACAGACAGGATTGTCTATGGATGACTTACCCATTACCAGACAGCAAGAATTTAGATTGTTCCTAATTCAAAAATGCTGCAGGAGACAATGGCAAGTGAATGTTTACTTTTTGGGGTATATTTATGCTCCCTGAAGGGAGAGCATATAGTCGCCGCTTTGTCTGTCCGTCCGTCATTCCGTCCGTCCGTCCGTCCGTCCGTCCGAAGCGATTTCTCCATAACCCTTGGGCCAAATCAAATGAAACTTACCATGTGAACTCCCTATGACAAAATGCCGATGTACTTTCCTGGTTTTTGGATTTGAGGCCTCGTCATAGGAAAAGGGGACTTAAGGTTAAATACAGTTTTTCTCTAATTTCTCCTAGTCTAATGGTCAGAATTTGATGAAATTTCATATTTGAGTAGCAAATCAGATGCCCTTGACAATAAACTATTTAAAATTTGCGTATACAAAATATGTCATGGAAAAAAGGAGCTTAACATTTGTTAGCTTTATATTAGATCAGCATGGCATATATTTATTGTGATAATGCCTTATTCGGGGAGCATTGTCCGTCTCTGACGGCTCTTGTTTGTAGAAAACATTGTGGGAAATGAAGAAATTGCTGGTCTTTTCCAGCAATATTTTCTTTGCTATAATTGTTATATTCAAAATCCTTATCTACATCCCTTTTGTCATCATTATAAGAAACTGTTTTCGTTCAGGAAAGGGTAAGTATAAACCATCAAAAATATCACCCTGCCATATTGCATGTGGGGAACAAAGAAAACCCTGTTGATGCATCAAATGTGCAACACACTTTGTGAACTGGCTGCTTGTTACAGGTGTAAAAGTATATCAAAGTCGAGACCAAAATAAATCCACATTAAAAATTATTAATACAGGCAACAAAAATCTAAGCTGATTTCTCCTCTCTTCACAAAATTCTTACTATGAAATAATCAAGAATTCAAACATAAAAATAATTGCAATAGTCATAGGTAACAAAAAACAGTGTTGCAGACCACAAAATTGGAATTCTCTCTCAAAATATTGAGGAAAAGTTTAACCTATTACCACATGAAGACCCCTTTTGACACCCTGCAAGACAAAGGCTTTGGAAAAATTGTGGAGAATGAAGAAATTGCTTGCAAGCAATTTCTTCATTTCCCACAATGTTTTCTTCACTAAATGACTTTAAAAAAGCTTAAAAATCATTGATTTGAAATTGTCGTCTGCACCATCTTTGAATTTGGACCAGTCTAAAATTTTGCCATTTGGTAATGGTTTAAATCTTGTCCAAATTCAAGGATCCTGCAGAAGACAATTTCATGTGAATGGGATTTTTAATTTTTAAGTCTTTTTGGATGGAAAACATAGTGGGAAATGAAGAAATTGCTTGTGACAAGCAATTTCTTCATTTTCCATGAAGTTTTCCATTGCCTTTATTTTGAGAGGCATCTAAAAGTGTCAATGTGTAGTAATGGGTAATTAACCCTTTCCCAAACGACAAAAAAGTAGGGTGATCCACTTCAAAAGTTGCCACAAAAGACAAAATGGATGTTTTTAAAGATATAATTTGTGTAAATTATGACATAGAAAATATTGAGACAAAAGGAGAAACTGCTGGTTATCAGCAATTTCTTCTTTTGTTTCAATGTTTTCCCAAGTCTTTTTTATTAGGGACGTCAAAACCAGGTCTTGTTTGGGAGAGGGTTAAACAATAAGTCTGTCTATTAACATTTTCTTTCCTTTCTTCAATATTGTCCCAAGCTGTGTCAAAAGGTGTCATTGTTTTTGTTTTTTTTTTTGGGGGGGGGGGGGGGGGGGGGGGGGGGAGAGAGATTAACCCATTCTCTAACATTCATGCCTACCTAATCTTTTGGAAAAGGCTTGCAAAACATGGAGGCAAAAGAATTGCGGTAAATATTGATAATCAGCATTAAATTTTTTCTCTTTTAGTCTCATTTTCCTTTTCTCTTTTGTACACGAAATAAATCTATTGTATCTAGATTTACATTCATTTTGTCATCTGCATGAGCTGGCAAACTTGAAAAGTTGGAAAATATTGTTTAGGAAAGGGATTTGCTGTATTCTCTGAAATTCTACCTGAGTTTCGCAGGTCTATTTTGAAATTTTATACTGTTTTTCCTGTGCATGTTTTTCCAAAAATAGACCCTGATACCCCACCTGCCATATATCGTAGCTTTTCAACAAAAATCTCTTAACTGCACCTTACAACAAGCTGCAGTTACGAGTATTTCGTTGAAAAGCATTAATGTACACCCATTCATAAACAACAGCTTTTTAGACCAATTCAATTTGAAAGGGGTTGCAATAAAAATTTGTGGAAAATGAAGAAGCAATTTCTTCATATCCAGCAATGGCTTCTACCCCAAAAGACCAAAAAATGTAAAAAATATCATTCATGTGATAGTGTCATCTGCATCATCTTTGAATTTGGATCACCCTAAAATTTGTTGTCTCGTAATGGGACAATCATAAAGAGTGAATTTGATCAATAAAATGTTGGTAGCTTGTCAGACTCAGAAATGATTGGTCCAGGGTTCAATCTCTGGCTGCGGCTCATATCTTTTCTGACATTTGTCACACAGCAATGGTTGGATTTTAACCATGAAATTAGGGGAAAGCTCCGTAATGATGCTGTTGTGTCTAGAGAGAAATACAAGAAATGCATGGTTAGGTGCTCAAAGATGAATTAGTATGAACTTTGATTGTTTTGGAAAAAGTATTTATTAATTAAGGTGTCTTTCTTCAACATTTAGATGCTCTTTTGTTTATAATCATTTGTGTCGAGGAAATCGAAACTGCAGTAGCTATAATTATTTATCAAGGCTAACCACACTTAGGAATAATTCGGTCAAAAAACAAAAACTTTGTTATGCATCAAACTGCGCAGTAATTATCATGATATCATGATTCTCACTGCTTCCTTTTGCATTTGCATTTTCGTATTTATACCATTACCACTTGACACAACTTGCATGATAAAGGCTTTGGAAAACATTGTAGAAAATGTTTTCTGCCCAGAAAGACCAAAGACTGTAAAATTTCATCAGCTCAATCAAAATTGTAGCCAGCAAAGCCTTTGAATTTGGACAAATTTCAATCAACAAACAAAAATTTCTTAATTTCCCACATTTTCATTGACTTGAAATTTTTGCCTATGACATGTTTGAATTTGGACAAGTGTAATATTTTGCCGTCTGGTAAAGGGTTAATCAATCATTAGTGAAATTCTACCCATGTTTTTCACCTGAAACCCTCCATTTAGTCTCTCCATATGGTATTGTCCTGGGATTATTTAGAGTTGTAATAGATCCTTTATAGGCCATATTTAACACAGCTGTGGGCTCCTGCTACCCAGACTAGAAATCAAAGAGGACAAAATAGATGATGCCCAAATTGTATAAGATCTGCATGTTACAATACATAATAATATTTTTGCTTTTCAACAAAAATCTTGTATCTACAGCGTAATAAGACATGTAGTAGTATTTGTCTCGATGCTTTTCTGCAGGGGACATAAAAACTAGGGTCTCATATTACGAATGGTTGTTTGATTATTTTTTTGCACAATTATTTGTAACAACAAACCTGATTGGCCCGATCTAATTTCTTGTGCAATCAGATGTCTTCTTACACAGTTTGCACAAAAACGTATTAAGTCAAAATTTAGGAGAAACTACTTTTCTTTGTGATTTTGATAAGAATTCATTGTCAGGTACCCTGGTCATTGCTGTAGCTTTCAATTTCTAAACATTCCAAAATTTTGTTGTTTTGGGAGAGCATGTTTTAGTATTTTCTTTCAATATCCGGAGCTCATGATTGTGCAATATGTATTGAAAGGATAGACAAAATTAGCATGAAAATGTGTTAACATGTAATGCACGATTTACTTCTGCACACATTGAGGCATGCTAAATTATGCTTGGATTACCGGCTGCAGGAGTTTAACAAAATGACAAGGTAAAACTGTTTGCTGGTGGTTGATTTATTTCCATCTTTTCTTAACCGTTTCCCAAACGGCAAAAAGTTGGTTGCTCCAACGTGAAAGCTGCTGCAGACGGCAAAATGGATGTTAATAAAGATACAATTTGAGTATAATGTAGCACAGAAATTATTGAGACAAAAGGAGAAACTGCTGGTTATCAGCAGTTTCTTCTTTTGTCTCAATATTTTCCCCAGACTTTTCTGTTAGGGACGTCAAATCAAGACCTTGTTTTGGAAAGGTTTAACCAATTACCAGACTATAAAATTCTAGATGGGCCGAAATTCAATGATTTTGAAGACAATTTCAAATGAATGAGACTGCTCCAATTTGAGAGATGCTGCAGTTGAGATAATGTATGTGTATTTAATACAACACTGAAAATATAATGTGCTTTATCATGCACAAATTCCTAATTATATCAACATATATTTTGTCATCTTGAGCCGCTTTCAAGTTTGGACATTCCAAATTTGTATACGCCCGAATGGTCGTATTATGTTATGGCCCTGGTTGTTCGTCCGTCTGTCCGTCCGTTGGCATTTTCTTGTGCGTGATATCAGCATTTTCTCTTTTTGCCTCAAAGTTTTCTTTGACATTTTGTACTACGATCCTATCTGTAAATACCCATTTTATAGTCTAGAGCAACTTTCAAATTGGGATGGTCCGAAAATGGCCGTTTGGGAATGGGTTAAAGGGTAGATTATGATCAGACTTTATTTTGACTTGTGAAGGATTTGATCAGATAAAGAAGACATGTATTGTGCAAGTCAGACAAAAATACCTGTTCTTTGTATGTGCAAATTTTGACACAAAAATAGATTTTTGCCTCATTACCTCATGCTAGTTTCTGTTAATTAGGCAGTCTGTTAGACAGTCCCCCCTTTATTGGTATTTCAACCCTTTCCCAGATAGCAAAAATTTGGACTGTTCAGATTTGATAACTTGCAGACAATTAAATAGATGTTGATAAATTATTAAAGACAGCATAATTAAAAATATAGCTCATGATAATGACCTGACAAAGCACCCTTAGCTAATATACTCACCGTCATAAGAAAGTAGCCACTTTTCAAATAGCCATTTTGTTTTACAATTCTTTATGTCTCTTTGTTTTTACACATTCATACACATTCCCAATAGTTCCTTTTTAACACCTCAATGGTTAAATGCTTTCAACATGTCCGGAAAGATGTTTAGTTGTAATATGGGTTTAAAACAGTATTTTAGGATACAAAGATCGGTTTTTAGCTCCACTGGCCTTCAGGCCAGCGGGCTATTGTCATGGCGCTGTGTCCGTCGTGCGTGCGTCCGTCCGTGCGTGCGTCCGTCCGTCCGGTCGTCAACTTTTTCTTTAAAAATCTTCTCCTCAGAAACCACATGATGGATTTCAATCAAACTTCACAGGAATGATCCCTAGGTGGTCCTCTATCAGATTCCTAAATTTCATTCTGATTGAACTAGAAAGTCTGGAGTTATCTGCCCTTGAATTAAAAAATGGCTGTTTTGACTTTGTTTTCACTCTAGCCACTACAAATATTTATCAATCAAGACAAAACTTGGTCAGAATGTTGGTGCTGATAAGATCTTGCCTGAGTGCAATTTTCAGCTTGATCTGAATATTATGTCTTGAGTTATGTACCCTTGAAATTGGCAAAATTACCATTTTTGACCTTATTTTTACTCAAACAACCATAAATATCCACCAATCAACACGAAACTTTCATGTAATCTTACTGGCTATAAGATCTTGCATGTTTGTAATTTTTAGCTTCATAGGAATCTTAAATCATGATTTTTCTGCCCTTGAATTTGACAAAATTGCTGTTTTCGACTTTGATTTTACACTCTTTACATCCACAAATATTGAACAATCAAGTCAAAACTTAAACAAGATGTAGGTGAAGTTAAGATCTTGCTTTAGTGTGATTCTTAGCTAGATAGGAATTAAAAATCCTCAGTTATATGCCTTTCAATTTGACAAAATTGTTAACTGTGACTTTTTTCTCACTCTAACAGCCAAACTCACTCTATTAAAGACAAAGCTTGGTAACCAATTGATCTTATACCAGTGTGTTTTCAGTTTTCTAGTTACTTTGTAATTGCTTTAAGAGCAACAAGTTTTGAAAAATTTAGTAAAAACTTGATATGACAAGAAATTCAGGTTTCATCAGCCATTTGCATTAATTTTGGAATATGGTATTTCCCCAATTCTATTTTTAGCTCAAAATCTATTTTTAGAAATATGAAATATTTTGGAGTAATCAATGGTCTGTCAATTTAGATCTGTTTGGAAGATGGAAAATTTTAATTGCTAGTATCATCCAAAGCTGGAATGTTCTACCATTTCCTTTTACCCTTTCTCAAATGGCAAACATATAGTTTTACTTTCTTTGCTTCAAGAACAAAACATTTTGAACAATCTAGTTTTGTAACTTTCTTTTTGCTCTATGAAACACAAGCATTGAACAATCTAATCTAATCTTGGATTAAATATTACATGAAACTCAGACCTGTGGAGCGACTCAAGACCTTCAGGTCTTCTAGTGTTTTCTTACAGCTGTCATTTTCTTCATAAGTTGACGCAGTTGAAACACAAACAAAAGTCCCATTTCAATTTTACTGAAAATCATTCCATTGAATCGATAGAGGTCTATGAAAAATTAGCACTACCAGTAAAGAATGATTCAATAATAAAAGTTTGATAAAAACCGGGAGTGGTTGGTGGGTAAAGTGAAGGGAAACATTTTCCGAATTGGGAACTTGCTAAAGACCAAGTAGAAACAAAATTTCAAAGAATAGAGCATTTGAGACGAATTTAGGGGTAGGTTGGACTAAAACCGGAAACTGCCATTTTGCACGGATTTTGGGGGTAATAAGCACCACTTATTAGTCACTAAGCATTTCGAATAAAAGCAGTATCATAAACACATATCCTTATTCATGTTTTTCCCTTTTCTAGCCCTATATATGGTCGTGAATTTCAGTAGTGTGTTCCGTATCTGTAACGGATTTCCTGGAACTACCACCAAGCTACCATAGCTAATAGGATAATTCGACAGTTTTCGATACTTTCACGAAAGCATTTTTACCTGCCTTATTGCAATATTTTGTATTCATTTCGATACGTTTATGACTAATCCTAAAATTGCCGATCATTTGCATTAGACAGGTGGCTACTTTCTTATGACGGGGAGTATAGCTAGGGATGTTCTGCCAGGTCATTTATCGTGAGCCATATGACATGCTTTAGGAAAGAAAGCATTGTTTATCAGAATTTTCTTCTTTTGTCTCAATTCCTGCTGTTTTGGAAAGGGTTGAATGTTGACAGACTAAGATATTTTGATGGTTGAAGATTATATATGGAATACATGAAGTGTTACTGAAACCACAATCTCTGACCCATATCTTCCCATTTCTACATACCCAAACATACCCATTCCCACACAGTGAATTCTTTTGACCTGGTAAACATTGTGGAAAATGAAGAAATTGCTCGTGACAATCAATTTCTTCATTTTCCGTTATGTTTTCTACCAAAAAAATCTTGAGGCAAAATAAGAAAATGCGGATTAGTAATTATTCTAGGCTTCATTTCATACACAAATCATATCTTTATCAACATCCATTTGGAAGTGCTTGCTATGCCAAGCCTGATGGGTAAAAAGGGCTAGATGGGAATGCATTTTTGTGCATGATTTCCAAATTTAGCAACAGAATATGGCAACAGCCGTTAAGAGCAAACCCTTTCACAAATAACAATATTTTAAACTTGACTAAATTGAAAGGTGCTGCAGACGATGTTGATATGAAAATATGATATGTGTGAAACAACACAGAAAATATTGAGCCAAAAGGAGAATATGCTGGTTATCAGCATTTTCTTCTTTTGCCTCAATGTTTTCCAAAGCTTATTCCTAGTTCGGAGCATCCAAAAGCATCAACTTGTGAATGGGTTTGGGTTTGTAATTTGATTGATAGATTAATGTTTTATTACGCCCACCAACTGCACTTGACATCTGCAACCCAGCTTGCTGTCTCGACAACTTAGATATGTCGTCACTTTTCAACAAAAATCTCGTATCTGCAGCCAGTTTTAATCTGCAGTTACGAGGTTTTTGTTTAACCCTTTCCCAAACAATAAAATGTTAGGATGGTCCAAATGCAAAGGGGTTGCAGATGACAAAACAAAATATATCAAAATGAGAAAATATGCATGTTATAGCACAGAAAATATTGAGGCAAAAGGAGAAAGTGCTGGTCACCAGCACTTTCTTCTTTTGCCTAAATGTTTTCCCAAGCCTTTCCTATTAGAGACGTAAAAACCAGGTCTTGTTTGGGAAAGGGTTAAAAGCAGCAATGTGGTGTACACTTCACCAAATCAAGACCTTCCGTTTAGAAAAGTTTAGAAAAAGTCCATAGTAGAATTTTTTTTGGAAAACGTCGAGTCAAAAATAGAAAATGCTGATAATGCTAATATTCTCTTGGCTATATCTTTGTACAAAGAGCACTTTCAAATATCAACATCAGCTTTGTTGTTTGCATCCAGCATTTGAACATACAGTCCAAATTATTGCACATTGGGTAAGAGTTGAATATGCACTTAAAAAGACACAATTATGCAAAATTGCTGTGCAATGTGCTCTCATTTGTCTGTCTTGAGTTAATATGGAGTCTGCTTGTATAACCCTTTCTCGTACAAGAAATTTCCTTGTTTAACCCATTTCTTCATTTTCCACAATGTTTTGTAACCCAAAATGGAAAGATTTTTAAATTTTATCAACTTGACATTGTCCTCTGGAGCACTTTTGGAATTGGAACTGTCCAAATTGTTGCTACCTGGTAATGGGTTAATCTTTTCCGAATGACAAAAGTGTGGACTTTCCCAGTTTGAAAGATCCAACAGGTGACAAATGAGTCTTCGATAACAGTAAAATATGTGCATGATAAAACAAAAATTATTTAGACAAAAGGAGAAAACACTAATTATCAGCATTTTCTTCTTTTGTCTATATATTTCATCAAGCCTAATATATTAGGGATATCAACTCAAAACCAGGTCTTGTATGGGAAAGGGATAACACAGATAATGAACTTTTAAATGATCATTGACCTCCATATCTGTACTTTGACAGACAGACAAACAGGTAGACAGACAAACAAAGATAACCAAAATTTTTAACTCTAGTTACTTAATGTAAGTCTAGTTAATGGCCAGACGTCATTGTGTCAAAGGTTAGGGCCTCTCTGAGCTATGTTACTCTTACTTCCCAAACAAGACTGGTATGAGAAATGATAGGAACCCATGGTTTGGTGCTCCAGTGGCTGTGATATGACCATAGCAGGGGCGGGGGAATAGGAGGGGCTAAGTTCCCCCTCCAAGTTAGCCAAAGTTCCCCCTCCAAGTTAGCCAAAAATGCAGAATTTTTCTCATTTTACTTGGAAAATCTTAATTTAGCCCCTCCTATATACAGACACTGGCCCAGACATGGGGTAATACCACCCCCCATAAAATTGCTTCTTTCGAGCCTGCATTATATTGAGGAGCATCCGGATGTTGGAGTTTGAGTTATAGGTAATTGGGTGAACAACATGTCTGACTGACTTTTGTTTATCAGAATATGATAAACTTATCCCAAGTTCATCTCAAAATTATTTTTGATTAATTGTATCAAAATCAAAATGGGGACTACCTGTCAAATCAAAGTGAATCTTAGTTGAACACTTGGTTTTTGAATGGTGGAAGGCATCTATGGTAGGCAAGATATTTTATTTTTAATTGAACAATAATATTCACTGGAGACACCTCAAAATAAATGTGAAGTATGCTTATGTTTACTGCTTTCAACTAATTAACTTGTGCTATTATCACATGCACAAAATGTACTAATCAAAAGATTTAATTGGTTTTGAAACATAAGATACACATATAATTTTGTAATTTTAGATTTGGCCTGTAGCATATGTGACAGAGACATTTAATAAGTCATGGGTTCTTTGTGAAAACATTGTCTGATACATTGCTTTACATGCATTTACATTGCCTGATGCCACTCACTGTACATGGATATATGCTGTTTGAATGATACAACTTGTTTTACATGGATTTACATTGTCAAATACAAACTTTGCTTTACATGGATGTATATTGTCTGACACGGCTTGCTTCTTGCCTTACATGAACTTACATTGTCTGATACAACTTACTTTGCATGGATTTTACATTGTCTGATACATACTTTGCTTTACATGGATTTGCATTGTCAGATGCATCCTTTGCTTTCCACGGATTTGCATTGTCTGATACATCCTTTGCTTTACATGGATTTTCATTGTCTGATACATCCTTTGCTTTACATGGATTTGCATTGTCTGATACATCCTTTACTTTGAATGGATTTGCATTGTCTGATGCATCCTTTGCTTTACATGGATATGCAGTGTCTGATACATCCTTTGCTTTACATGGATTTGCATTGTCTGATGCATCCTTTGCTTTACATGGATTTGCATTGTCTGATACATCCTTTACTTTGAATGGATTTGCATTGTCTGATGCATCCTTTGCTTTACATGGATATGCAGTGTCTGATACATCCTTTGCTTTACATGGATTTGCATTGTCTGATGCATCCTTTGCTTTACATGGATTTGCATTGTCTGATACATCCTTTGCTTTGAATGGATTTGCATTGTCTGATACATCCTTTGCTTTACATGGATTTGCATTGTCTTATGCATCCTCTGCTTTACATGGATTTGCATTGTCTGATACGTCCTTTGCTTTACATGGATTTGCATTGTCTGATACATCCTTTGCTTTGAATGGATTTGCATTGTCTGATGCATCCTCTGCTTTACATGGATTTGCATTGTCTGATGCATCCTTTGCTTTACATGGATTTGTATTGTCTGATGCATTCTTTGCTTTACATGGATTTGCATTGTCTGATGCATCATTTGCTTTACATGGATATGCAGTGTCTGATACATCCTTTGCTTTGAATGGATTTGCATTGTCTGATACATCCTTTGCTTTACATGGATTTGCATTGTCTGATACATCCTTTACTTTGAATGGATTTGCATTGTCTGATGCATCCTTTACTTTGAATGGATTTGCATTGTCTGATACATCCTTTGCTTTACATGGATTTGCATTGTCTGATACATCCTTTACTTTGAATGGATTTGTATTGTCTGATGCATCCTTTGCTTTACATGGATATGCAGTGTCTGATACATCCTTTGCTTTACATGGATTTGCATTGTCTGATGCATCCTTTGCTTTACATGGATTTGCATTGTCTGATACATCCTTTACTTTGAATGGATTTGCATTGTCTGATGCATCCTTTGCTTTACATGGATATGCAGTGTCTGATACATCCTTTGCTTTACATGGATTTGCATTGTCTGATGCATCCTTTGCTTTACATGGATTTGCATTGTCTGATACATCCTTTGCTTTGAATGGATTTGCATTGTCTGATACATCCTTTGCTTTACATGGATTTGCATTGTCTTATGCATCCTCTGCTTTACATGGATTTGCATTTTCTGATGCATCCTCTGCTTTACATGGATTTGCATTGTCTGATACGTCCTTTGCTTTACATGGATATGCAGTGTCTGATACATCCTTTGCTTTACATGGATTTGCATTGTCTGATACATCCTTTGCTTTACATGGATTTGCATTGTCTGATACATCCTTTACTTTGAATGGATTTGCATTGTCTGATGCATCCTTTGCTTTACATGGATATGCAGTGTCTGATACATCCTTTGCTTTACATGGATTTGCATTGTCTGATGCATCCTTTGCTTTACATGGATTTGCATTGTCTTATACATCCTCTGCTTTACATGGATTTGCATTGTCTTATGCATCCTCTGCTTTACATGGATTTGCATTTTCTGATGCATCCTCTGCTTTACATGGATTTGCATTGTCTGATACGTCCTTTGCTTTACATGGATATGCAGTGTCTGATACATCCTTTGCTTTACATGGATTTGCATTGTCTGATACATCCTTTGCTTTACATGGATTTGCATTGTCTGATACATCCTTTGCTTTACATGGATTTGCATTTTCTGATGCATCCTTTGCTTTGAATGGATTTGCATTGTCTGATGCATCCTTTACTTTGAATGGATTTGCATTGTCTGATACATCCTTTGCTTTACATGGATTTGCATTGTCTGATACATCCTTTACTTTGAATGGATTTGTATTGTCTGATGCATCCTTTGCTTTACATGGATATGCAGTATCTGATACATCCTTTGCTTTACATGGATTTGCATTGTCTGATGCATCCTTTGCTTTACATGGATTTGCATTGTCTGATACATCCTTTACTTTGAATGGATTTGCATTGTCTGATGCATCCTTTGCTTTACATGGATATGCAGTGTCTGATACATCCTTTGCTTTACATGGATTTGCATTGTCTGATGCATCCTTTGCTTTACATGGATTTGCATTGTCTGATACATCTTTTGCTTTGAATGGATTTGCATTGTCTGATACATCCTTTGCTTTACATGGATTTGCATTGTCTTATGCATCCTCTGCTTTACATGGATTTGCATTTTCTGATGCATCCTCTGCTTTACATGGATTTGCATTGTCTGATACGTCCTTTGCTTTACATGGATATGCAGTGTCTGATACATCCTTTGCTTTACATGGATTTGCATTGTCTGATACATCCTTTGCTTTACATGGATTTGCATTGTCTGATACATCCTTTACTTTGAATGGATTTGCATTGTCTGATGCATCCTTTGCTTTACATGGATATGCAGTGTCTGATACATCCTTTGCTTTACATGGATTTGCATTGTCTGATGCATCCTTTGCTTTACATGGATTTGCATTGTCTTATACATCCTCTGCTTTACATGGATTTGCATTGTCTTATGCATCCTCTGCTTTACAGCTTTACATGGATTTGCATTTTCTGATGCATCCTCTGCTTTACATGGATTTGCATTGTCTGATACGTCCTTTGCTTTACATGGATATGCAGTGTCTGATACATCCTTTGCTTTACATGGATTTGCATTGTCTGATACATCCTTTGCTTTACATGGATTTGCATTGTCTGATACATCCTTTGCTTTGAATGGATTTGCATTGTCTGATGCATCCTCTGCTTTACATGGATTTGCATTTTCTGATGCATCCTTTGCTTTACATGGATTTGCATTGTCTGATACATCCTTTGCTTTACATGGATTTGCATTTTCTGATGCATCCTTTGCTTTACATGGATTTGCATTGTCTGATACATCCTTTGCTTTACATGGATTTGCATTGTCTGATACATCTTTTGCTTTACATGGATATGCAGTGTCTGATACATCCTTTGCTTTACATGGATTTGCATTGTCTCATACAGCCTTTGTATAACATGGATTGGCATTGTCTGATACAACCTTTGCTTTACATGAATTTGCATTGTCTCATACAGAATCTGTTTTACATTGATTTGCATTGCCTGATAAACCCTTTGCTTTACATGGATTTTCACATTCTGATACATCCTTTGCTTATCATGGCTTTACATTGTATGATACAAATTCTACTTATCATGGATTTGCATTGCCTGATACAGACTCTGATTTACATGAATTTACATTGTATGATATTGCATGGTTTACATGGATTTACATTGTCTTATTTAGCTTGGTTTACATAGATTTGCATAGTCTGATAAGTTTTACACAAATGTTTACTTTCTGATGTGAGTGTTTTACTTCCATTTATATTATTTGGTATAAACTTTGATTTACATGGATTTGCTTTTGCCTTACATGAATTTATATTGTTTGAGGATACAACTTGATTTACACAAATTTACATTGTCTGATACACATTAGTTTACATGGATTTACATGGTTTGAAATAGCTCAATTTTCATCAATTTACATTATCTGATACAGCATGGTTTACATGCATTAACTTTGTTTGATTCAACTCCATTTACATGAATTTACATGTTCTGATAAGCCTCACTTTACATTGTCTGGTGTAACATGTTTAACATTAATTTACATTGTCTGATGAAACTTGCTTTATTGAGATTTGCATTGATTGATTTGTATTGCTTTAAGTACATTTATAGTGTCCCAAACAACATGTTTTACAGTTTTACTTTGACTAATGTAGCTTGCTTTACTTGGAAATATAGTGTCTGACACAACTTGGTTTACATGGATTTACATTGCCTGATTCAATCTGCTTTGTATTGATTTACATTGTCTGTACTTTACTTTACATGGGATTACGTGTTCTTATTAACCCTTTGCATTACGTGGATTTACATTGCCTAATACAGCCTTTGATTTTCACGGATTTACATTGAATTGTTCTATGGAAAAGTATAGGATGAAGATAATCCTGTATGAAGAGCATTTTGATCTATCTGTGAAATGCACTTTGTGTTTTTCCTTCAAAGTTTACTGTGTTATGACATGCAAACTTTAAGAAACTTGAAATTTGATTTTGATTTTATTGTTTGGAAAAGGGTTAAAATCAAGGTAAATTGTTTGATTGTTTGTACCAGTGTCCTAGATAATGGTTAATACACCTGCAGACAGACTTGTTAAACATTTACCAAACTTTGAAATTATAGATGGTTCCAATTTTGAAAGCTGCTGCAGAGGAAAAAATCGAAATGTATGTTGATAAAGGAGGGATCTGCGTACAATGCAGCACTGAAAATATTCAGGTAAAAGGAGAAAATGCTGGACCCCAGCATTTTCTTCATTTGCCTTGATGTGTTCCCAAACCTGTAATTTTAGTGACCACAAACTTAGTTCTAATTTGGGAAAGGGTTAATTTTACTGATAGACCTGTTACATTAAACACCCCAAAAATTATTTTCAGAATTCTGCCAATGAGCCAGTAATTAGCCACCCACATTTTGCTGATAAGTTGCTGTTACCTCTTTCAAATGTTTATCTAAAACAAGCTAACATGCCGAGCGCTGATTGCTCAGTTGTCAGATTCTGCTAGTCCATGGGTAGCAGACTCAATCCTTGGCTCAGCTTATATCCTTTCTGGCATCTAATTTGATTGAATTGAAAGCATTTTATGTCCCACTTAAAGTTAACAGCTATTCAGTCTTTTTGGAGACGGGAACTCAAGGTTGGTTCAAAGTCTCATCCAAAAGCAATGTCCTTTATAGATGACATTACGATGAGATGCGTCAAAAGGCACCATTGTTTGGGAATGGGTCAAACTGCAAATGGTCAAGAACCTACAATGTGATTCTAATATAGGGTACATGTCTTACATGTTACAGTCCGTTTCATCATTTTCCACTATGTTTTCCAAGTCTTTCTCTTGTTGGGGTGTCATAAAACATCATTATGTGGGGAATTGGTTAAGCATTATTTTCTGGGGTAGAGTGTAGAGTACAAAATCCAATTTATTATTCTAATTCTATAAATGATTGGTCGGTCAGACGGCAGTTAACCTGGAGATGGAACCAGCCAAACATCAAAGTAGAAGCTGGTTCTCAAATTTTGGCATAATCTCAGCACGGCAGATAGTGTGAAAAGCTATTTTGGTACATTGTTTTGTTAATGCTTTCCCAAACAAGACATTGGATTGACATCACTTTTAGAAAAAGATTGGGAAAAAATGCAGGCAAAAGTGGAAAATGCTGATAATCAGTCTCAAATTAATCTGTTCTGTATTGTTCACAAAGATACATTATTTATGAACATCCATCTTTGTCTTCTTCAGAAGCTTTTAAAATGGGAAAGTAAATTTTTTGCTGTTTCAGAAAGGGTTTAAAGTGAATGTGCACTATGCCACAATTGACCAAACGCTGACTGTCAATAAAAAACATCGATTAATTAGCCAATGGACGATCAGAAAAATGTCATGCCCCAATTATTCTTTGTTGCACGTGTTATTGTCCACCCAAATTAACCAGGGACAACTTAATTTTCGTGCGCTAAGTACGTTAGTTGAGCGTCTTAACAAAACATTGCCGAAGTAGGGTCAATACATATGCAGATGTCCCGGGTTAATCTTGCTGGACAATAAAGTATCAATTTATCGACTGACAATCAAAACAATCAACATGCCAATGGCAAAGAATTTTTGCTAACAATAGACTAGGTTTACCGTTATGTTTTGATAAACCGTCTGTGTTGTTATAAAATCTCGTAACTATGGCTTAAATACTATTTTGTTTGTCTGAATTTATGTCAAGGTTAACTTGATAAAATCGTTCCCTATTAACGATCACAATCCCCACTATTTGTCTTAAATTCTATGTTGGGCGGAGCGATCTGTCAATTGGCGTTTGGACAATTATTGTGTAATATTCTGATGATCAAATCAGACTGAACCAATGATTCCTTTTGATGCTTGGGATTGATTGATTGAACGCTGTTTCACACCTCTATTTACAGTACTTATCATAGTGCACCTAACCATGGTTTCTTTCATTTCCCTCAGAAGTACTACAACAACATCCTTTCTGAGCCTCCAACTGCTCGTCCACAAACCCAGGTTTACAATTATCCACCCATTGTTGGGAGACAAGTGTCAAAAAGGATGCTTTTTGGGAAAGGATAAACACAGGGCAAAAACTGAGTGCAGCATATTTATATTATTGTAATATATTGGCAGTGTGTCAAATCACAAACCATGTTTAATGGCAGATGACTCCATATGTTTTATCAGCTTTTCTATACCTTTTCCAAACAAAACCTGCTTTTGATGTTCCTAGCATATTTTTGGACTGTACGTATATGTGGATTAGTTATGTGAATGTGGAACTGTGCGACCATTCTTTTGGTGAGAGAAACAACGAAAAAATGCCTGGGAAAATCATTGTCAAAAATGAAGAAATTGCTTGTGACAAGCAATTTCTTCATTTTCCACAATGTTTTCTAACCCAAAATGGAAATATCTTAAAAATTTCATCAACTTGAAATTGTCTTCTACAATTCCTTTCAAATTGGAACAGTCCAAAATATTGCAGTCTGGTAATGGGTTAAGGATAATTTTGTATTTGCTGCGACTGGGAATCAATCCCAAGACCTCATGAGTGAGAGTACAATGCGCTTATACCAACTGTACCATGGCAGCAGCTTGAATCAACTTTGAATTTCAACATGTCTAAAAACTTATTGGTAGGAAAGGGTGTAGATAATTCTTGGAAGATTTTAAAATTGTACCTTTGGACGGGTTATCAAGCACATTAATTTAACTCCCAATTTTCGGAAGGCCTATTCTTTTCTTGATATCTTTGACCCAATTCTACTGATTTTCTGGCCTAATTCAGTTCTTGAAATAGTATAATTGAAACAACTGTATTAAAATTGCACTGACATTGTCCTGAATTTACTCAAATTTATTACATTATTTTATGGAGCTGGCTTATGGTGGGTAGCCCCTCTTTATCCCCCATCAACATGCGCATATTTTTCTCCTGATTATGAAAAATTGTAGTAAAATCAGCGCACCTCGTCTTAGTTGTTCTGGTTAGTAAATTAGGGTTATTCGGCGACAGATTTGACCTATTTGGTCTTACTTTCTCTGGAGATGAACAACAAATAAAGGGGATGCACTACAAAATTCTCGCCGATGAACTACGGTGACAGAACAAACTTTTCTCATTAGAAAATTAGCCCATCCATGGATGAACGGAAAAAATTGGTGCAAATTTGTAGTAAATTGTCACAATGTGCTTTCTCGAGGCACTACGAATATTTTGGATATCGGTCTCAGTGGGACCGGGGAGGTTAAGCAAGCTGTTGTGGGACAGCTTTTGTTTGTGTTTATTGTTTTGTCCAGTCAATACATGCAACAAGCTGTTGTTGAAGAACATGATGTTGCTTTTCAACAAAAACCTGGTAACTGCAGCTTGTCTTAACCCTTTCCGAAATGTTAGACGTGGGTCCGTATTCACCAAGGTTTCTAAATTGATTTTCTAAAGGAAAATTAGATTCCAACCAATTAGAGTGGCCGGGACAAATATAGACAAATGACTGAAATGTCTCGGCCACTCTGATTGGTTGGTAAACTTTACTTTAGAAAATCAATTTAGACGCATTGGTGAATACGAGCCCAGGTTTCGACGTTAGTACTAGAAATGGCTTGGGAAAACATTGAGACAACAGGAGAAACTGCTGATAATCTTTTGTCTCAATTATGTTTTCAGTGCTCTTTTATACACATCCATCTTTATCAACATCCCTTTTGTCGTCTGCAGCAGCTTTCAAATTGGATCACCCAAAATTTCTTCATTTGGGAAAGGGTTAAGCTGCAGTTACAGGCTTTCATAGAAAAGCATTGATGATCTGATGACATCTTAGTCTGTGAGTGCAATAAAGTCAAGCCAATCTGATAGAAAATTCTATATGGAGAGTGCAAATTAGTTTCTGTTAATTACTTTCCTGTCACGTTAGATGATTATTTTGAGGCAATTGCATGAATTTAAACCATAAATTTTGCCCAGCAACTTGTTTTACTTGTTACTTTTGACACGGCACTGGCCTTGATGCAAGACATGTCGATATTTTGCTATAACATTATAGAAGAAAAAGGCTTTTCTCCGATTGCCTCAATATTATTTACTGTGGTGTAGTAAGTCATATCTTAACCCTTTCCCAAACAAGACCTGGTTTTGACGTACTTAATAGAAAAGGCTTGGGAAAACATTGAAACAAAAGAAGAACCTGCTGATAACCAGCAGTTTCTCCTTTTGTCTCAATATTTTCTATGCCATATTTTACACAAATTCTATCTTTAATAATTTCCCATTTGTCATTTATGGCAGTTTTTGAAGTGAATCACACCAAAATTTTGTCGTTTGGGAAAGGGTTAATCAATATCAAGTTTGTTGTCTGCGGCAGTCTTCAAATTGGGTCAGTCTAAAATTTTGTCATGTGGGAAAGGGTCAACCCATTAATACACAGTGATGCCTTTTGACATTCAACTAGATAAAGGCTTTGGAAAACATCCTGGAAAATGAAGAAATTGCTTGTGACAAGCAATTTCTTCATTTCCCACAAAGTTTTCTAAACAGAAAGACTAAAAAATGTAAAAGATAATTCATTTGAAAGTGTTGTCTGCAACATCTTTGATTTTGAACCAGTTTGACATTTTGCTGTTTTGGAAAGGGTTAAATTGCAGTAAATTTGAGACAGGAGATTATATAAAGCTTGTTGACGACATGTTGCATGAATTGATTGAAAATTTATATGCGCAGGTAAAATATGATAGGGGCGATTTAGTTTGCCGTGAAACACTTTATATAGACAGCGGCATTTTTGACGACTTAGGTAGAAATATATTTGGAAAACATTTAAGCATAAGAAGAAAATGCTGATAAGCAGCATTTTTATGCCCCCGTATCGAGAGATCGGGGGCATATTGTTTTACTCGTGTCCGTCTGTCTGTCTGTCCATCTGTCCGTCCGTCCGTCTGTCCGAAAACTTAACATTGGCCTTTTCTCCAAAAGTATTTGTCATACAAAGCTCAAATTTGGTATGCAACTTCCTTTCAATGATATCTATCTGTTCCTTGCAGTTTGACCTTCCTCAAGGTCATCTGTTAACCCTTATCAACCCTTTACTTTACGAAAACTTAACATTTTGAAAAATGGCCATTTCGGGGGCATTGGTGTTTCACAAACACATCTTGTTTTTACTTTATCCAGACTATTGTAACCCTTTACCAAAAGTTTTTGACTGTTCCAAATTCAAAGATGAGGCAGACGCCAATTTCAAGTGAATAGAATTTTACATTTTTGGGCCTTTCTTGGTAGAAAATAGTGTGGGAAATGAAGAAATTGCTGGTCACAAGTAATTTCTTCATTTTCCACAAAGTTTTCCAAAGTCAGTAAAGATTTAGCACTGTTCCCATAGGAAAGCTTAGTAACTGCAGACATCAAAACATGTTAATGAAGATGGGATGTGTGTACAACGTAGCAGAAAATATTGAGGAAAAGTTTTCTTTATTTGTTTCAATGTTTTCCCAAACTTCTTCCTCTAGAAGACATCAAAGACAGGACTTGTTTGATTAACCCTTTCCCAAACGACAAAGTTTTAGGGTGATCCACTTCAAAAAGTGCCACAAATGACAAAATGGATGTTATTAAGGTCAAGGTTTGTGTAAAATATGGCACAGAAAATATTGAGAGAAAAGGAGAAACTGCTGGTTATCAGCAGTTTCTTCTTTTGTTTCAATGTTTTCCAAGCCTTTTCTATTAGGGACTTCAAAACCAGGTTTTGTTTGGGAAAGGGTTAAGGGTTAAAGGACCAAAAGGAATAAAAATAATGGTCTGTATCATGATGAAGCAATCAGTAGATTTGTTTGTACAGACTTGAGGCTTATTCATATGACAGCTGTAATAATCCATTACACGACAGAGATTTGGATGGTTTCAATCTTCAATTGGTGACAAAAAGTGTCCGTGCTTGGAAGGGATAAAAGTAACAAATGATCGGTAATGCTTGAAATTGTGGTAACTACAGCTTGAATAAAGGACCAAAAGGAATAAAAATAATGGTCTGTATCATGATGAAGCAATAAGTAGATTTGTTTGTACAGACATGAGGCTTATTCATATGACAGCTGTAATAATCCATTACACGACAGAGATTTGGATGGTTTCAATCTTCAATTGGTGACAAAAAGTGTCGTGTTTGGAAGGGATAAAAGTAACAAATGATAGGTAATGTTTGAAATTGTGGTAACTACAGCATGAATAAGCTGTAGTTATAGCATTTTCGAACATAACCGACAAAATAGACGGAACAATCCTGCAATCATGACTGTGCTGTAAAGAGATATGTTTGCACAGTCAAGCAGATTATTCATGCGACATTCGTAATACTAGATGGACGTTTTCCCAAAAATAGACAAATTTCAATGCTCGTAACTATTGAAGCTTTTGAAAAATATAATGAAAAAAAAAAAAAGATAATGCTGATTACCAGCATTCCCCCCCCCCCCCCCCCACACACACACACTATCTTTTAATATTTTTCTCTTGTTTAAAGAAATTTTTCATTCTAACAGTCAGATCAATTTGGTATCATGCAGCTCACAAATTTGGATCAGCCTAAAATTTTGTTGTTTGAATAAGGGATAATGCACTGCAAACATGGAAAATGACAGGGAGACGGTGGCGTGCATGACTTGGCAGGAAATGTCTGGTCCGCAGATGACTTCCTGATAAACGGGTAAAATCATCTAAATCCATTATCAGTCTTTCTCAAACAAGCTCTCTAGTTTTCACGTCCTAAATAAAAGGAACTTCTTGATTAAAGATTTCTTAGAACATAATCATTGAGGCAAAAGAAGGAAAGGATATATGTCTGTTTTTGCTGAATATTTCTGTGCTGCAGTTTACATGAACATATCTTTATCAAAACTATATTTGTCTCTGTAACAGCTTGCAACTGTAAAAAGTCAAGATAAATTTATATTCACCCTTTTCTAAACAAAATTTTAGGCCGCGGCCATGGCATAGTTGGTAGCGCATCTGCCTCTCATTGAAGAGGTCCCGGGTTCGATACCCGCCGCGGCAAATATACTTACTTACAAAAATGTCACCCATCAATGGTTTGATATCTTGAACCTATGTGTGGGAGCAGCTGGAGGCTAGGTAAGGGTGTTGTGGTAGTACTGGTATGAGAAACGACAGGAATCCAAGGTTAGGTGCTCCAGCCGCCACAATATGACCTTAGTAGTTGAAAACAGCTTAACCCTTTCCCAAACAAGACCGGGTTTTGACATCCCTATTAGGAAAGGCTTTGGAAAACATTGAAACAAAAGAAGAAACTGCTGACAACCAGCAGTTTCTCCTTTTGTCTCAATGTTTTCTGCGTTATATTCTTCACAAATTCCTTCCTTTTTGACATCAATATTGTTGTCTACATCAGCTTTTAATCTGGAACACCCTAAAATTTTGCCGTTTGGGAAAGGGTTAAAATCCCAATAAACCTAAACAAAATTTCACCTGAAGACTTGTAATTGTATATTGAATGACTAGGGTTCAAGGCTTCTTTCAATGGGTACGGTCATATCCCAGATGCTGGATCACCTAATATTGTATTCCTGTTGTTTCTCATACCAGTAACCACAACATCCGTATTGAACCTCCAGCTGCTTGCCCACAGGTTAACGATTATCGAACCATTGATGGGTGACAATTTTGTATGAAAGAGCCCAGAGACAAGATCGGGATTTGCCATTATCTGCCTCTATATAAATGCTTCCCTCAGGCATCAAATTGATGCTTGTGGCGGGGGGCTTGACCCCGGGCTGGACAGGATATTTGCTGTGGCCGGGGATATAACCTGGGACCTCATGAGGGAGAGTCTGTTAAGCTACCAACCACAGCCTTTGTAAGCTTGTAGTTTGGAAAGGATTAACCCTTAACCCTTTCCCAAACAAGACCTGGTTTTGACGTCCTTCGTAGAATAGGCTTGGGAAAACATTGAAACAAAAGAAGAAACTGCTGATAGCCAGCAGTTTCTCCTTTTGCCTCAATATATTCTATGCTATATTTTACACAAATCCGATGGGTTTCAATTTTAATTTTGTCGTCTGCAGCAGCTTTCAAATTGGAGCACCCTGAAATTTTGTCGTTTGGGAAAGGGTTAAAAAAAGGAAATTTTAGACTGTTCCAATGTTTAAAGCTGCAGCAGACAACAGAATGATTGAAATATTTGTGGAATGTTTGTACATAATAGTACAGAAAACATTGAAGGAAAAGGAGAAAATGCTGATCATCAGCATTTTCTTCTTTTCCTTCAATATCTTCTGACGCTCTCTCATTTAGGTACCTCGAAACCCAGTCTTCAATTTGTCTGCCAGAAGGGTTAATATAAATACATGTATTATGATGTTTGATTTGTACTTGAATTTGATACTGTTGACTGCCTTATAGTGTAATCTTGTATGTTTCGTTGTTACATTTTGCATAATGTTCACATAGGAATTGCAAATTAAATAAGCTGAAACCCTTATCCACTTTTATGAAACAATTTTAAGAATTGATAATGATTATTATGATGATAATGACATATTCCTCCTTTTGATATGATGTATTTTGCCAACTGCAACTCTACTGGTGGTGAACTCGGCCAAAGCATGGTACGTTTTTACGCGATCATAGTATTCCGTCGGTGTTGTTATAAAATATAGTAACTACGGCTTCCATAAAGCCGTAGTTACGAGATTTTATAACAACACAGATGGTTTTTCAATACATATCGGTAAACCAGATCTATTTTTAGAACAAATTCATTGTTATTAGAAAAACTATCCAATCAGATCTTTGAACTCACATTTAAACGCAAAATATCTGTACCTTGTTGTAGCGAAAAACGTCCCTGGCTTTGGCCAAGTTCACCACCAGTGAACTCATTCAAATAGCAATGAATTTTGTGCTCAGAAAATAAGTGCATGATTTTACTACAGCTCATTTGAAATACTATTGTTTGTACGAAATTACGTCACGATTAAGTGGATAAAATCGTTCCCTATTGGAATGGTCTTGAATTTTGCGGTTTGTGAAGCGTAAACAGAGTTTCACACTAGACGAACTTTATGGCACAAAGTATATTTTGATGGCACTCGACAAATTATGAACTCATTTGAATATTGCAATTTGTCTTCCAGAACCTGTAACTACAGTTGAAAACAAGCTGTTGTTCCAAGGTTTTTGAAAAAACAAAAAACCTGCAATATTATTATTAGCGCACTTGAATACAGGACTTATAACAATAGCTCTTGAAGGTTGCACGATCAAACTTTCCTTATTATAGTATCATTTTGAAGCCATTAAATTGTGTTGATGATTTTTGTGTCAAATCAAAAGACTAAAGGTTTTGAGGGGGTAGTAGGGATGATTGTAGGAGGGAAAGTAATATGAAAAAAATTAATGATTGGAATTTGCAGATTAAAATAAATTTGTCCCAGGCTGAAGTAGAAAAAGCTTATCAGCATTTTCCTTGTTTGCCTCATTGTTTTCCCAAGCTGTTTCTATAGCTCATGATAAATGACCTGGCAGGACAATTGACCAAACGCCGACTGTCAATCAAAAACATCGATTAGCTAATGGACGATCAGAAAAATGTCATGCCCCAATTGTTCTTCGTTGCACGTGTTATTGTATCGATTTATCGACTGACAATCAAAACAATCGACATTCCAATTGCAAAGAATTTTGTGCTAACAATAGACTAGGTTTTCCGTATGTTTTAATAAACCGTCGGTGTTGTTATAAAATCTCGTAATTACGGCTTGAATTAAGCCGTAGTTACGAGCTTTTATAACAACACCTAAGAAATACTATTTTGTTTGTCCGAATTTACTTCACGATTAACTGGATAAAATCGTTCCCTATAAACGAACACATGGCCATTGTTTGTATTAAATTCAATGTTGGGCGGAGCGATCTGTCGATTGGCGTTTGGTCAATTATCATGAGCTATATTACATTGTCAAAAATCGTCAATGTTTGTTAAGTTTAACACTGTTTCACTGTCTATTTTCAGATTCATGTGTTCAAATCTGTGATGAACGGCGATGTTTGTCGGACCATCAGCTGTGTAACGGGCACTACGAGTGTGCTGACCTCTCCGATGAACAGAGTTGTCCCCCTTTATCTCAGAGAACTGGCAATTCTCAGTGTAAGTTGCATTTATTTTTTTGCTTTAGTATATCGTTGCCTTCCAACAAAAATATCGTAACTGCAGCTTGTTTTAAGCTGCAGTTAATAGGCTTTAGTTGAAAAGCTTCGATATATTCCATGTACGGGTAGAATTTTGATATGACCCTGGTTGTCCATTCTGTCCATTAGCCATTTCTTGTGTGTGAGAGTCCTTACAGTTACAGGTCAATTTTGACCAAACTTACAAGAATAGATCTCCATGGTGTCATGATGTGCAAGCAAGTTACGAGATAAACTTTAGTTGTTCTTGAATTATTTGACCTTGATTTGAAAAAGAAAATGTTCACTTTCACCAACAAGCCCCTCTTGATCGTACATGTATGTCTTGCTCTGTGAACCTGACTTGTTTCGCTTTGTGTTGATGTGTTCTGTTACATTACTACCCCAGTCATCAGTATCTGTCCGTCTCTCTATCTATTTGTATGTCTGTCAGCAAATTCATTGCGGATTGATTATTTTCAATAGCTTATCCTTTGTTGGTCATAAATGATATTGTTTGGTATTAGGTGTCCCACGCTTTTCTGAAACCTTTAACCTATAAAAACATGTTATTGTAGAGACGCACATGCAAATCTTCTCGTCAATATTACATCAAAATACTGATTACCATCAATATGGTTTCATTTTGATCTCTATAACCTATGATTAAAAAATTGATAAATGTTTTATTGTTATGCGGGATTCAGAATATCGTGGGAGCACTATATATATATATATCAATTTGCAAAGACAACAATTTTTCAACTCAATGAACCATCTAAACAGAGTGCTTGTCTTTGTAACCTCTATTCAGTTCTATTTAGCATTTTCCTTGACATGAACCCTTTCCAAAACAGTAAAATTTTAGACCTTGCCAATTTAAAAAAAGTTACAGACGACAAGATAATTTCAGTCAAACGAAAAAAGATGTGCTTGTTATAGGATACAGAAAACTGAGGGAAAAGGAGAAATTGCTAATCATCAGCAATTTCTTCTTTTCTCTTGATGTTTTCTCTGACTATTATTTTATTATAGATGTCAAAATCAGGTTTTGTTTGGGAAAGGGTTAACAAGGTCTTCTCAAAATATACTCAACTGACTGTTACGAGCATTTCTTATAGCGTATCTGTGCACTGTGTCAAAATGCAAATTACTGGACTTGATGACTTCATAAATATGTCAAGGAAAAAAGACACACACAGTGACGAAAAATTCATCATCCATTTTCAGCAAATAGCTGGTAATTATAGTACTGCTTCTTTTACCCAATTTCTCTATAATGATGCTTTTTGACACCCTACAATGTAAACTGGCTTTGAAAAACAATATTTTCTACCCAGATAGACCAAAATGAGTTTTTCATTGGCTTGAAATTGTATAACTTCTGCAACATCTTGTCTCAGGCCATTTCTTCATTTAACCCTTTCCAAAACGGCAAAATCTTAGGGATGCCACTTCAAAAACTGCCACAAATGACAAAATTGAAGTTTTTAAGGATAGAATTTTTGTAAAATAGGGCATATGAAATATTGAGACAAAAGGAGAAACTGCTGGTTATCAGCAGTTTCTTCTTTTGTACCAATGTTTTCCAAAGCCTTTTCTATCAGGGACGTCAAAACCAGGTCTTGTTTGGGAAAGGGTTAACATTTTCTCAGATGTTTATGTTTGGGGGTGTAAAAAAGTGCCAATTACCCTAAAAGGTGTCCAAAAGCGTCAATGGGCAGAAAAAAGATCAAGTGCAACATTCAGACAGTGATAGAATGAGTGTGTTTAGTAAAAAGTTGTAAATCAAAGTAAAATATTTTAGACAGACAGATAGACAGACAGATAGACAGACATTTATAATTGTAGGACAAAGTACTCTATTACTCTTTCCCATACAGGCCTTTCAACTTTCTTGAGGGGTGTCAAAGAGTGCCTATGTGCGACAAAGTGTGCCTGTGTAATTAGACAGTAATGGAATGTGTGTTTTCAATAAAAAGTTTATAATAATTGTAAAATATTTTAGACAGTAAGATATGCAGACAAGAATATTGTGCAACAAAAATGTACATAACTCATTTGCAAACAAGACCATTCAACTTTCTGGATGGGCGTAAAAAGGTGCCAATTATTTTTAGGTTCCTCAAAGAACGTCAATGGGCAGAAAATGGTTAAGTGCAACAAAGTGTGCTTGTATAATAAGACAGTGATGGAATGAGTGTTTTCAGTAAAAAGTTGTAAATCATAGTAAAATATTTTAAGACAGACAGTTAGACAGACAAGAATGATTAGTGTGCAATGGGGAAGTGCTAGTGAGTGCAAACATCAACAACCCTTTCACAAATAGTGACACCTTTCTGTTGCCCTTTTTAGTTTTATAAAAAGATTGCGAAAACATTAAATTTTATCAGCATTTTCTTCTTGTGTCTCAATATTGTCTGTGCTTTATTATCATTTACCCATGCAATCCTTGTCAACATCCAGTTTGTCATCTGCAGCAGCTTTCAAATTGGACTACCCTAAGTTTGGGAAAGGTTGACCCATTTCCACATATTGACGCTTTTTGATGCCCCACAAGATCACGGCTTTTGAAAACACTGCCAAAATTGAAGAAATTGCTTGTTACATGCAATTTCTTCATTTTCCACATGCAGTGGTTTCTATCCATACTGCAGAAACAACAAAAAATGTAAAATTTCATTCACTTGAAACTCGGTCGTTTTCATCATCTTTGAATTTGGATCCTGATATAAGTTTGTCATCTGGTAATTGGTTAACCACTCTCCTTGAGAAAAAGTTTTATTTGAGTACAGAATTATTGAGCAATATTTATTTCACAATAATTCCATATAAAGTAGGGTTTTGGAAGCTGGGAATCTAGGCAGTTTGAAATGAATCATCCCCTATTATTCAATTTTCCTGTCTGCAAGCCCAAAAATCAATCTCTCTTACCCCAAGAACAAACACGAGCCTTTCTCAAATGGTAATCGAAGAATATCTTTATTTGGTTTATATGAAATATAGTTCTCTTTGAAATGGGAACTTAAAAGTTATCGTCAGTTGTGTTAAAAAATGTCTGAACTGCAGCTTATTGAAGCCGTAGTTACAAAATTTTAAAATGTATCCAAAGTCAAATGATTACATGTTTGTCAGTGACAATTCCAGAAGGGGTTCAGGGGGGGGGGGATTCCAGAAGGGGTTCGGGGGGGTTGAAGGGGTTTGAGGTGTGGCCTAATGGATTCAAACGAGCCTGAATAGCTCAGTCTGTAACATTTGAGTCTTTCAATGAACTCTGAGGTTGTGAGTTTGAACCCCGTCTCAGCCAGTATCCATTCTGACATTTGACAAAAGTCACTAATTTTGTCTTTCACCAATATGTTTGAAACATCTATGTGAGAGAGCAGCTGGAGGCTCAGTTTTGATATTGTGGTAGTACTGGTTAGAGAAATACTAGGGATCCATGGTTAGGTGCTCCAGCCGCAGTGATGTGACCATAGCAGTTGAAAATGGCGTTAAACCCCAATAAATGGAATCAAATAAACCCACTTCTATTATAGCCTATTTCATTTTCATGCAGAAATTCAGTGAAAAACTAGCAAAACACATCCCCCCTTTGTGTGTTCGAACCCCCTTCACAGAAATTCTGGATCTGTCATGGTATGTCCTGTCAAGTCAAAAAAAGGTGTACAAGTTTGAACAATTTGCAGTTATCATGTCTGTAATGATGCTGTTGCATCTAACCATGTATTTTATCTTTCATATTTTTTGCACCAATAAACACAACACAAAATCCAAGCCGCTGTGTGCTCACTTAACTTTCGCACGATATATCCTGAACATTAATTTTTGCAGTTTGGGAAAAAGTTAAGAGGTGAGAAAATCTGATTCATTGAAGTTGAAGATGGACTTACTCTCTTTCATGAGATTACCCTTCCAAACAAGGCCTTGATTTCACATTCCTAATAGAAAAGGCTTGGGAAAACATTGAGACAAAAGAAGAAAAAGCTGATAACCAGCATTTTCTCCTTTTGCCTCAATATTTTCAGTACTATTTTATGCACAAACCATATTCCCATTAACTTTATATTTGTCGTCTGCAGCAACTTTCAAATTGGAACCATCTAAAGTTTTGCTGTTTTGGAGAGGGATAACTCATGAGCAGACATGGAACTAAGGCTGTCAAATGGCTCTGACAGTCATTGATACTAAAATAGCACAGAACTAATGTATTAAGCCCTTTCCCAAACAGCAGAAATTTATACTTATACAATTTGAAAGCTTTTGCAGGCAAAAAAGTTTTGTGCTGATAAAGATTAAATTTATGTGCAATATTGTACAGAAATATCAAGGCAAAAGGAGAAAATGCTGATTTTCAGCAATTATATTTTCGCCTTTTGACACAATGTTTTGCCAAGCTTATCTATCTCACAAGGTATGTCAAAAACACAGTTTTAATTTGGGAAAATGTTAGTGATAGATATGTTTTTAATGCAAACAAGAAAGAATTTGGTTCCATGTCTGACCATGTTCGGGTTAAGCCCTTTACCAAACAATTATACCGGTTATGTTTTATCGGACTTTCCTTTTTTTGCCATCTTTATTGACAAGAAATTAGTATTTTATCATCTGCAGCAGCTTTTAGATTGGAACAGAAAGGGTTATCAGCATTTTCTTCTGTTGCCTCAATGTTCAAAATTTTCTATTAGTCAACTTATCATACTTCAAAACGAGGTTTTGTATGGGAAATAGTTAATTCGATAGCACAGAAAACGTACAAACCTGCACATAGCAGATTGAATCCTAATTGAATCAAGCCAATGTCTGGCAGTTTGAAATCCATTCCCGGAAATCAATCATAAGGCATATTGCAAGCCCAAATATTCTACATTAACCCTTTTCAAAACGACAAAAAAATTGTAATTTAAAATTTGATGAGAAATGCAAGCTATATAATAGTTAATTTCAAAAGCCAGAAATGTGTTTAGGATAGAAAATACGGAGGAAAAAGAAGAAAATCATAGTCATTGCCATTTTCTTCTTTTCCCTAATGTTTCTCAAAGCTTCCTCTCTTCCAGACATCAATTTGAGACTATTTTTGGAAAGGATTGATTTTGTCAAATTTCATTGCAAGGCTCTCAGACATGCAACTGCATCATTGTCAGGGCTTTGCAAACTCTTACTCTTAACCCTTTCCTAAACAGCAAACATTTAGGGTGATGGAATTTGAAAGTTGTAGATGACAAAATTGTTGTTAATAAAGCTTGAATTTGTGTACAATATAGCAAAGAAAATATTGAGGCAAAAGGAGAAAATGCTGATTATCAGCATTTTCTTCTTTTGCCTCAATGTTTTCCCAATCACACTCTACCAGGGACGTCAAAACCAGGCCATGTTTGGCAAAGGGTTAAATCGTAAAGTCCAGGCATGGCATTATGGCTTTTCACAAAGTTTCCTACCCAGATAGACGGAAAAATACAAAATTTTATGCATGTAAAATTGACGTTGGCAATGTCCTTACTTTGGACCGTTCTAAAATTTAGTTGTTTGGTAATGGGTTAAAGGACTAGGTTGACAATTTGGTTGAACAATGTCTAGCGTCTGTCCGTCTGCTCATCTGCCCGTTCACAAATATTAAAAAAAAAAAACTTCTACGAAACAATGAGGTCTTTAAGAGCAACAAAATTTTGTATGTAGCATCATCTTATGACCCTATACCTAAGTATTAAATAACATCACTTTTCAATAAAAACCTTGTAACTGCAGCTTGTTTTTAGCTGCAGTTACAAGGTCTTTCATTGAAAAACAGTGATAAGAAATTTTGTTAGAATATAGATTCTGGTCATAAGAATAAGAAAGAAGTAGAAGGTTTCCCCCTCAAAAAATAATTCTGGAAAATAATCAAGTTTCAGATAACTTGGACCTGCATGCAATGCAAACATGAGTCACTTTCCGTTACATAGACATAATAAATGGTTTTAATCAATTTTGACAGAAACGTATAGATAGACGGAGAGGGATATAATTTTGGAATTTTACTTTCAAATCGACTTCCAGAGACATTTAACATTACTGAAGTATATCATGTTTTCTCAGAAAATATTTTCCCTTATTCTGTTAATTTCATTTTAAGTCACCTAAACAAAGCTGCTTGCACATTGTCTTGTAAATGATGGGTTTTCAAAGAATAAAATAAATGGTACCAGAATGCTGGGCTAATTGACCAAACGCTGGCTGTCAATCAAAACCATCGATAAGCCAATGGACGATCAGAAAAATGCCGCATCACCATTGTTTGTCTTAAAATTCTTCGTTGCATGTGATATTGTATCGATCTATCGACTAACAATCAAAACAATTCACGTGTCAATGCCCCCATTGTTTGTATTAGATTCTATGTTAGGCGGAGGGATCTATCAAATTGCGTTTGGTCAATTGTTTTAATGGTATTGAAGTGGCGTTTTGAATATTTTTGTTTGCTGTATGCAAAAGGTTTAGCATATTATAGAAAGATTAAAAATGCAATTTCACTTGGTTATTAGCATAAACGTGTACACATAGCTTGTTTTTGTGAATCCAAATTATATTCAATTTGCATTATTTCTATATTTTACAACATAATGACATTGACTCTTTGCCAAACAAGACCTGGTTTTGATGTGTCCCTAAATATAAAAGAAATGGCTTGACAAAACATTTAGGCACAAATGCAGCATTTTCTACTTTTGCTTCAATATTTTCTTGTCTTTAATAAACAGATCCAATCTGTATTAAGGTATAAAGTGCCTAATGAAAAACACCACTTTCTAGCCATACGAAATGTATCAAATTACACACACTTGTAAATACACTTCACAAAAGTTGATTCACCGTGCCGGATTTCAAGATTATGCCTCAAGAAGAAAATAATTTACAAATATCATTTTACTCTATATTCATATGCAAGGGAGGTAATTTTGAACATTTTTGTCAAATATTTCCATAAATATGCATTAATTCAAAATTCTAAACCGTACAAAATGCTTATGTTTGTATTTGGAATGGAAATGTAACACAGTTTAGGAATTACTGGCACTTTTCAAATTTTGCCGCAGGCTCTTTTGTGCTAATTAGGCCCTTCTTACCTTAAGGTAGTCTACCCCTAATGAGATTCGCGCGAGGCCGAGATTATTCAGGCGACGTCTAAAACATTCGGCAGTGGAACATTCGACTGCCGAATGTTTACAACCGCGCCAGAATAAGTTCTGATATGTAATGAGGACGCTCGAAAAAATCTGATGTTTTATGTATATATCAAAATGGCCACATTACGGGTATTCTACCTTAAATTTCATTTTATCATCAGTGACAGCTTTCAAATTGAAGCAGTTGAATATTTTGCCATTTGAGAAAGGGTTGATATCTAATAAATCTTTTCTTATTTTCAAAATGTTGATTAGGCCTTCAGTAATGCATGAAACGGTATGGGGAAAGGGGACCATATCTCAAACGAGAGCATTGATTTTGAATGTTTGAAGAAAGCATGGGATTCGATGCACAGTGAGTTAGAACCTGGAATCATCCCGCCCTCTTATGCTACGGTCACAAATCACTAAATGTGAAACTGCCACCGCACGATTTTTTTACTTCGGCGAATTCCTAAACTCGAATGCCATCGGGCGATTTTTTTACGAATCGCTGCGAGTGGTCATAAATAACTGCCACTAAAATGCCACCTGACGGGGCCCGCGCGGCGGCAGGCGATTTCAAAGGTACAAGGTGCGCGTGTCGTCATCAGGATGTCGGCCAGTGGCAGTCAGGTGGTAGGCAGGTGGCAGGCCTGCCACTGTCAGCTTTAAACTGCCATCGCCGGGCGACCTTCAATATTTCACTTGCCACCGGCCGGCAATCGCGCGTTCTAACTGCCTTCGCCCGACGCCCGCCCGATAATCTGACGGCGGCAGGCTTTTTTCCGAGGAATTTAAAATCTTGACTGCTCTCAAAAGTTAACATTGTTCTCAAAATAGCTAAAGCCTACAGTAGGAATTGTGAAAATGCCGCTGCTGTTCGGCACGCTGTTCTTCTTCCAGCAGTAGGAAAGTCAACAGCAACTGTCTGCGCTCGATTCTCTCGAGTCGCCATCTTAATTCGGCGATTCGAAGGTCTCTAAGTCTTGGAGCTACTACAACCGCCATGACTGTAATATTGTGTATCGGATGAATGTTTCCTAATTTATATTCAGGGTCCGAGTCTGTACTCGGTAGATCGCCGTCCTGCCACCTTCCAATACCAACGGCCGCCTCCCTGCTGCCTTTCGATCTCCGCCCTGCCACCGGCAGATATTTAGAAATCGGACGGTGGCATGTCAGTGGCATGTCAATGGCATAATGGCGGCAGGCCGGGTGAAGGAAAGTGGCAGTTACGATTTTCGAAGACCTTCAAGCACCAAGACCGAGTAAAAATCGCGCTGCAGCCCGCCTGCCACTTGACAGCCACCGCGCGACTTCGAAATGCACCCGGCCGGTGGCAGGGCGACTTGCAAAATTGAAAAAAATCGGGCGGTGGCAGTTAGAATTTAACTTTTTGTTAAAATTGTAACTGCCACCTGGCGGCGTCCTAAATGCCAACTGCCGCCTGCTGATGTTGCCTGCCGCAGGGCGGCCACAGGGCTGCCACCGGCCGAATTTGTACAAAAACTGGCAGTTATCACGCCGGGCGGTGGCATTTAGTGATTTGTGACTGTAGCATTAGGGATGCATGTATCATGTGCACTTATTATCTTGTCAAAATTGGTAGAGTATTAAAAATTAAACAAGACTAGTATTTGAAGCACTCTATTTTTCAGTGCGAAAGTTTCTTAAAAGTCGTCTGGGTTATCCACCATGTTTTAGTAAACTAAAAAATGATGTTTACATTAATCTTTTCAAAATGGTAATAAGTCAAAAAACCTAATTATCTTGTTAACCCACAAGACTTGTCTCTAACTTTTCCCATACTGCAAAAAGTTAAACCGATTACCAAACAGTGACTTTTTTGACTCCTTACAAAATAATGGCTTTGGAAAACATTGTGGATAATGAGGAAATTGCTTGTGACAAGCAATTTCTTCATTTACTACCCAAAAAGACAAAAAAATGTAAAATTTCCTTGACATGGAATTGTCATCTGCAACATTTTTATTATACGCCCGAAGGGTCGTATTATGTTATGGCCCCGCTCGTCCGTCTGTCTGTCTGTCCGTCTGTTAGCAATTTCTTGTTTGCGCAACTCCTCCTACAGTTTTGATCGGAATTCGATCAAACTTGCCACAATGAATCTCCATGGTGTCTAGTTGTGCACACCGCTTACGGAATTCAATTAACTCTTTTCATTCTTGAATTATCGGCCCTTGAATTAAAAAAATGCCCATTTTCTTGTGTGCGCAACTCCTCCTACAGTTTTGATCAGAATTTGATCGAACTTGCCACAATGAATCTCCATGGTGTATAGTTGTGCACATCACTTACTGAATTTAAATAACTGTTTTTGTTTTGAATTATCTGCCCTTGAATTTAGGAAAAAATGCCCATTTTCTCAAAAATGCCCATTTTCACCTGTGCGCAACTCCTACATTTTCAACCAGAATTTAATCAAACTAGCCTCAATGAATTTCTATGGTGTCTTGTTGTGCAAACAAAATTTTGATAACTTTTTTTCATATTTGAATTATCTGCCCTTGAATTGAAAAAAATGGCCAATTTTACTGACAAGCCCCTCTCAGGCGTATATGCGACTCTCTGCGAAGCTCTTGTTGAATTTGGACAAGTCTAAATTTTGTTGTTTGGGAAAAGTTTAAGTTCTCCAATTATAAATCAGACAAGATGGATGGTGATAAAAGAAAGAATTTAAAAACAATATAGCACAGAAAGTATTGATGCAAAAGGAGAGAATACTGGTCATGCAAAAGGAGAAAATGCTGTTCAGCAGCATTTTCCTCTTTTGCCTCAATATTTTTCCAAACTCTTTCTAATAAATCAGGATGACAAAACCATGGGGCAGGTCTAATGTTTGAGAAAGGGATAAGATTAATTTTGTTGTATTTTTCTGTCTATACAAAAATGATAATGCAGATTTTGAGCCAGACAGATGGATTAACTCTTTCCCAAACAAGACCTGGTTTTGACGTCCCTAATAGAAATGGCTTGGGAAAACATTGAAACAAAAGAAGAAACTGCTGATAACCAGCAGTTTCTCCTTTTGTCTCAATATTTTCTGTACTATATTGCACACAAATTCCTTCCTTTTTAGCATCATTTTTGTCATGTACAGTAGCTTTTGAATTGGAACGCCCTAAAATTTTGTTGTTTGGGAGAGGGTTAATAGCCTGACATCACTCAGCCTTACATGCATGGATGTGTAATACTAGACTATTTTACTGCCTTAAACCCTTTCCAAAACAAGACATTGTCATTTTGTCGGGATGGAGGGTCAGAAAACATTGAAGGAAAATAAAATAAGGAGTGTTTGTGAAATACTAATGCCACAGAAATGGCCAATGCTAGGTGTTCAGACAGATAGATAGACAGACTTATGCACGGGTGGTAAACAGAGAAACTAGCTCCAAAAAGAGGTAGTTGCATAAAGCGAAAATTTGTAGGTCACGAACACATTTTCTAAAATTATTTCTTTTAAAGCGAGTTTTTGAGAAATCTGGCGATGCTGTAATATGAAGAAATGGTCGAAGTTTGTTGTGTACAAGAAAATACGGTATTAGTAGTAGGGTTTGAATACCATCGTTGAAAAACATTTCAAAGTCGAAAGTAAAAACTTCTGAATTTTCGATTTTGAAATGTTTTTCAACGATTGTATTCAAACTCTGCTTACTAACACCGTATATTCTCGTGCACAACAAACTTAGACCATTTCTTCATATTACAGCATCGCCGGATTTTTTCAATAACTCGTTGTAAAAGAAATAATTGTAGAAAAATGTGTTCGTGACCTACCTTTGTTTACAGATTTTCGCTCTATGCAACTACCTCGGTAAAGGCCGGATATCACGAGGAAACAAAATACCATTGACTCTTTTTGGAGCTAGTTTCTCTGTTTACCACCCGTGTTATGGACACAAGTAAAACAATATGCCCCCAATCTTTGGATATGAGGGCATTAAAATGCTGAAAATCCACATATCCTCCTTTTCCTTCAATTTTCTGACTGCTGAAATGTACACAAATTTCATATTTATTCACACTCAGCTTTCAAATCAGATTTACTACCCTGAAAATTTTCTCCTTTTCCTTCAATATATTCTATGCTGAAATCCACACAAATTTTCCAGTTATTTACACTCAGGTTTCAATTTGGTCTTATTACCCTAAAATTTTGTTGTTTATGAAAGTTTGCGCAGACTGGCGAGGGTTGATCTCTGCACAGAGTAGGTTGGCATAAACCCATTCATTGACACTTTGCCATGCCCCTCAAGATAAAGGCTTTGGAAAATGTTGTGGAAAATGAAGAAATTGCTTGTGAAGAGCAATTTCTTCATTTCCCACAATGTTTTCTAGCTATCAAGTTAAAAAAAATGATAAACTTCATTTATTTGAAATTGTTGTCTTTGGAATTTGACGGGTCTGAAGTTTTGCCATCTGGTAATTGGTTAAGCAATCAATATTCGCTTTACAAAATACCTGATTACGTCATTCTGTATATAAATACTGTTTACATGTCGTTTAACGATTTAGCCTGTCATGCAGAATAAATCCTTACTTCTTATTTTGTTGTCAAATTGATAATAATACCCTTTCCCTAAACAAGATCGGGGTTTTTATATTCTTCCTAGTTGAAAAAGTTGGCAAAAAAATAAGGCAAAAGAAGAAATTCCTAAGAAAGTAACTGTAAATAATGGTGAAGATGTTTGAAAAATTGTTGATAATGGTGTTAAACCTTGTTCAATTTATTCATTATAGATTATCCATATCACCAAGTGCAATGACATGGTGCTTGGTATACATAAATAAAATAATATAATGTTGTTGAAATAGAAACATGATTTGAATATTTACTGTGAATTTTTGGTGGAAATGTGAGTTTCCTGAAGGTCACTAGCACAGGGTGGTGGGGTAATTACTACAGGTGATGATAAACTAATTAAAACTATTAAAGTATAAAATACATCAGTTAATGGGATCGTTTTGAAAGTTTGCTTGCGGTTAAGTCAGTGCAACCTGTAATTATCATATCATTACCATGCAGCTGTGGGACAAAGTTGTTCACCCTTTCCCAAATGGCAAAAAATTGCAAAAACTTTAGACTAATCTGCTTCGATATGTCCAGAGCAGTTGAAAGAGGTGTTGAACCCCACAATCAATCAACCATAAATGGCATTGAAATACGCATGCAATTCAGTTCTTTTTATTCACCAATGTTGTAAAAAGCAAATCTGTAATTGTGACTCAATAAGTAGGTCTTCTGTTGGAGTGAGTCAAAAAGTTATCGAAAGCAAAAATTTGGAAATATGTTGAGTGGAGAGGTGTTTTTATTTTGAGAGCAGAAGATTCGGAGGGTAAAAATTTAAAGGACGAACAGACAGGTACATGGATACATGGCATGACAATAGTCCGCTGGCCTGACGGACAGGGATAGTGGAGCTAACAGATCTTTTGGAAAGAGTTTTCAAAAGCAAGATTTTGACCTTGGAAACATTTTGAAAGTTGCGGAGAAGATGTCTTTATTCATGGCAGATCAGAGTAACAGATTAATGTGTGAGATGACATTCTAAATTTGTTATTGTACATCCAAACCCATATTGTGGGTACTCAATGGACAATTCCATTGAGTACCCACAATATAGTGTTAGATGAACATTGAAAGATAGTTTTCATTTTGAAAAGCAATTACGCCCCTTTATCAGCTAGTAGCTCCTGCAGATAAATGGCCCAGTCTAATGCATGTCGGTTGATAACAGGGTGTCTGTATTTTGATAACATGCTAGCTTCCCAGAAAATACAACCCCACCAGTTTAACATTTAACCCTTTCCCAAACAATAATGCTTCTTGATGCCCCAGCAACATAATGGCTTTGGATAACATTTTGGAAAATGAAGACATGTTTTGTACTCGGAAAGAAAACAATGTCATTATTATGTCGTTTTACTCACTTTAAATTTTTGTCTGCAACATTTTTTAATAAGACTGGTCTCAAATTTTGCCATTTAGGAACGGGATATAGAGACAACAAAAATAAAGACTGATTTCAATTTGCAGCAGCTACAGACACCCAAAACAAATGCCAAGATTTCTCTTTCACCATTGATTTGTCTGGACCATGAGTTATTGACAACCTGCACAATTCATGGGGTACTTGAAATGCTCAATACAAACAGACTGACACCAGAACTTACATAAATCAAGAGCTTGATCAATGACTGACTGATTGACTGACTGACCAAACTTACTGATCGAGATGCAATAGACCACCTGGCTGAAAAGAGCGCTCTTAAAGGTATTATTTCCCAGATTTGGACCCAAAATTTGTCAAAAACAAACGAAATGTACACTTTTTAAGCTTTATATGACCTGATTAAATGATTACGACAAACTATTGAAGCAACAACTCATTTTTCGGAATATAATACCAAATTCATGAAGCGATGTCAAAAGTAGGTCAAAAAGAGTAGGACATGCGACTTTCTTAAATGACGTCACAACATACATGATGACGTCATATTGAAATTTAAGTATGAATCTCGTTTGAATCTTGGTCCGCGCTGTATGCGCATGCGTGACAGTTAAAAAATAAATTCAACAGCATCTGTAATGGAATTGAATTTGGGTTTGGATTCTCCCTAAATTCGGCTATCTCACTTATAATTTCGGCTCAATCTCTGTCTGAATTGCATATTATTAACCATTCTGAGGTGGCCAACACAAAAGTTTTGCATATTTTTTCAAAAAATTTCATTTTTAGCGAGCCGGAACTTTATGTCCGGGGAGCTAATGTCACAGCCCTAGTGTCGGCGTCAGCGTCGGCGTCAGCGTCTTCAAAAACTTTAACCTGGTTTATATCTCGGGCACTATTAGAGATACAGCCTTGATACTTCACACATGGAAACCTCCTGCCAAGACCTTTCATTTGGGACCATGACCTTTGACCTAGTGACCTTGACCTTGGAGTTTGACCTACTTTTAAAAAACTTTAACCTGGCCTATATCTCATGCACTATTACAGGTAGAGCCTTGATATTTCACATATGGATACCTCATGTCATGACCTTGACCTTGAGACCATGACCTTTGACCTAGTGACCTTGACCTTTGACCTTGAACTCCTTTTTTTGTGACAAGCTCTCGTATAGGCGAGCTACGTTGTCCGCAGACAACTCTTGTTCGCAATTAGACCATCGGTTACCCTCCAGCTTTAAAGGACAAACATTTCATGCCCTCTGACAACTTGAAAAAGTTTTCCTGATTCACCATTAATTTGTCTGGCCCATCAATTATTGACAACCTATGTAATTCATTGGGTAGTCTTGAAAAGCTCATCAGACAAAAGGCTGACAACAGATCAGGAGCATGTTGTTTTATACTCATGTCAGTCTATTTGTCTGTCCATCTGTGTGTGCAAAAACTTAATATGGTCATTTCGGGGGCATTGACATTTCTCAAAAATCTTGAGCGCTTACGACCAACAAGTTTTCTTCATACACCATTAATTTGTCTGTTACATCAATTATTGACAGCCTGTGCAACTCATGGGGTAGTCTTGAAATGCTTGTCAGGCAAAAAGGCTGACGTCAGAGTCTGCATTATTAGAGCTTATTACACTGACTGACCGACCTACTGATGGACCGAAAAATCTACTGGCAGAATAAAGCATTCTCTTTGACAAAAATTTGTTGCACTCTGGCAACTTTAACAATCTGTCTGTCTGTCCATCTGAATGTCCGTCGGTCTGTCCAAAAACTTAACATTGGCCATTTTGGGGGCATTGGTGTTAAATTCTCAAACACATCTTGTTTTGAACGAAAATTTCTTGCGCGCTGACAACCAACAAGTTTTTCTCTCATACCCCATTAATTTGTCTGGATCATCAATTATTGACAACCTGTGTTATTCATGAGGTTGTCTTGAAATGCTCGTCAGACAAAAGGCTGACAACAGAGATTACATAATTAGAGATTGTTCACTGACTGACTGACCAAACTACCGATTGACCGACCAAGCTACCGATTGACCAACAGACCAACTGGTTGAAAATCAATTTCTGGACAAAAATTTCTTGCTTTCTGACAACTTGACCTACAGTTTTCCTGATACCCTGTTAATTTGTCTGAACCATCAATTATTGACAGCCTGAGTAATTCATGGGGCAATCTTGAAGCGCTCATCAGACAAAAGGCTGACAACAGAGCTTACATGTGATTAGAGCTTCTCAGACCGACCAACCTACTTACGGACTGACAGACCAACTGGCTGAAAAAAAGTATTCTTATGGACCAAATTGTTTTGCATTCTGATAACTTGAACAAGTTTTCCTGATACCTCATTAATTTGTCTAGACCATTAATAATTGACAACTTAGGTAATATATTGGGTAGTCATGAAAAGCTCATCAGACCAAGGTTGGAGTCTACAGAGCTAATGTAATTAGAGCATTTCAATGCCTAATGAGAGTTTTAGTTTTAAGCCCTGTTCCCACTGTCACGGTGTTGGTCCTGGACACCCACGGTACCTCCCGGTGGGGAAAGAGCCGGTATTCCGGGATCTTTTCTCTAAAAAATGATTCATATTCCCTTATTCCCGACATTGCCCCGGTGTACCCCCGGTTTATTAGCTCGACTTTTCGAAGAAAATGAGAGCTTATACTGTCACCCGGGCGTCGGTGTTGGCGTTGGCGTTGCAACCAAGGTTAAAGTTTTTTCAAACATCAATAACTTCCATACTATCAAAGGGATTCAACCCAAACTTGGAATACCTATTCACCATCACACCCTCTACCTTACTATTAGGGCCCATGACCCTGGGACCACTCTATTTGGAGTTATGCCCCCTTTATACTAAGCAACTTAGAAAGTCAAGCGCGCTGTCTTCGGACAGCTCTTGTTACTAGCAGGATCTTCCCGTTCTATCCCGGACTATCCCGATTTGTTCCCGGTTTGCCACGGTGTATTTACGGTGCAGGGGCCATCGTGATCCCGGTTGATCCCGGTACAACCCGGTGTAACCCTGGTCGTCGCCGGTAGCGCACCGGGAGCCGCCGGTATCGCCCTTTTATATCACGGTTGGGTGCCGGTGACAAGCCGTTGTTTCCCGCTGGTCACTCATGGATCAGCATCAGTTCTCTTTCGTCTCTTGAAGTTCTGGTTTATGAGATAGTTCATCTTGTTTGCTTGTGCTTGCATCAGAAAATGAAACTACAGTCGACACTCGTTATCTCGACATCGGATAAGTCGAAATTCCGCTTAAGTCGAAGTGATAGTCATGTCCCATCCTCAACATATGGATATCAAAATAAATTTCGAAACAAATACAGCCATTGAAATTTAGTAGGAAAAGGATAGAAATTGCTCGTTTCGAGCAATTTCTTTCTTTTTCCTACTATATTTCAATCATGGACACATATAATGGCCATCAAAATGGTTAAATATTGTTTTCATCGAAATTAATCAAAATCGGATTAGTCGAACTCTGGATATGTGGAAGTATTTTGACGACCCCTCTGACTTCGACATAACAAGTGTCGACTGTACATTGATTAAGCTGAAAATGTCCACGGATCATCAGGGACTATCACGGTTGAGCCAGGGTAGAGAACCGGACTTGCCCCGGAATATGCCGGTGTTTCCCCGGATAAAGCCTTGACATCGTCCCGGTGACTGCCAGTTGTATTGAACATTTTAAAACATCCGTGGTCGGTTGCCGGATCAACAAGGTTCATCCCGGATGGTCCAGGATGTTCACGGTGCCACCACGGTTGTACTCCCGGTTTGTCACGGTTTCCCCTGGACCACTCATCCGGGACTAACCGGGGGTCCAAACCGTGACAGTGGGAACAGGGCTTTAGCTTGTCTGTCTATAAACTTAATATGCCTGATATTTAAGATTTGCAATTCATTGATGCAAAAGACGAAAAAGCTGAAATGTGACATTTTCTCTTGTTGCCACAATACTTTATGTGCTATAGATCTATTGTAAATAAATCCTATCTCTATCAAAATTCATTATGTCATCATTCTGCAGTAGCTTTCCAGAACTGTCCAAATATTAGGCATTTGGGAAAGTAAAGAAAACACCTTAGTGCATTCTGCCAACGACAGCTTGTGACTTTCAATAAGTCTTCTACTCTTTCATCTTGTGAAGGATTAACCCGTGACCAGACAACAAAATTTTGAACTTGTATAATTTAACAAGAGCTGTCACTGTAAGATGACAATGCCCCCGACACCGCTTTGATTTTAAATTATGGCCAATCTATGTTCAAGGTCAAGGTCATCCAGGGGTCAAGGTCACCAAAGTATGTGCCTACAGAAAGGTAATGTACCAAGGAATGTTGTGGTAAAGTATGAAGCGAATATGTTAAGAGAGCCTGACACGAACCATCAAGCTTTTTTGGAAACTCAAAAATTTTCGATATTCATTTTTTTACTTTAAACTGACCACAGCAATGGAACTAGACATATGATGCCATTCGTTTTCATTTTTTTCATTTTTTCTATTTTTTGGGGATTTTTTTGTTGTTGCCATGGATACTGAGGAAATGAAATGATTTTTCACGATTTTGAAGTAGATTTTATTTACATTTACAAATATACAATATACTTCAAAACATTATATCATAATTCAATAACATATCAAATTTCACAAAAGAATGTTTTTAAAACTTTAAACCTTATATTTATGTTGCTATGGTTACCAAAAGTTGACCTACTTTTCAATAATTCACAATTTTGAAAAAATGCCTTAATATAAAATCGTTTTTTAAAAATCTGCAACCAGATATACATAAACCACACAGTGTCTATAATTGAGGAAGATTTCCTTTACAAGAATCATTAATAAAATTTTGAGGCACTCTGAAGGGAAATGTGTAAAAAATGCCCAAAAATCACAAATTTTGGAAAAAATGAGAAATACCATGAATAGATTTAACCGTAAACATATGCACAGTTTTGATCATTTTACCTCAAAAACAGCATAAAAACAATTTATTAGGTTGAGAAACATGTTATAAGTACTTGGACATTTCCTTAGAAACCGTTTTTATTCCCTAGCAACCATTTCTTTTCCTTAGCAACATCATGAAAAACGGAATTTTAAGTAAAAAAATGTTTCATTCTGACATATAAAATAGGTAATCTTGAAAATAAAATGACAAGATTGATAATCTATAATGTATGAAATTTCACCACTGAAACATTTCAAAGGTTTACAACATACAGGTATGTTGCTATGGAGACCATAAACAACACATATTCAGACTTTCTCGAATTTGAGAAAAAACCTCTTGTATTATGACGATTATTTTTCAAAACTGCAACTAGATGAACATGAAATACTTAGTGTTTAATATTGAGGATAAGTATATTTACAAAAATCATCAATATAAATTTGAAGCATTTTTGGGAAAAAAGTGGAAAAATTGCATGAAATATCACGATTTTTGGGATAATTACAAATATCAATACTGGAGTTAAACTCAATCATATGCACAACTTTGAACTAATGTACTTCAAAAACAACAATTAAACAAATAATTATGTTGAGAAACAAGTTATAACTACTTTTGCATTACCATAGCAACCATTTTTATTCCTTAGCAACCGTTTCTTTCCCTAAGCAACATCATGAAAAACGGAATTTTTACGTGACAAAATATTTCATTCTGACATATAAAATAGGTAATCTTGAAAATAAAATGACAGGATGAGTAATCTACGATGTATGAAATTTCACCATTGAAACATTTCAAAGGTTTACATCATGCAGGTATGTTGCTATGGAGACCACAAACAACACATACGCAGACTTTCTCGAATTTAAGAAAAAAAAACCACTGGTATTATGACGTTTATTTTTCAAAACTGCAACTAGATGAACATGAAACACTTAGTGTTTTATATTGGGGATAAGTATATTTACAAAATTCACCGATATAGATTTGAAGCATTTTTGGGAAAAAAATGGAAAAATTGCATGAAATATCGCGATTTTTGGGAAATCATAAAGACATGTATCAATACTGGAATCAAACTCAATCATATGCACAATTTTGAACTAATGTATTTAAAAAACAACAATTAAACAAATATTTATGTTGAGAAACAAGTTATAACTACTTTTGCATTACCATAGCAACCATTTTTATTCCTTAGCAACCGTTTCTTTCTCTAAGCAACGTCATGAAAAACGGAATTTTTACGCGACAAAATATTTCATTCTGACATATAAAATAGGTAATCTTGAAAATAAAATGAAAAATTATAGGGTTAAGAAATATGTTAAAAGTACTAAGGAATTACCATAGCAACCATTTTCATTCCTTAGCAACCGTTTCTTTCCCTTAGCAACAGCTTTAAAATACGAGTTTTGATTAAAAATTAGCTTCATTTCTGAGCATGAAAACTGAAATGTAAACTTTGGATTGCTTGTCTTTCTATCATAAAATATATTTTTAAAAAAATATTGAAAAATTTGAAATAAATGGTTGCTGTGGTAACCCAAAGTTGACACTCTTTCCAATACAACCTTAAATAAAAAAAATGATTTAGAACTCTTTTTTCATATCTGCATTTAGGTATACATTAAATGTTTACAAAGGAACATTCCCATTACAAGAATCACAAATATAACTGTAAACATTTTTTTGCTAAAAGATTTGAAAAGAATATATCGTCGGTGTAAATGCAAAACCTCGTATGTCGATTCTTGCAATTTTCAAAGTACAAACTTTTGTGCCAAGTGTAGACAATTCTCGCAGGTTTTGAAATATGTTTACTTATCAGTATAAATAATACATTATTTGAGAACAATATGTCAGAATTTCAAGTAAAACATTTCAGTTTGGGAAAAGTTTTTACACCTTTCACCCAACCCTTAAAAATTTTCAAAAAACGAGATACGAGGTTTTGCATTTACAACGACGACATGAAAGATTCTAAATTTTTGGAAAAAATGATAAATATCAATACTACTAGTTAAAGGTTATCATGAGCTCAGCATTGTTAATTTCATTGCAAAAGAAACAAATAAACAAATTATTATGTTGATAAACAAACACTTACATCTTAATTACCATAGCAACTGATTTTATTCCTTAGCAACAGTTTTTTCTCTTAGCAACAGCATTAAAAACATATTTTTAAGTAACAAAACACTTCATTTTTTTAACAAGAAAAGTTTGATTAGCTTTTGAATGTTCTTACAGTATCTACATACTTGATTTCATATACAATATTCTTGAATTCATCACAAAATATTTCAAAAATGTGTAACTTAAACATATGTTGACAAGGTAACCATGCGTTAAACCCCTCCCCCTTTCCAAAAGTTAGCAATTTTAAAAATACCAAGGTTGTCTTATGTCCATTTTATCACAATTTGTTACAGGATAAACTAAACATTTATATAAACAACAAGAGATGTTTGTAAAACATATATGCCCCCTCAAGGGCCTACATTTGATGTAGGTCAAAGTCCAAGGTCAAGTTAACAAGGTCCAAGGTCATGGTCAAATATGAAAGGTCTTGGTAGGAGGTGTCTATGTGTGAAATATCAAGGCTCTATATGTAAAAGTAAAATGAAATATAGGCCAGGTTAAAGTTTTTAAAAGTAGGCCAAATGCCAAGGTCAAGGTCATGCTCAAATGTGAAAGGTCTTGGTTGGAGGTGTCCATGTGTGAAATATCAAGGCCCTATATTCAAGGTCATGGTCAAATGTGAAAGGTCTTGGTAGGAGGTGTCAATGTGTAAAATATCGAGACTGTATAGGTAACAGGACATGAGATATAGGTCTAGTTTCAGTTTTTTAAAAGTAGGTCAAACTTCAAGGTCAAGGTCCAAGGTCATGGTCAAAAGTGAAATGTCTTGGTTGGAAGTGACCATGTGTGAAATATCAATGCTGTATGTGTAAAATGACATTAAATACAGGCCAGGTTAATGTATTATAAAAGTAGGTCAAACACCAAGGTCAAGGTCAAAAGGTCAAAGGTCATGGTCAAATGTGAAAGGTCTTGGTCGTAGGTGTCCATGTGTCAAATATCAAGGCTGTATGTGTAAAAGGACATGATATATCAGCTAGGTTAAAGTTTTTATAAAAGTAGGTTAAATTCCAAGGTCAAGGTCACAAGGTCCAGGGTCATTGTCAAATGTGAAAGGTCTTGGTAGGATGTGTCCACATGTGAAATATCAAGGCTGCATGTGTAATAGCACATGAGATATAGGCGCAGTTTATTTTTTTTTTAAAGTAGGTCAAACTCCAAGGTCAGGGTCACAAGATCCAAGGTCATAGTCATATGTGATAGGTCTTGGTCGGAGGTTTTCATGTGTCAAATATCAAGGCTGTATGTGTAAAAGGACATGATATATCAGCCAGGTTAAAGTTTTTAAAAAGTAGGTCAAACTCCAATGTCAAGGTCACAAGGTCCAAGGTCATGGTCAATTGTGAAAGGTCTTGGTAGGAGGTGTTTATGTGTGAAATATCAAGGCTGTATGTGTAATAGGTCATGAGATATATGCCCGGTTTATTTTTTTTAAGTAGGTCAAACTCCAAGGTCAAGGTCACAAGGTCCAAGATCATGGTCAATTGTGAATGATGTTGATAAGAGGTATCTATGTGTGAGATATCAAGGTTGTATGTGTAAAAATACATGAGATATAGGCATTGTTAAGAATTAAGTGTAAAAATCAACAAAGGGCAATAACTCCAAAAAGTTGATCGGCAAGGTTATGGTTCTTGTGCACTGCACCTCTCCATAATGAGATCTATCCACCTGTAAAGTTTTATGATTCTACCTTACATACTTTTTGAGTTGTGCTCCGGACAAGAATCAAGTTATAAAATCAACAAAGGGCAATAACTCAGAAATTTTGATCAGCAGAGTTACGGTTCTTGTGCACTGCACCTCTCCATAATGAGAGCTATCCACCTGTAGAGTTTCATGATTCTACCTTACATACTTTTTGAGTTATGCTCCGGACAAGAATCTAGTTTGAAAATCAACAAAGGGCAATAACCCCAAAAATATGATCAGCAGAGTTATAGTTCTTGTGCACTGCACCTCTTCATAATGAGAGCTATCAACCTGTGAAGTTTCATGATTCTACCTTTAATACTTTTCGAGTTATGCTCCGGACAAGAATCAAATTTGAAAACCAACAAAGGGCAATAACTCCAAAAATTTGATCCGCAGAGTTACAGTTCTTGTGCACTGCACCTCTCCATAATGAGAGCTATCCACCTGTGAAGTTTCATGATTCTACCTTTAATACTTTTCGAGTTATGCTCCGGACAAGAATCAAGTTTGAAAATCAACAAAGGGCAATAACTCAAAAAATTTGATCGGCAGAGTTACTGTTCTTGTGCACTGCACCTCTCCATAATGAGATCTATAAACCTGTAAAGTTTCATGATTCTACCTTACATACTTTTTGAGTTATGCTCCGGACAAGAATCAAGTTATAAAATCAACAAAGGGCAATAACTCAAAAAATTTGATCGGCAGAGTTACGGTTCTTGTACACTGCACCTCTCCATAATGAGATCTATCCACCTGTGAAGTTTCATGATTCTACCTTTAACACTTTTCGAGTTATGCTCCGGTCAAGATTTGGTCTACGGACAGACCGACCTACGGACCGACCGACCGACCGACCGACCGACACTTGCAAAACAATATACCCCCATTTTCTTCGAAAGGGGGCATAAAAATAAATACTCTGCAGTTCTGACTTATTGATATGTCCCTTTTTCAAAAGGCAGAAAATTTAGAGCAAACCAATTTAAAAAATCTATTGTTAAATAATTATGATTGTCTGTGAATATTACATGCAAACAAAGTTCTGCACTGAAATGTTTTGTCTTTGTAATGTTATTAACGGTTTTAACAGTTTTCACTTTTTTCAAAGTAACCTTTATTTTGATTGTTGCAAAGAGAAGTCACAGAAAGTGACCCCTAATGGGTGGGTCTCAGATGTTACTGAAAAGTTAACATCATGTTTTAATGAGATTGTACATTTTGATGTCTTTTTGTAGATAACAATGAGAATTTTCAATATCATGTTAAGTCTGAAAATCCTCACTGTAGTTTTTTCCAAATCATAACCATCATAAATGTTTTTATATCTAGCCTTTTTCAAAACAAAAAAAAAATGGTTTTGACATCCCTAATTGAAAAGGCTTGGAAAAGTTTTAGACAAAATCAGGAATTGTCTATTATCAGCTTTTCTCCTTTTGACTTCATTTTTGTCGAGCCCGCTTGCGGTGAGCTCGACATAGTTGTCACAATGGCGGTTCGGTGTATGTGCGTTAGTGCGTTAGTGCGTGCGTGCGTTAGTGCGTGCGTCCGTCCGGATGGAGCTTGTCCGGGCCATAACTTCACCATGGATGGAGGGATTCAGAAATAACTTGGCACAAATGTCAAGCTCAGTAAGGCGGAGTGTCGCGTGCAAGAACCAGATTCCAAGCTCAAAGGTCAAGGTCAAACTTGGAGGTCAAATGTCAAAAATGAGAAGATTTTTGCTTGTCCGGGCCATAACTTCACCATGGATGGAGGGATTCAGAAATAACTTGGCACAAATGTCAAGCTCAGTAAGGCAGAGTGTCGCGTGCAAGAACCAGATTCCAAGCTCAAAGGTCAAGGTCAAACTTGGAGGTCAAATGTCAAAAATGAGATGATTTTTGCTTGTCCGGGCCATAACTTCACCATGGATGGAGGGATTCAGAAATAACTTGGCACAAATGTCAAGCTCAGTAAGGCAGAGTGTCGCGTGCAAGAACCAGATTCCAAGCTCAAAGGTCAAGGTCAAACTTGGAGGTCAAATGTCAAAAATGAGATGATTTTTGCTTGTCCGGGCCATAACTTCACCATGGATGGAGGGATTCAGAAATAACTTGGCACAAATGTCAAGCTCAGTAAGGCGGAGTGTCGCGTGCAAAAACCAGATTCCAAGCTCAAAGGTCAAGGTCAAACTTGGAGGTCAAATGTCAAAAATGAGATGATTTTTGCTTGTCCGGGCCATAACTTCACCATGGATGGAGGGATTCAGAAATAACTTGGCACAAATGTCAAGCTCAGTAAGATGGAGTGTCGCGTGCAAGAACCAGATTCCAAGATGAAAGGTCAAGGTCAAACTTTGAGGTCAAATGTAAAAAATGAGTTGATTTTTGCTTGTCCGGGCCATTCCTTAACTTGGCACAAATGTCAAGCTCAGTAAGGCGGAGTGTCGCGTGCAAGAACCAGATTCCAAGCTCAAAGGTCAAGGTCAAACTTTGAGGTCAAATGTAAAAAATGAGTTGATTTTTGTAGAACCAGATTGCTAGCTCAAAAGTAAAGGTATATTTCTCGGAATTTGGTTTTATGGACTTAGCATAAGGTCCCTTTTAGCGTGACGGGTCACATATGTATACTCAAATTAATCCATTCTGGTATCTCGTTATAAATACATAGACATGTAATATTTTGTGAACAATAAACTGTCTCACCATGATCCCCATCATTCCAACTTATTTTGTCCCCACTTTTACAACGCCATTGTAATGACAGCTGTAGACATAGGTATGGTCTTCTTTCTTCAAAATGAGCGGGCTCGACATGTTGCCCTTCGGCATCTAGTTATATGGGTTGTAGTGTCTAAACATTCTATATTAATCAATATACAATAAAATCTTCTGAAGAAGCTATAAATTTTCTGCCGTTTGAAAAAGGGACATATCGTATTTCTGCCGTTTGAAAAAGGGACATATCATATTTGTTTCTTTTGCAATGAAATAAACAATGCTGAGCTCATGATAACCTTTAACTGGTAGTATTGATATTTATCATTTTTCTAAAAATTTAGAATCTTTCATTATATTCTTTTCAAATTTTTTAGCAAAAAAATGTTTAAAGTTATTTTTGTGATTCTTGTAATGGGACTGGTCCTTTGTAAACATTTTATGTATACCTAAATGCAGATATGAAAAAAGAGTTCTAAATCATTTTTTTTATTTAAGATTTATTGGAAAGAGTGTCAACTTTGGGTTACCACAGCAACCATTAATTTCAAATTTTTCAATATTTTTTTTAAAAAAAAAAATTCTATAGTAGAAAGACAAGCAATCCAAAGTTTACATTTCAGTATTCATGCTCAGAAATGAAGCTAATTTTTAATCAAAACTCGTATTTTAAAGCTGTTGCTAAGGGAAAGAAACGGTTGCTAAGGAATGAAAATGGTTGCTATGGTAATTCCTTAGTACTTTTAACATGTTTCTTAACCCTATAATTTTTCATTTTATTTTCAAGATTACCTATTTTATATGTCAGAATGAAATATTTTGTTGCGTAAAAATTCCGTTTTTCATGAAGTTGCTTAGGGAAAGAAATGGTTGCTAAGGAATAAAAATGGTTGCTATGGTAATGCAAAAGTAGTTATAACTTGTTTCTCAACATAATTATTTGTTTAATTGTTGTTTTTGAAATACATTAGTTCAAAATTGTGCATATGATTGAGTTTGATTCCAGTATTGATACATGTCTTTATGATTTCCCAAAAATCGCGATATTTCATGCAATTTTTTCCACTTTTTTCCCAAAAATGCTTCAAATTTATATTGATGAATTTTGTAAATACAGTATACTTATCCCCAATATAAAACACTAAGTGTTCATGTTCATCTAGTTGCAGTTTTGAAAAATAAACTTCATAATACCAGTGTTTTTTTCTCTTAAATTCGAGAAAGTCTGCGTATGTGTTGTTTGTGGTCTCCATAGCAACATACCTGCATGATGTAAACCTTTGAAATGTTTCAATGGTGAAATTTCATACATCATAGATTACTCATCCTGTCATTTTATTTCCAAGATTACCTATTTTATATGTCAGAATGAAATATTTTGTCATGTAAAAATTCCGTTTTTCATGATGTTGCTTAGGGAAAGAAACGGTTGCTAAGGAATAAAAATGGTTGCTATGGTAATGCAAAAGTAGTTATAACTTGTTTCTCAACATAATTATTTGTTTAATTGTTGTTTTTGAAGTACATTAGTTCAAAGTTGTGCATATGATTGAGTTTAACTCCAGTATTGATATTTGTAATTATCCCAAAAATCGCGATATTTCATGCAATTTTTCCACTTTTTTCCCAAAAATGCTTCAAATTTATATTGATGATTTTTGTAAATATACTTATCCTCAATATTAAACACTAAGTATTTCATGTTCATCTAGTTGCAGTTTTGAAAAATAATCGTCATAATACAAGAGGTTTTTTCTCAAATTCGAGAAAGTCTGAATATGTGTTGTTTATGGTCTCCATAGCAACATACCTGTATGTTGTAAACCTTTGAAATGTTTCAGTGGTGAAATTTCATACATTATAGATTATCAATCTTGTCATTTTATTTTCAAGATTCCCTATTTTTTATGTCAGAATGTAACATTTTTTTACTTAAAATTCCGTTTTTCATGATGTTGCTAAGGAAAAGAAACGGTTGCTAGGGAATAAAAACGGTTGCTATGGAAATGTCCAAGTACTTATAACATGTTTCTCAACATAATAAATTGTTTTTATGCTGTTTTTGAGGTAAAATGATCAAAACTGTGCATATGTTTACGGTTAAATCTTATAATTCATGGTATTTCTCATTTTTTCCAAAATTTGTGATTTTTTGGCATTTTTTACACATTTCTCTTCAGAGTGCCTCAAAATTTTATTAATGATTCTTGTAAAGGAAATCTTCCCCAATTATAGACACTGCGTGGTTTATGTGTATCTGGTTGCAGAATTTTAAAAAACGATTTTATATGAGGGCATTTTTTCAAAATTGTGAATTATTGAAAAGTAGGTCAACTTTTGGTAACCATAGCAACATAAATATAAGGTTTAAAGTTTTAAAAACATTCTTTTGTGAAATTTGATATGTTATTGAATTATGATATAACGTATTGAAGTATATTGTATATTTGTAAATGTAAATAAAATCTACTTCAAAATCGTGAAAAATCATTTCATTTCCTCAGTAACCATGGCAACAACAAAAAAATCCCCAAAAAATAGAAAAAAGGAAAAAAAAATGAAAACGAATGGCATCATATGTCTAGTTTCATTGCTGTGGTCAGTTTAAAGTAAAAAAATGAATATCGAAAATTTTTGAGTTTCCAAAAAAGCTTGATGGTTCGTGTCAGGCTCTCTTAAGTAATAAGGAAGTTATGGCCAATGTTAAAGTTTTTGGACGGAATGACGGACAGACAGACGGACAGACAGACGGACAGACGGACGGACGGACAAGTCAAATTTATGATGCCTCCCTATCGGGGGCATAAAAATAGGATGAAGTTGACCGCAGGGTAGAACTTATGAATTATAAAGAATATTGATGGAAAAGGAGGAAATGCTAATCATCAGCATTAAAGTCTTTTCCTCCAATGTTTTCTGATACTCGCTTCTTCAGTGTCAGTAAAATCAAGTCTTGTATGGGAAAGGATTAACCCATTACTGTACAGTGACGCCTTTTGACTTCTCACAAGAAAAGGCTTGGGAAAATATTGTGGAAAATGAAGAAATTGCTTGTAAGAAGCAATTTCTTCATTATCCACAATATTTTGTTGCCCAAAATACAAAGATTTTTTAAAATTTAACAGACTTGAAATTGTAGTCTGCAACACATTTCAAATTGGAATGGTCCAATATTTTGCTGTCTGGTAAAGGATTAAACCATTAACCTGTCTGCACTTACTTAAACTACAAAAAAATAGGTCTCATAAAATGAAAAACAATTCCAGACGACAAATTAAATGAAATTAAATGTCAAGTTTCAAATTTGAATGTTATCCAGTATCAAAATTACTGTCTTTCGTGGTTGCAAAACATGTTAAACTGTCACGCTTAAAGGGAACTTCTGGGTAGCATTAACATGGTGGATAATCACATGATACAACTATTCAAGAAACCCTTCAATAATTTTGTTAGCGAGCCAGGACTTTATGTCCGGGGAGCTAATGTCACAGCCCTAGTGTTGGCGTCGCGTCCCGTCCCGTCTTCACTTGGAAAACTTTAACCTGGTCTATATCTCAGGCACTATTAGAGATACAGCTTTGATATTTCACACATAGATACATCGCGACAAGGCGTTTCATTTAGGACCATGACCTTTGACCTTGTGACCTTGACCTTGGAGTTTGACCTGCTTTTAAAAGATTTGATGCTTTTATGACAAGCTCCCGTATAGGCGAGCTACGTTGTCCGCGGACAACTCTTGTTAATATCAGGGACCGATTTTAATTTGATGTGAAGCAGAGAAGGTGGTCAGATGTCACACATTGAATGGACGTGATAGATTTTTGAAAAATCAGCTGATAAAAAGTTATTGAAGATCAGCCAAAATTTTGGTTGATCTTCAATAACTTATTCATCAGTAGATTTTTAGCGAGCCGGAACTGAGCCAAACGATTAACCACCGTGATTAAGTCTGAAAGTCAGTCAGTGTGGATTTCCCAGGTTGACTGTGATTGAAACTTTTCGCTCAAACTTTTCAATTTGCTCTTCATTTAAGTATTGTTTTGGTCTCTGTGACTGTTAACAACCTAAAAAATGAACTAACCCTATATGTAAAAAGATTGCAAGCACATCACTGCTTCTCATCAAAAACTTAGTAAATACAGTGTCTGAATAATAGGGTGGTGGTGGGGAGATGGGGGGGGGGGGGGCTAAATTGGATTTCCCATAAATTTTCAGTGCAAGATAAGGAAAATTCGGCACTTTTCACATTTTTTGGTCTTTATGGGTAGAAGACATAGTGGGAAATGAAGAAATTGCTTGTTACAAGCAATGTCTTCAATTTCAACGATGTTTGTCAAAGCATTTATCTTGTGGGGACATCAAAAAGTGTCATTGCAGGGGAACAGGATGAATATTCCTTTCTTTATAAATGACATAGAGGATATTCGTTTGTTTCAGTGTAAGATCGATTTATATTTCATTGAGTGAACAACAAAAGCTTTATTTTTACGAGTTGGAAGCCATGAGTGAAAATGTAGCTTTTGTTGTTCACGAAATGAAATATAAATCTATCTTACTCGAAAAAACAAACGATTATTCTATTTCTTTAATGCAAAAATTAGACAAAATGCAAAAAAAATATTACAGATTTTCTTAAAGTGTGTCATTTTGCACCTGACTGCTATGCAATGCTTATGATGACGTCACTTATTTGGCCCGGCTTACATAACGTCAGATAGAGTGAAATGAACGAAAGCGGGGCACAAATATTTGATAATTTCACTGGACCGAGGGTGAGTTTATCAAAATGATAATCTACCGTTATTTCTCGATAATCCACAGAAAAGTATTAAAGAAAATATTTTCTTTCTGTTGCAGCCTCCACAAATGTTGACCTGATCAAAGCGCTGGCTGTTATATGTATCGTGTTAATGCCCGGACTTTTTATCATCATTTGTGTTGTAAGCCCGTGTCGACTAAGATCTCGAATGTGGCGTCCTCGACGACGTATCAGAGAACCGATAGTACATAGTCAATTACGTACCGATTCTCCAAATTCAGAGGTGAGTATGCACATTCTGTTCTTCTCATGCCCCTGTTTTGATATTTGAATCATTGGTATAGATCATGATGAATGACCTGGCAGAGCACCACCAGGTAATAGCTAGGGAAGCTTTGCCAGATCATTAATAGTTAGCTATAATACAAATGTTGGTGCCTCATAAAACCTTCTCATTAACTAACCTGACCACAATGTTCTCAAGGTCAGCTATTTTGGTCACTCATTGTCTAATATGAATCAGAGAAATCTTGAGTAAATTCTTTAAACATCTCATCCCCCAAAACCATTTGGCCATCTTAGACCAAACAGGGCAGGACTGATGCTTTGGTGACCCATTCTAAAACTTTTTCGTGTAAAACTGAAGTCCCACAAGGCGGGGATTATCAGACTTTAAGTAGAGACTGACATGAATAAGTCAGGTGAGTGACTTAGGGGCATTCTGACCATCTTGTCAGAAAATGCCAAAGCCTTGACCTAAAAAATTGAATGTACAATTTAAATTACTGATTCATTAAGAGCAAAGTACTTCCTTACTTAATCCAGTGGTCATTACTCTTTAAATAATTGCATTATTTTACATAATAATGCAATTAATAAATATAATTGGTTGCAGTTAATTGTCAAGTCAACTTTGTATTGAACATAAAACTGTTCCACCAGATGGATATATATGTCACATATACTTCTGGGTTACCAGTAAATGTCGGTCACACTCAATTCAGCGCCCGTATCACAGTACAAAATTATGAAAATCTGGTGGAAGTGGTTTGCACAAATATTGAGTTTGAGTTTATTGGGGTTTTACGATGTTTTTAACTGCCAGGGTCATATCGCGGCGGCTGGAGCACCTACCCATGGATTCCTGTTGTTTCTCAAACCAGTACTACCACAACACCCTTACCGAGCCTCAAGCTGCTCGCCCACTTAGGTTAAAGATTTCAAACCCATTGGTGGGTGACAATTTTGTCAGAAATGGTATTTGCCGCGGCCGGGTATCGAACCCGGGACTTCTCGAATGAGAGGCAAATGTGCTACCAACTGCGCTAAGGCTGCGGCCCCACAAATATTCAGGCAGTGCCAAAAACCAACATGCAACACAAAGGAGCAGTCTACAGTTCTGTCATCAGGTTAAACATTTTTTAATGAGACCTTGTTTAGAAGTCCCTTGAGGCCACAGCCATAGCACAGTTGGCAACCCATCAGACTTTAAATCATGAGGTCCCTGGTTCGATCCATGGTTGCAGCAGACATCCTCTCTTGACATTTATCTACCATTTTAAATAATGAGCCGCGACGCGAGAAAATCGGTCTTCGGGAGTTTTGACCAGATCCGACACAAATGAGGCTGTACAGTTGCAGAAAGTGATTAGAGTCACGAATTTTCGTACATGGGAAAAAGAAGAACTAAACTTTCTCACCAGTGAAAACACAGACGCTGATCAGATTCGCGGTTACCGCGAAGCTGATCTGCGTCTTTGTTTTCGCTTTTGCTGAATTCCGCTTTTCTCGCGTTGCGGCTCAATTTATGTGTGAAAGTAGCTGGAGACTGGGTAAGTAGATTAGTACTAGTACTAGTGAGAGAAATGGCAAAAATTCATGGTTAGATGCCCCAGCCATGATGCTTTGACCATTTAGCAATTCAAAGAAAAGTTAAACCCAATTCAATCAATCAGTATGGCACCCTAACCAAAAAGCTTGCAAAATGATTAAGACAAAATAAGAAAATGTTGAAAACCTTCATGTTCGTCATTTTATGCCCCCGATAGGGAGGCATCATAAATTTGACTTGTCCGTCCGTCCGTCTGTCTGTCCGTCTGTCTGTCCGTCCAGCTGTCCGTCATTCCGTCCAAAAACTTTAACATTGGCCATAACTTCCTTATTACTTAACATATTCGCTTCATACTTTACCACAACATTCCTTGGTACATTACCTTTCTGTAGGCACATACTTTGGTGACCTTGACCCCTGGATGACCTTGACCTTGAACATAGATTGGCCATAATTTAAAATCAAAGCGGTGTCGGGGGCATTGTCATCTTACAGTGACAGCTCTTGTTCCTCAATATGTTCCATACTACATTGTGTACATATTATATCTTTCTGAACAACAATTTTGTAGTCTTTGACAGCTTTCAAATTGGACAAGTTTGAAATTTGGTCGTTTGGGAAAGCGTTAACCCATTACCACACAATGACTCTTTTTGACTCCCCACAAGATAAGTGCCATGGAAAACGTCATGGAAAATGACGAAATTGCTTGTGACAAGCAATTTCTTCATTTCCCACAATGTTTTCCATCCTAAAAGACATAAAAATTAAAGATTCCATTCACTTGAAATTGTCGTCTGCAGGATCTTTCAATTTGGACCGCCCTAAAATTTTGTCGTTTGGGAAAGCGTTAAAGGTATGGAATGTGATTTGTCAATGTCGTCTGCTGGTATCTCAGTGGAGACCCGGTCCTCAACTGGACTGATTGTAATGAAATTTAGACAGTCTAGTAATCAAATTACAAGAACTTTCACAACCATAAACCGATAGCCTCTTCTAATCCCTGTCTGCATACTAATATTCGTTGTGAAATAAACAAAGTTTTTACTTGTATTTAGTTCTTGTAGAATTTGACAGTTCTATGATCTTACCTTAATCTCACAGCCATCCAAGAGAATTTTGTTCTGATCTAAAGCTGGCTGTAAAACAAATAACTAAGCACAAAAGTTAGTGCACCCCAATGAGATTCACGTGACATAAGATTTTTTTGTGTGAGATTTTATAATCATTTGCATTGTATCCTATCGTTACAGACATGTAAGGAGTTAGAAAAAAATGGCACTTTCCACCACCAAAAGTCACCCAAAAAATGTTGATGTCTCGTGTAATTCATTAGGGGTAGACTACATAAAAACCAAAAATTTAATTCAATGGCCAGTGAATTAAGCCCTATAGTGTATGTGCTAGCTAAGAAATGTCACTGTCCCTGATACTCTTTTAGTAAACAAAGTAATTTCAGGAAATGTATCCAGTTTAACCCTTTCCCAAACGGCAGAATTTTAGGGTGATCCGCTTCAAAAACTGCCACAAATGACAAAATGGGTGTTATTAAAGACATAATTTGTGTAAAATATGGCATAGAAAATATTGAGACAAAAGGAGAAACTGCTGGTTACCAGCAGTTTCTTCTTTTGTTTCAATGTTTTCCCAAGCCTTTTCTATTGGGGGCGTCAAAACCAGGTCTTGTTTGGGAAAGGGTTAAGCCCAAATGATATGGTAAAAATATAGTGTGATAAGTTCTATATTACGAAATGATTATTTAAAGGTCCCAAGAACTCTGAATTGTACCTATTAGTCCCAATTGCCACATTTTACTGTTATATTATATAATATAATGTATTAACCCTTTCCCAAACATGACCTGGTTTTGACGTCCCTTAGAGAAAAAGCTTGGGAAAACATTGAAACAAAAGAAGAAACTGCTGATGACCAGCAGTTTCTCCTTTTGTCTCAATATTTTCTATGCCATATTTCACAGAAATTCTATCTTTATTAACATCCATTTTGTCATTTGTGGCAGGTTTCAAATCGGGCAACCCTAGAATTTTGTCGTTTGGGAAAGGGTTAAGTTCACTAGAACTCAGAAAATTCCTTGTATTTACCCTTTCCCAAACAAGAACTTGTTTCAATGTCTCAAATATAAACAATAATGAGTATAGAAAAACATTGATTAAAAAGGAGAAAATGCTGATAATTAGAATTGGCTTGTTTTACCTTAATTATATTTCTGTGTTATATTGAGTACCATTCCCTGGTTAAAGTACAGTCATTTTGTGATCTGCACCAGCTTTCAAGATGGAATAGGCACCTAACAGACTGGCTTAAGAAAACATCGAGACAAATGGAGAAACTGCTGATAACCAGCAGTTTCTCCTTTTGCCTCAATATTTTCTGTACAATATACACAAATCTTAGCATTATCAACATTTATATTGTTCTTTGTGGCTGCTTGCAAATTGGAATACACTAAATTTCGTCGCTTGGGAAAGGGTTAATATTACAACCAGACAAATTCCATCAGACAGCCTTGAAGTCATTGTAATATATTGAGATTTTGTTCAAGATCAATACCAGGGATGTTTTAGTCCCTACAAATATATAAGTTTACCAGAACCCAGTTTATGTACATTCATTTTTGTGCCCCTGTATCGAAAGACTAGGGGGCATATTGTTTTACTTGTGTCTGTCCCTCTGTCTGTTCGAAAATTTAACTGGCTATTTGGGGGGGCATTCATGTGCCACAAACACATCTTGTTGAAGAAGAATTTTCTTGTTCAGGAACAAAGATGTTTTGTTCGAAATTGTCCTTGCCATAAAAAAAATGTGGTAACCTTTTGCCAAATAACCCATTTCCCCATAATTAATCTTTTTAGTGCTCTCAAGATAATTTAGGCTTCATGCAGAAAAGATGGTTGAAATCTTGTGACAACCCCTGCGAAAAAATCATTTAAGTTCAAGAACTGTTCTAGAATGTTAAATGGCACTTCTAGAACTGTTCTAGAACATTCTAGAACTTTAAATGGCACTGCTAGAACTGTTCTAGAACAGTTATAGAAGTGTCATTTAATGTTCTAGAATGTTCTAGAACAGTTCTAGAACTAGAAATGCGTTCTTTAACTTTTTTCGCAGGGGAAGCATTTTTCTTCATTTCGCACAACCTATTCTAGGTCCCTAACAGACTGAAGAAAATAAATTTCTATTCACTTGAAAATATTGTCTACAACAACTTTGAATATGGATTATAATCTACAATTTTGTCATGTCCGGGAAATTGCTTAACCCATTACCACACAGTGACGCTATTTGACGCCAAACAAGATAAAGGCATAGGAAAACATCATGGAAAATGGAGAAATTGCTTGTGTCAAGCAATTTTTTTATTTCCCACAATGTTTTTTATGCCCCCGATAGGGAGGCATCATAAATTTGACTTGTCCGTCCGTCTGTCTGTCCGTCCGTCTGTCCGTCCGTCTGTCTGTCCGTCCGTCCGTCATTCCGTCCAAAAACTTTAACATTGGCCATAACTTCCTTATTACTTAACATATTCGCTTCATACTTTACCACAACATTCCTTGGTACATTACCTTTCTGTAGGCACATACTTTGGTGACCTTGACCCCTGGATGACCTTGACCTTGAACATAGATTGGCCATAATTTAAAATCAAAGCGGTGTCGGGGGCATTGTCATCTTACAGTGACAGCTCTTGTTACCCTTAAAATTGTAAAATTTTGAAATTTCAACACATTGAAATTGTCGTCTGCAACTTCTTTCAATTTGGACAAGCTTAAAATTTTGCTGTCTGGTAATGGGTTAAAATGGTTAGGGAAAGGTTTTTCCCTGGCGTGTTTTTTCCTTGCCAATGTCTAGCTATTACCAGCAAATCTTGAAGAATGTGACATGTTAATCCCCCCTCTAATAAACTGCTTCCCTTTTCTGTCTGTGGCCGCTAAATTTACCCTCTCACAAACAATACAAAGATTGAACATCAATCTTACTGCAGGGCTGTCGTCGGCTTTTGGAAACAGTTATTGCCTTAAAATCTTGGTGTTTCACAAGTGCTGAAGAAGGGGCTGGGATTGGGAGCCCCATCTTGTGCTCTCTGCCTTCTGGTTAGGGATGTTTGGGGGATCTCCACCCACGAAGTTTTTTATTTCAATGCATTTTCAGTCCATTTTAGGTTTTGAAGCTCATTAATTAATGGTATTTCCGCCAAGGAAGTGGTATGATCTGATGGCCTTACTGGCCATACTGCCAGGGACAGCCTTATGCTAGAGAATGTATCTGAGGGGTGTTAAAATCTATTCCAAATCTATTCCTAAAATACATGCAGACTCAAGGACCCATATTACTTCACAATGATGCCTTTTGACTCCCTTGCTAGAGAGGTCTTGGGGAAAATGAAGAAATAGCTTGTGACAAGAAAATTCAACATTTCCCATAATGTTTTCTACAAAAAAAAACACAATAAATGTAAGATATCATTCAACTGAATTGACCATCTCCAACACTTTTCGAATTGGAATAGTCCAAAATGTTGCCGTCTGGTAATGGGTTAAAGGGAAGACAACCATTTGTCTTGTAAGACAGGATACAAGTGCCAAAATACAAATCGGAATCTTTTATAATACCATTATTTTGTCTGGAATCCTATGTTTATTGAACTATTAGTTCACATGCTCGAGGAATATAGCACTTTAGGCTTTCTCTAGAGACAAAAAAATAACACCCTTCTACATGACATCATACCACTGCTTTTCTTCAAAAACCTTGTATCTACAGCTTTAAAAAGCTGCAGTTACGAGGTTTATGATGAAATGTGATGATATTCTTTCATAGCCAAGTAATAACTCAGTAACATACCCCAAATTTCAATGTCTCCTGAGAAAGAGAAAATTTGCAGAAAAAATCAGTCTAATACCGCTGGTGTTGGGAATTAACCCTTTCCCAAACGACAAAATTTCAGGGTGTTCCACTTAAAAAACTGCCACAAATGACAAAATGGAAGTTATTAAAGATATGTTTTGTGTAAAATATGGCACAGAAAATATTGAGACAAAAGAAGAAACTGCTGGTTATCAGCAGTTTCTTCTTTTGTTTCAATGTTTTCCTGTGCCTTTTCTGTTAGGGACGTCAAAACCAGGTCTTGTTTGGGAAAGGGTTAAACAATATAGAGTCAATAGAAATGTGCCATGGTCTAGTGGTGGGGTGCCATCTTTAACCCTTTCCCAAACAAGACCTGCTTTTGACGTCCCTAATAGAAAAGAGTTAGGAAAACATTGAAACAAAAAAAGAAACTGCTGATAACCAGCAGTTTTTAGCTCACCTTAGCATGAAGTGCTGAGGGTGAGCTATTGTGATCGCTCACCGTCCGTCGTCCGTCCGTCCGTCCGTCCGTCTGTCCGTCTGTCTGTCCACAATTACTAAAAAATCTTCTCCTCCCAAACTATAAGGTCTAGAGTCTTGAAATTTTGTATGTAGTATTGTCTCAATGCCCTCTACCAAAATACTTCAAATAATTGTGCTTATAGAAAAATTGGCCCTATGTTGTGGGGTTTAAGGTTTCACACTGAAACACAGTTTTCTCAAGGACTATTTGGCCTAGACTCTTGAAATTTTGCATGACTTTACATCTCATAAACCTCTAACAGAATACTAAAAATCATCACATTGCAAGGAAAGAAGCCCTATGTTATGGGTTCTAGAATTTTCAAGTGAGGAATTGTTTTGACCAGGTAGATTTTATCACATTATCATATCCCTATAATCAGATTATGCAGATCATAATATCTGATAAAGGAATGCATGGAGCTACAGATAAAAGGAGGTAAATCATTCTATATTTGATGTTTAAAATCTGAACGCTTTGTTATGGGTACTCATTTGAATAGTCTTGATTTAAGAATTCAAATCAATACCCTCAACATAGGGTGTTAAAATATTAAAAAGATATTTTATGATTCTGAAAGCCATTACCCTCTTTTACCTGTATCCCTGAGGCACTTAATCCACTTGTGTTTGTTTAGGGATCAACTAAATACTTTAACCCTTTCCTGGAAAGACCTTGTTTTGAAGTCCCTATTAGAAAAGGCTTTGGAAATTAATGAGTCAAATGAAGAAAGTGCTGATTCTCCTTTTACCTCAATATTTTATTTGATTTTATTCAATATTTTATATGCTAGTTTATTGTAAACGAATCCTATTTGTACCGCTGTCAATTTTGTATTCTGAACTTTCAAATTGGGACAGTCTATTTCCTTTCTTTACCTTTCTGTATGGGAAAGCATTATGCCCTTTCTCTACCATACACAGGTTTGCCTCACCGACAGAAAAGGCTTGTAAATGATATGGTAAAAGAAGAAAATGTTGATAACTTGATAGCCTGTGTTGTCTCATTTTGCCTCATCATTTTCTCTACATTTTTATACATGAAGAATGCAGTCTTTATCAACACCTGTTTTATCATCTACAGCAGCTTTTAATTATGTCTGCTCTTATGTTATGTTGTTTGGAAAAGGTTTAACCATAACCAAATCCTTACTGTTCAATGAATATTTCCCCTATGTTGTGGGTTCCATATAAATGATAGAGGGCAATGTTTGACAATCTTTTCAAGTTGTTAAGGCCTGAAGATAATTTTTTTGCCTCGTTTAAGAACTTTTAGAAGTATTCCTATGCTTTATGTTCTTGCATTTTGTACAGAAAAAAGTGCATATAAGTTGTGTGTGTCATATTGTCTTGTTCAACAGATTAGTTCAAGTTATCATTTCGCTTTGAAAATAAGCTCTACCATGAGGTATTCTAGATTTGAAAAAGCGGGAACAGGTTTAAAATTGTCTTAGAATTTCCAAACTTTCTATGGTTTCTAAATATTATAGCCCGATGACCTCTTTCCAAGATTAATGCTTCAATTTGTCTATGTGCAATGGAAATTCAGCAATATGTTGTGGATTTTCTGGTTTTAAATATATAGTGAAAAATCTTTGACAATCTTTTCCCAAATTGTGCTTTGAAATTAAGTGTGTACCATTGTCATATGACTCCTTTTCAAAATCCTCTTTTCAAAATCCTTGGAGATTTAAAAGGTTTGTTAAAAAGTATGTCTCGGGTCGCTCTAAGGTGAGCGATATAGGACCATCTTGGTCCTCTTGTTCCTTTTGTCTCAACATTTTCTATGCAATATTGTACACAAATCCCATCTTTAATGACGTCTATTTTGTCAATTGTGACAGTTTTTTAATTGGATCACCCTAAAATGTTGCCGTTTGGGAAACGGTTAAGTGGTGGGACGCTGTGGTGTGGTAGGATACAGGCTTTGGGAAGGAAGGATGTTTTGTTCAAATCCAACGGGAGTAATGCACGGGTTGTAAACAGAGAAACTAGCTCCAAAAAGAGTCAACGGTATTTTGTTTCCTTGTGACATCCGGCCTCTATCGAGGTAGTTGCATAGAGCGAAAATCTGTAAACAAAGGTAGGTCACGAACACATTTTTTCTACAATTATTTCTTTTACAACGAGCTTTTGAAAAATCCGACGATGCTGTAATATGAAGAAATGGTCGAAGTTTGTTGTGCACGAGAATATACGGTGTTAGTGAGCAGAGTTTGAATACAATTGTTGAAAAACATTTCAAAATCGAAAGTTAAAACTTCTTTACTTTCGATTTTGAAATGTTTTTCAATGATTGTATTAAAACCCTGCTACCAATACCGTATACTCTCGTGCACAACAAACTTCGACCATTTCTTCATATTACAGCATCGCCAGATTTCTCAAAAACTCGCTTTAAAAGAAATAATTTTAGAAAATGTGTTCGTGACCTACAAATTTTCGCTCTATGCAACTACCTTTTTGGAGCTAGTTTCTCTGTTTACCACCCGTGTAATGGGAATTTTCTAACTAGAAAGACCAAAAATATTAAATTTCATTCATGCAGCATCTTTGAATTTTGTATCAATGAGTTACAAGGTTGTTTGAAGCAAAGTGATGATGTTGTAAAGGTTAAGCAGCAGAAACATATGGAGGGTTATGACTAATGATTATAGCTAATAGAAAATTGATAGTTTGGGAAAAGCCCAAGTTATGTCAGCTATGTACTCTTGTAACGACTGGGAGAAACTGATAAGCGGGAGTAAAGGCATTCAGAATTTGTTATCTCAAATCTATAAATCCTATGTTGTGAGTACTCATTTGAAGCATCTCTGAGACCATTTAAGTGAGTACCTACAATGTAGGGTTTGATGAACGATAAATGGAATATTGCATTATGATTTTGAAAGGCACCATTTCTCACTTCTTACCAGTCTAGCTCTGAATGTGGGAGAAAAAAAAGACTTAAGTGAATGTAGGTTTTGAAAGTAGTCAGAAATGTTTTAGGATTTCTAATGTTTGATTTGCAGTTAAGTTATTCTTTGTCGATTACTGTCCCGCTGACAAGACTTTGTTTTGACGCCCCTAATAGAACATGCTGGTGAAAAGAAAAAATTGCTGATATTTAATTTGACATCCAAACCTTGTTCACGCAACTCCTACATGGAGACATATGTGGATGGTTTTAGAAGAAATTTTCACAGAATGTTCTTAGTCACCTAAATGCAGCTATCTGCTTTTATTCAGTTCTCTCATTTCAAATTCCGTACAAAGTTGTATCATGTCTGTCTGAAGCCATTTATCTTGCAGAGAGTAGCTATTTTGCATAAAAAGCTGTTGTCATAGATATAATTATGTTGTTTGGTGCATGAATCACAGGTCCAATGTCTACAGTCTAGGATTTTTCCTGGTAAGGCCAAGGAACTTCTCTCTCTTCAAATCGCTATTGTTTTGGAAAAGGAGTAACATAGAATCTGCTGTATTAGTTGTGAATTACATCAGCACAATGATGTTGTCATCTAAGATCAATAAGACTGTCTGGCACTTCACTGTACATGAACCCTTTTCCAAATATTGATGTTTTTTTATGCCCCCCAGATACTCACTTTGATACAGACTTCGAAAAAACATTATGGAAAACAAAGAAATTGCTTGTGACAAGCAATTTCTTCATTTCCCATAATGTTTACTACCCCATTCTGTTCACTAGAACTTTTCGTCTGCAACATATTTGAATTTTGACCAGTCTAAATTCTGCTGTCTGGTAATGGTTTAACATACAGTCTGTGGTCATTATTTCTTTGGTTGGTTGTAAAGGAAAATAAGCATTTGCTGATCAATAAGTCTGTCTGGTGCATCACTGTACATTAACATACAGTGTGTGGTCATTATTTCTGTGTTTGGTTGTAAAGGGAAATAAAGATTGGTGATCAATAAGTCCGTCTTGCACATCACTGTACATTAACATACAGTGTGTGGTCATTATTTCTGTGTTTGGTTGTAAAGGGAAATAAAGATTGGTGATCAATAACACTGTCTGATACATCACTGTACATTAACATACAGTCTGTGATCATTATTTCTGTGTTTGGTTGTAAAGGGAAATAAAGATTGGTGATCAATAACACTGTCTGATACATCACTGTACATTAACATACAGTGTGTGGTCATTATTTCTGTGTTTGGTTGTAAAGGTAAATAAAGATTGCTGATCAATAACACTGTCTGATACATCACTGTACATTAGCATACAGTGTGTGGTCATTATTTCTGTGTTTGGTTGTAAAGGAAAATAAAGATTGGTGATCAATAAGTCTGTCTGATACATCACTGTACATTAACATACAGTGTGTGGTCATTATTTCTGTGTTTGGTTGTAAAGGGAAATAAAGATTGGTGATCAATAACACTGTCTGATACATCACTGTACATTAACATACAGTCTGTGATCATTATTTCTGTGTTTGGTTGTAAAGGAAAATAAAGATTGGTGATCAATAAGACTGTCTGGTACATCACTGTACATTAACATACAGTCTGTGGTCATTATTTCTGTGTTTGGTTGTAAAGGGAAATAAAGATTGGTGATCAATAACACTGTCTGATACATCAATGTACATTAGCATACAGTGTGTGGTCATTATTTCTGTGTTTGGTTGTAAAGGAAAATAAAGATTGGTGATCAATAAGTCTGTCTGATACATCACTGTGCATTAACATACAGTCTGTGGTCATTATTTCTGTGTTTGGTTGTAAAGGAAAATAAAGATTGGTGATCAATAACACTGTCTGGTACATCACTGTACATTAACATACAGTCTGTGATCATTATTTCTGTGTTTGGTTGTAAAGGAAAATAAAGATTAGTGATCAATTACACTGTCTGGTACATCACTGTACATTAACATACAGTCTTAGACTGATATGTGAATAAGAATGACTGGTAGGATCTTTAAGATATGGTTGTAGTTGTTATACCCCCCACAACAAAGTTATGGGGGGGTATACTGGAATCAGGTTGTCCGTCTGTCCGTCCGTCTGTCCGTCTGTCTGTCCGTCTGTCCGTCTGTCCGTCCGTCCGTCCGTGGACATAATCTTGTGTCCTCTTCTCCTCCCACAGTTTTTGACCAATTTTTCTGAAATTTTACCAGGATGTTTCTTATCATATGAAGTTGTGCACCTGCAATTTTCATCTTGATCCAGTGATTAGTTTTAGAGTTATGCCACTTTGAACTTTTTAATGGGGGGGGGGGGGAAGTAGTCAATATTACTGGAAGTAGTCAAAATTTACAATTTCGTTTCTGTGTTCTAACTCAAGAACCGTTTGACCTAGGATCATGAAACTTTACACAGTTGTTGGCCATGACCCAAGGAGGTGCCCTATTGTTTTGGGGGTCACCAAGGTCAAAGGTCAAGGTCACAGTTGGACTTTGTTTAAAATCCGTTTCCATGCTCTAAGTCAAGAACCTTTTGACCGATAGCACTTTTTCAGTGACAAGGCTTTAGTGGGGGGTATTCGTCCGCTTTGCGACAGTTCTAGTATTTCATCTATATCGTAATTCCTGTTTTGCAAAGACTGATTTGAATTTCCATTTGATAACCCTAACAAAGATGTCCACAACTTTGTTCCTCTCTATAAGTCTAGATCTTTTTCTTTTTGATGAGAGGGTAGCCAGTCTATGGAGAGGGTAAAGGGGTCCATACTAGACAGATAAAAGTTGCTGATTACTATCAGTACAGGCTAGTCAGTGCATTTTGCAGTCAAACCTTTTCCCCTTTGTCTGGCAGAATAAAATGGTGAATCAATGGCTACTATTTTGATTGTGAACTCGATATAAACATGTTCAAGATCAGCCTGCACAGATGTACAGTGTGATCTTGATCTGCATTGCCTTGATTTAATTCTACTAAATATTGCATATTATGGTATGGATTCTTCATTGATAACTAGATTTTCAAGCCATGAAATATTCAACATGAAAGAGTTAACCCTTTTCATTGACGATATAACCAACATTGCATGACTAAGAGAAAATCATTGTTAGCCTTTGAAACCTTCATATAGAGGAAAATGATTGACCCGGCAGAGTGACCTTAACTGTACTCAAAAGTGGAAAAGTCTATTGTCCAGTTTAGATGGGAATGGTCCGTCGTTAATTTACTTAAAAGCGTGCACTGTATCCATTATGCAACATTGTGCCGGCATGTGAAAATAAGATTTTATCTAATCTAGTCAAATAAAAATGTTAAGCTACCGTGGTCCGTCTGGATCGAAATTTTCAGTAAAGATAATCATTAAAATAGGCATAATCTCCAAAAAAAAAAGAAAATATTTAAATACAGTTCACATCCTGGTCATACCGTACAGATGGCACAGGCTGACCGGCATTTTTGGCATCGGCATTTTTGCATATTCAGTTAACCAATTACCATGTTAAGATGACGCGACAAATGTATGCATGTACAAATACTGTTAAGTCGTTGAATAATATGATTATTAGCTGAAAATAGCGAAGCATGCGAAGTGTTCGGAAAATCACGAGGGGTACCTGCATACCTATCATCCCTAGACGATAAGTCTGTTGACCTTTCCGCTTGGTCTGCTCTGCCGGGTCAAATCTCGCCGTCAATAACTACAGCTTTAATAAGCTGTATTTACAGCATTCTTGAACAAAAGTGGCAAAATGCCATCGGAAATATATAAGCTTGATTTAAGAAAATGCTGTATTTCGTGACATCCTTTTGTCGTCTGCAGCTGCAGCTTTCTGTTTTAATCGTTCGGAAAAAGATTTCGTCTGGAAAAGTGTTGGCTTGGAGGCTGACTGAAGCAATGAACTAATATTTACCCTTTCCCAAATGGCAAGAATTTACATCGTCTCAATTTGAACACTGCTTTGGATAAATGAAATGGATGTTGATAACAAAGACAGGATTTATGTACACTATAGAACAAAAAGTATGGAGGCAAAAGGAGGAAATGCTGGTTATCAACATTTTCATCCTTTGTCCAAATATTTTCCCAAGCCTTTCCAAGCAGTTTACTGATAGCTTATTGCTTCAAAAACACAGTAACTGCAGCTTTAACGAGCTGCAGTTACAATGTTTTTGAAGAAAATCTAGCTGCGCTTTTTTTTGCAAAACCTCACTTTTGTTCCAAATGCTCGCAACTACAGCTGGTTGTAAGCCATAGACGCAATCCCAGTTAAATGGGACAATTGATGTCTCCGGCCTTCAATATGTTCTAGCTGCAAATAGTCAACATTATATAAATGACCTCCGCATTTATTTTCATCCAACACCTATAACTAAAAAATGTATCTATAATTTACGTTCGTAAGAACTCCATTTCATATGAAAATCATGCGACAATCAAACTAGGGGGTACGAAAAACCGATGTCTCCGGGTATAAATTCTAACTTTCAAACCAAAAATGTCAATTTCAACAATAGATTATCCTAACAAAAATGTCCCAATCTTGTACATAAAACATAGAGCTCCAAACCGATACCAAGATTTATATAAAAAATGTAATCCAAAATTTGTAGAACAGCCTCGAGTCGTTGTCTCCAAAATTCAAAAACGTACGGGACACTTTCTTTAAAGCTAAGAAACACTGACATAAATCTACATTTAATACATTAATCTAGCGTAATCTACTTTAGTATAAATATATATAATCAAAATGAAGTCGTATTTTGATATACTTTTGTCAATATTTTCAAAAAATCAACATCATCCTTAAACAATTTACCGTAATTTTAACTCCGTAACGTACGAGGCAAGAACTAAAGTAACTCTAGTTAAAAATGTGTAACTATAAATAGTTTAATTCTTCAAGTAAAATCACTATTCGAAGTGTCTTCAAATATGACAAAAAGAATTATGCCGATTACTATAATAGCATTGATACAGCAGGCCAAATAAAATTGGGTACACATTAAAAAGTTATGTACGAGTCCATAACGTTCGAGGCAATTTTTAGTTTTCAGTTTTTAAATTGCTGAAATGGAACGTTTCCTGTGCTTATTTTATGTGTTTTGGGTTCCTGAAGGACTCCAGTTTAAGCAAAATAGACTTTTAATGCACATAATAGACTGTACACGTACTCGTACTAGTCTCGTACGTAATGGTATTATGATTACGCTTAATTGATACTATTTTTACAATATTGAAGAAAGTTCCACAAAATATGCCAGTTTTTGTTGATATATATAGGAATATATTCATACCCATATATATATTACACTAGATTGATGCATTGAAATAGACTATTTCAGCGTTTCTTACCTTTATAAAAAGTGTCCCGTACGTTTTCGTATATTGGATCCATCAGAGGTAAGGATGTCTAGCAAATTTTGGATAACATTTCACTTAATTAAGACGTTATTACACATACCTCATGTGTCAAAACAATACGAACATCTCAACTTTTATAAATTGAAACTAATTTGGCTAGGAAGTCTTAATTTGTAAAACAACACACCCAGATGGCTTATAGAGTTGTATTTATTTTCCTTTATTCATTTCATTACAATTTTTTTGACAAAGTGTCTGGCAAATGGATATTGCCTGATATTATTATGATTTGATTGAAAAGGTAATAACACAGAGGCTGTGATGTTAAAGGAAAGAAAGCATATTACGTACGGGACAAGCTGTAGTTACGTTCGGGACAGACCAGTTTTAAACTATTGTTGATTTGTAACAAATCATTGACCTTCCATTTCGGTATATCGATTAAGGGAATAACTCATTGCTTTTGTTTAACAATACGAGAGAAAATTAAAGGTTGTTTGGTGTATTTTAGAAGAGTTGGAAGTAGTCAACGTTTTAAATTAAAGGAATTGTACAAGGATGGTCGTTTTGAATTTTCATTCGCATAGGTACAATTCGCCATTTTCACCCATATTGTCAATTGATTCACATTTTATAAACAAATACTCATCAAAATGTATCGGATTTATTATTCTTTATGCATTACTTAATATGAAATTAGACACACATTTCACAAAGGGGTCTATTTTAAATACGTAGTTTTTTATGCACACATTTGATCCTTTAACAGTCTATAAATCCAAAACTAAGCAAGCCCACTTGACAAAACAAAAGAAATTTGCACAGAAGATGTGATCCAAGAAGAAAATTTGTCCAGAATGAGTGAAGGGTAAAATGAAAAATTTCGAAAAAAAATTAGTCAATTGTCCACTTTAACTGGGATTGCGTCCATAGTTATGAAGTCTTTGAAGAAAATGGACATGATATTATTGGAAATTTTGTAATTAGTTCATATGATATGCAGCTAGACAATTTATTAACCCCTTCCAAAACAAGAACTGGTTTTGACTTGCCTAATAGAAACTGCTTGGGAAAACATTGAGACAAAAGAAGAAACTGCTGATAACCAGCAGTTTCTCCTTTTGTCTCAATATTTTCTCTGCTATATTGTACACAAATCCTTTCTCTTTTCACACATAATTTGTCCACTGCAACTTCTTTCAAATTGGACCACCCTAAAATTTTGTAGTTTGGGAAAGGGTTAAAGTTCCTAACAGATTTACACTGAAACCTGCCAGACATGGTAAGTGGAAGACAAGGTACCCCCTTTTCCTGTCAGCATAATTATGAGCAGTATTGGAAGTTCATCTTTCTGTTTCACAAACAAGACTTTATTTGAACATCACTTTAAGAAATAAGTCGGGGGGGAAAACATTGAGAGAAAAGAAGAATGTATAAACCTAACATATTTACACTGGGGCCTGTCAGACATGGTAAGTGCTAGACAAGCTGGATACCCTTTTCATATCAGCATATCGTCGGTGCTATGACAAAATGGCGTAATAGAAATTTTGCTCGAAAACCATTTTTTTCAGGAGAGCCAAAAACGTTTTTGCCGTTTTAAAAAATGTTAAAAAATATGCCGGCAAAATTGCGTAACTCACTATTACTCTCGTGTAAATTTGTCTACGTATAACGCCATTTTGTCAGCTAAATCGAGTTACGCAATTTTGTCACATGATAATTGAAAGGGTTCTAATAGGTGTAGAAAAACGCCGTTTTGACAGGATATGCGCTCCTACATACTTAGTAGAAAGCATTTATAAAAAAAATTTGACAAAATGGCGTAACTAATTTGTTACGCCATTTTGTCATAGCACCGACGATATTATGAGCAGTATTGGATGTTAACCCTTTCACAAACAGCAATTTTCAGATAGCTCAGTCATTAACGACAGAATCTATCGATCTAACGCTCAGTCACAGACGATTCAATATCCAAATCACATCCAAAGTTATACTTCAAGGGTCCTTTGCCTTAGACATGTTCAGGGTGTGATGTGGACGTAGGATGGAGTATGTGACCAGGGGCCAGTTTCATCAAAACATTTAAGTAGTATTTTTGACTTGCCAAAGTCTTAAAAATCGCTTAAAAAACAATCGCATAACCCAGGTTTTGATAGATTGGCGATACACGTTTCTTGCCCCGATTTTGTCGTAAGACACCGGTAAGTCAAAAATACGTCTTAAATATTTTGATGAAACAGGCCCCAGTCCTCTAGAGGTTGTGAGCTTGAATCCAGGTTCAGCCATTATCTTTCGGTTAATCAACTTAATGACTGTATGGCTAGCAGACAGATAGATTACCATTGTATACTGTGGTTATGCAAACTTCATAATTGGATAGTCAGCGAAATTGCAAAACCTTGTTACTCCAGCTTAATTAAATCTGGAGTTACCAGGTTTTGCAATAACACAGACAATTTTGAAAGGCAATACCCACACTCTGATATCATGTGATAAGATTTTAGGTTGATTTGGATTGATTTTGTGTCAATAATAGGAATTTTTAACCCTTCCCTACACAATACCTTGTTTTGATGACCCTTTGGGAAAATTCTTTTAAAAAAGTGAGTGTTCTTTTGTCTAGTAGACCGTACTAGACAGACAATATTTGAACATCATTACATGGAAAGAATTTAGGGAAAAGGAGAAATTTCTGGTTATCGGCTAAATTCTTTCAAGTTCCTCACAGTGTCCTTCAAAACTTCTATCAGCGACTGTCTTGTTTAGGAAAGAGTTTAGAACTTACTACCGTCTGAAAATATTGGCCTTACGTCATCTGTCGGTAGTGTGAAGGGATGTAATATTGTGTATCGGAGACATGGGAGTGTATGTAGTATGCAGAACTTCAGATAACGGTTTTACAAAACTTAAAAAATGCTGTATTTCATTTATTTGTTCTCAAACTCTATATTGTGGGTACTCATTAGAATCGTCTCGGAGAGACGATTCTAATGAGTACCCACAACATAGTGTTTGTATTTGAAATGATAAAATTAGAATGCATTTTATCCAATAGTATCATTGGCTCTGTAGTGTGCAGAAATGGTTTCATGTTATTCATTTACGATTAGACGTTGAACAGTCTGAACATCCAGTCTATCTGTTTACTTGTTTTCGTTGCATGAATGGATTATCGAGTTGGCTTGTTGTCTGGTCGTGAGCGCTGTTTCTATTTTAAGACATTATATTTGCACGTCAAATAAACAGTTTTTCAAGTTTTTGTTGTATGAACTTTTTTCGAGTTTTTTTTATATTTATTCAAGGATTTTGTGATAAATGTAAAAGCGGTGCATTATGCTTATAAATCAAAAGGAGGGTTTCATGTTTTTGTTAGATAAACAGTTTTGAATTACTTTGTATATTCGACAATTTGTGAAATATAGATAGCGCATTATGCTTACCTGTGGAAAAGACAGTGTTTGAGTTTTTGTTACAAAAATACATTTTGGAATTTTTATTGTAATTTGAGGATTTTGTGATAAAATATAGATGGTTAATACAATGGGGATACAGTGGTTTAGTAAGGTAAGGTCATTTTTATATGCTGCCGGAGGGCGGTCGTATATTGGCATCATCTTCTCTGTCCGTCCATCCTTATGTCCATTTGAACATAAATACGTCCACTTTTCTTGTGAGCTTCACTCCTAAGTTTCTGGCTGTATCTTTTTGAAACTTGGTCAATGTTATCACCTCAATTGAAAGATATGCATGAAGGAAAGATTTTATGATTCATTGATTTTTGCCTGAGTTATGCCCCCTTAAAACTTCGGGGGCGGCGTATGTTGCCATGGCACTCTTGTTAACTCTTGCCAAACGGCAAAAACTTTTTGACTGGTCAGAATTAAACAAAATTAAACAATGGTCTTTTAGGGGCATTATTAGCGTTTCACAGACACATCTATTTTGCCATTTGTGAAAAGGTTTAGACAGGATCAAAGACTGGAGAATTTTCACCTTCAGATAACATATTTTACATAAAAAGGCAATTATTGTATTCACATCAATATTTACCCTTGCCCATACAGTAACACTGTAACAATATTTAAGACTAACCTAAAAGGAAATCTGTTGCTGACAATTACATGTCTTCATTTCCCACAATGTTTCTACCCAGAAAGTTGAAATGTAGCATTTTATTTATTTCAAATTGTCGTTTGTGCCATCTATGATATTGGACATGTCTATGTTAAAATTGTCGTTTGTAAAGGGTTAACCCTTTCCCAAACAAGACCTGGTATTGACGCCCCTATTGGAAAAGACTTGAGAAAACATTGAGACAATAGAAGAAAATGCAGATAATCAGCATTTTCTCCTTTTGCCTCAATATTTTCTCTGCTTTGTTGTTCACAAATCCTGCCATGATCAACATACATTGTGTCATTTGCAGGGGGCTTTCAATGTCAAAATTTTGGGAGAAATTGCTAGTGACAAGCAATTTTTTCATTTCCCAGAATGTTTTCTACCCTGAACCCTTTCCCAAACAGGACCTGCTTTTGACGTCCCTAATAGAAAAGGCATGGGAAAACATTGAAACAAAAGAAGAAACTGCTGATAACCAGCAGTTTCTCCTTTTGTCTCAATATTTTCTATGCCATATTTTACATTAATTCTATCTTTAATAACATCCATTTTGTCATTTGTGGCACTTTTTGAAGTGGATCACCCTAAAATTTTGTTGTTTGGGAAAGGGTTAAAGACCCAAAAAGCAAAAATTCATCCACTTGAAATAATCATCATTCTGCATGATCTTTGAATTTGGAACAACCCAAAATTTAGTAGTTTGGGAAAGGGTTAATTATGTCTGTCTGGTTACAACATTTATTACATATGAATAACTTTGAGGAGTGCATATTGTTTTGACCCTTTACCAAATGTGTTATTTTGATCAATAGAGAAAGAATCTGATTTCGATTCTTTGTGGCCGAGCCTGGATAGCTCAATTAATCATGTCGTAGTATGTCAATCCAAGGGTTGCGAGTTTGAAGTCTAACTTGGCAATGTCCATTTTGACATATGATAAAAGTCATTTGTCTCTCACCAATGGGTGTGAATCATCTATGTGAGAGAGCAGCTGGAGGCTCTGATTAGATATTGTGGTGGTTCTGGTGAGAGAAATACCAGGAATCCACACTTAGGTTGTCCATCCACCACAATATGACCATGGCAGTTAAAAGAGGCGTTAAACCCCAATCAATTGATCCTTAGCTGTGGCAAAAATTCTTTGACACTTGATTTGATAATGTTAAACCTATGTGGGCAAGCAACTCGATACTTGAAAAGAATTTTGTGGTAGTATTGCTCAAAGAACTGATAGGATTTTATGGTTAGGTGTTCCCGCCACCACAATATGATTATGACCATAGCAGTTGAGTGAGGATTTAAACCCTCAATCTTTCAAATCAGATTAAGCAGTCTGAAACCATGTTGTTTGGGAATGGGTAAAACTTTTCCCAAATATGACCTGGCTTTGACGACCCTAATATGAAATGCGTGGGACAACTTTTATGCAAAAGAAGAAAATGCTGATTATCAGTATTTTTAGCTCACCTGAGCACGAAGTGCTCAAGGTGAGCTATTGTGGTCGCTTTTTGTCCGTCGTCCGTCTTTTGTCCGTCCGTCTGTCCGTCCGTCCGTCTGTCCACAATTTGTTGTTACCACTCTAGCATCCACAAATATTGACCAATCTTGACCAAACTTGGTCAAAACATGTATGACCATAAGTTCTCGGACGAGTTCGATTTTGGGTCAGATCGGACCAGGAAGTCCGGAGTTATGTGCCCCTGAATATCAAAAATAGCTAGTTTTGACTTTGTTACCACTCTAGAATCTACAAATATTGACCAATGAAGACAAAACACAATGTTAGTAACCTTTAGATCTGGAATGAGTTCGATTTTCAGTGTCATAGGAGCAGGAAGTCAGGAGTTATGTGCCCTTGAACGTCAAAAATGGCTAGTTTTGACTTTGTTACCACTCTAGTATCTACAAATATTGACCAATCTTAACCAAACTTGGTCAAAATATGTATGACCATAATTTCTTGGATGAGTTAGATTTTGAGTCATATCTGACTAGGAAGTCCAGAGTTATGTGCCCTTGAACGTCAAAAATGGCTAATTTTGACTCTGTTACCACTCTAGCATCTACAAATATTAAACAATCAAGACAAAACTTTGCCGTAATGTTGGTAAATATAAGATCTAGGATGACTTTGATTTTCAGTGTAATAGGAGCAGGAAGTCTGGAGTTATGTGCCCTTGAATTTGACAAAATTGCTGTTTTCGACATTGTTTACACTCTAGCATCTACATTTATTGACTAATATTAATAATCAAGACAAAACTTGGCCACAATGTTGGTGACCATAAGATCCTTGATGAGTTAAATTTTCAGCTTGATTTTGCCAGAAAAACAAGAGTTATTGGCCCTTTAATTTCATAAAATTACCGTTTTCTACTTTATTTTCTCTCTAACAAACAAATATGGACCAATCAACAACACTTGGTCGCAATGTTGGTGACCATAATATCTTAAATGTTTTAATTTGTCAGATTGATTGGACTTAAAAAAAACAGAGTTGTGTGCCCTTGACGGTTACAAAATTGCCGTTTTCTACTTTGTTTTCTCTCAAACAGCAATAAATATTAACCAATAAAAAAAACTTGGACATAATATCGATGAGAATTTCTTTATTAGAACAGAGTTATGTGCCCTTTACTGTGACAAAATTGTTGTTTTCTTCCACTTTGTTTTTACTGTAACAGCCACAAATATTGATCATTTAAGATTATGAATGCAGTTTTCAGCTGGATCATGATCTCACATCTTAAATCATGTGCTCTTGAACTTGACAACATTAGGACTTTCATTCTAACTAGGTTCAGGTGAGCGATTAAGGACCATCATGGTCCTCTTGTCTTCTTTTCTCGCAATATTTTCTTGTTACTAAATTGTACACAAAATTAATCCTTTCTTTATCAAGTTCAATAGTCATTGGCCGAGGCTATAGCGCAGTTGGTAGCACATCTGCCTCTCATTTGAGAGGCCCCGGGTTCAGTCCCTAGCTGCGGCAAATATCCTTTCTGACAAAAATGTCACCCATCAATGATTTGATCTCAATAACTTCTGTGGGCGAGCAGCTTGAGGCTCAATCAGGTTGTTGTAGTAGAACTGGTATGACAAACAACAGGAATCCATGGTTAGGTGCTACAGCCGCGCAATATGACCATAACAGTTGAAAATGGAGTAAAACCCAGATAAACCAAATCAACATTCATTGTGCCATCTTTGGGGGCTTTGACGTAGGGGCAGTCAACTTTTTGGCATTTAGGAATGGGTAAATGTAACCAGCAATTTATACATGGAATCTAATATAGCCAGAAAAAACTATTGACTGGATATTACTCAGACTCATAAAGAAAGGTCAGGGGCATATTATATCACCTTTGTCTGTCTGAGCATTCTTTAGCCCTTTCCCAAACAAAACCTTGTTTTGACGTCCCTGTCCGAAATGGCTTGAGAAAACATTGAGACTAAAGAAGAAACTGCTGATAACCAGCAGTTTCTCCTTTTGTCTCAATATTTTCCATGTTGTATTATACACAAATTCTATCTTTTACAACATCCTTTTTGTCATCTGTATCAGCTTTCAAATTGGACAACTATTAAAAATTGTTGTTTTGGAAAGGGTTAAGAAAACTCAAAAGTAAACCCTTTTTATGTTGATACTGTGGAGTGTGGATATCTCAACCAGAAAAAGCCCGGTCACATATGATTGAGCGTCCATATTGCGTCCACATTACATCCAAAATTATACTGCACGGGACCCTGGTGTAGATGTGGTCTGGCTATATGGGTGCAGTATCATACTGTATGGTATATGTGACCAGGCCCCGGTTTCTCGAAAAAACTTAAGTACATTCTCATGCTCAAATCTGAGCACCGTGCTCAAATTGCACGAAATCCATGTGAACTTCAATCAAATACCCTTCAACGTCGGAGAGTATCCCTTTGAAGTTGAGTATGTTCTCATGAGAATATACTTAAGTTTTTTTCGAGAAACCGGGGCCAGGTCTTAATGTGTATCTCAATCCAGGGGTTCTGGGCTCTAACCCAAGTTGGGCAAATATCCTTTCTGACATTTGGCCGAGCCCGGCTCAGTCGGTAACGTTGGAGTCTGTCAATCCAGGGGTCTCGAGTTCAAACCCCGGTTCGGCCAGTATCCATTCTGACATTTGACAAGTCATTTGTCTCTCACCAATGGGTGTGAATCATCTATGTAAGAGAGCAGCTGGAGGCTCAGTTTGGATATTGTGGTTGTACTGCGAGAAATACCAGGAACCCACGGTTAGGTGCTCCAGCTGCATCGATATGACCATAGAAGTTGAAAACGGCGTAAAATCCCAATAAACTCAAACTTGCTGACATTTGACAGTCATTTGTGTCTCACCTTTGAATGAATTGTTTATGAATCGTTATAGTAGGACAAGCTGTTTGTTATTGTCCAGCAAGATTAACCCCCGGTGTCCCTGGGTAACGTGTCCCCGGGGACATGTTACCCATAGGGACACGTTACCCTGTTACACCGGAACATCTGCATATGTAATGACCCCACTTCGGAAATGTTTTGTTTAGACGCTTTACTAACAGACTTTGCACACGAAAATTAAGTTGTCCCTGGTTAACCCTTTCCCAAACAGAGAAAATTTAGCGGGATCCACTTCAAAAACTGTCACAAATGACAAAATGGAAGTTATTAGAGATAGAATTTGTGTGAAATATGGGATAGAAAATATTGAGACAAAAGGAGAAACTGCTGGTTATCAGCAGTTTCTTCTTTTGTTTCAATGTTTTCCCAAGCCTTTTCCACCAGGGACGTCAAAACCAGGTCTTGTTTGGGAGAGGGTTAATTTGGGTGTTTGTTCTGGTGTGAGAAATACTAGGAATACATGACAATGTGCACCAGCTGCTGCAAATTGACTGGAAAATTGTTGAAAAAGGCATTTACCCATTTCCACATGATACTTTTAACGCTCTATGAAATAAAATCTTTGGAAAACGTTGTAGAAAATGAAGAAATTGCTTGTCACAAGCAATTTCTTCATTTTCTGCAATATTTTCCAAAGCCTGTCTTGTGATGCTTCATAAGACGAGGTTATGTATGAATGGGTTAAGGGGTTACTGAGCATAGATTATGCAGATTTTTCATTTTCTCATATGTTCACATTCATTATGACATTCAATTAGCATAAATTATTGGAAAGTGGAGATGATTTGCATTCAAATGCATGAATAGCTTATGTTTGTCTTGTGCAGTGTATTATTCTTTACTTGCAAAACTTAAATATTTACTTTACACCCGTCAGGATATGATAGAATCGAACTAACCCATTACAAAATATCAAAATTTTAAAGTTGTCTAAATTGCAAAGAATTTGCAGACAATTTCAATGTGATGAAATGATGAAATTTTAGGACTTTTGGGGTAGAAAACATTATGGGAAAAGAGGAAATTGCTTGTGGGGCATCAAAAAGTGTCAATGTGTGGCAATGGGTTAAACCTTTCTTAAACAATCCCTGATTTTGACAACCTAATGGGACAACCAGTAGATTCTTCATTTCCCTCTATGTTTTTCAAACAAAGCCGAGCCCTGATAGCTCAGTCCATAACGCTGGAGTCTCTCAATCCAGGGGCAGCCAGTATCCATTCTGACATTTGACAAAAATTATTTGTCTCTCACCAATGGGTGTGAATCATCTATGTGAGAGAGCAGCTGGAGGCTCGGTTTGGATATTGTGGTAGTACTAGTGAGAGAAATGCCAGGAATCCACAGTTAGGTGCTCCAGCCGCCTCGATATGACCACAGCAGTTAAAAACAACTTAAAACCCGTCTAAAAAATTTTCAAACAAGTACACAATTTTAGACTGGTACTATTTGAAAGCTGTTGCAGACAGCAGAATTGGTCTTGATAAAGATAATTATGATTTATGTGTACGACACGAAAGAAAGAAATGTTGAGGCATTTTCTTCTTTTGCCTCAATCTTTGTGAAAGTTTTTTTCTCCTAGGGACATAAAAAACACTGGTCTTGTTCGGAAATGGATTTACAATTCACATACAATTCACATGCATTTTCAAGCCTCGTTTTCTTGAGACTTGTTACATGCGATGACCATACTTCTTTGATGTTTAAATCAAAAGTTAAACTTACAGAGAAAGTAATGAAAAACTCAATCTATTCAAAGTTATTTATTGGAAAGTGATAAGGGGAGAAACTCAAACATGACCAAATTAATTTGATAAACCAAGAGTGACTGTTCTTGGTTCGTTGATCCACCTCCTATACAGGACCTGCACTAGATGCCTCTGATATAATAGGCATGAGGAAATATTAGGAAAAAGAAGAAAATGCTATCTTATGTCTTTGTCTTATGAAAGAAAACAGGGGCCTGTTTCATCAAAACATTTAAGTCGTATTTTTGACTTACCAATGTCTTAAAAATCGCTTAAAACAACAATCACAGAACCCAAGTTTTGATAGAATGGCAATAGGCGTTTCTTATCCTAAACATGTCGTAAGTCGTCGGTAAGTCGAAAATATGTCTTAAATGTTTTGATGAAACAGGCCCCAGAAGGATATCATTGAATACATTTGAAAATGCTGTAACTACAGCTTATTCAATCCTTTCCCAAACATGATCGGGTTTTGACGCCCTAATAGAAAAGGCTTGTGAAAACATTTAGACAAAAGCAGAAAATGCTGATAATCAGAATTTTCTCCTTTTGCCTAAATATTTTCCATGCTATCATGTAAACAAATCCAACCCAGGGTGTCCGATCACGTAGAAATGTACGTGAATCACGTAATTTGAACGAAAATCACGTACTACTTTCTCACCCAAAACGTCTAAGAACGTACGCGAAATGAACCCGTATCATTTACAAAAATAAGATGACAATTATCCCCATTGTTTACGAAAGAAAAAAGAAGTTTGATAGCCGAGTAATAAAACCGAAACTGCCAAATTCGGTCATTCTGATCCCTCTAATTTTTCCGCTAATTGTAGTTGGCCAAGATATTGCGTTTTGGGGGATCTATTCAACCAAACGCTGTATCATTGTGAGCGTCTGCATGATCATGGCATCTACTAAACAAACTGGATTTTTTTTTAACTTCGATCGGTCTTTAATTTCAATCAGAATCAACATAAATATAGGCGAAACCACAAAGAAAACACTCAGTAAGGACCATCATCCATTGTTGAATCTAAAATCAAAATTCATGGCTCTGCCAGTTCGACTGGCTTTGTTCCGATGGAGAAAAGGGAACGATGTAGATATTTATTATTAGAGGCTCAGCTGAAAACGGAAACTGGTTCATAGAACTTACTTTGACATCTGAAAAGATTTCAATCTTTATAACTTTTCAAATTTGATTGATTTGTAATTAAAAGAAAAAATGCTAAACAAAATGCCTCCACCCTTTCCCAATCAATACCTAGAGTGAATAACTGTTTAGATTTAGTGTTAATTTTCTTGTACCCCCAATTTATTTTTTGTACCCCCAACTTTAACCACCAAGAGGTACAAAAACCCCCAATCAAAATTTTCAGTGGACACACTGCCAACCTTTATTTACATCTATTTTGTTGTCTACAGCAGCTGTTGAATAGGACAACCCTAATATTTTGTCATGTTGGAAAGGGTTAATCTGTTGTTACAACATTTTCCGATATATTTTTACCTGGGATTTGCTGACGTAAAGGAAAAAGTTGACAAAGTACAGCTAGGAGAAAAAAATTTAAAAAAAGCGACAAAGAAAACCGTAAAGAATTACTGCTGTTGTATGCACATGATCAAACAGACTATTTGATTGGCTGATTGTCTGGACTGGTTTCAGGGTTTCTGCTAGGTTTTTGCATGATTTATGTGACAGAAATTGTGTAGAACCAGTCTATTGTCAAGATAATTATTTATGCACTTTTGATGAGCAGGAGATAATTTTGTAATTATGATTATGTGCATATTAATCCTTACCCAAACAGGACCTGGATTTCATGTCTCTGGAAGCAATATTTTAGGAAAAATTAAGAGAAAAGAAGAAATTGCTGAGATTGCTGATAAGCAATTTTTCTTTTTCTCTATATTTTCTTTGATGTAACATTCACATTTTCTACTCCTTTCAAATTAGTCTGGTCTGAAATTTTGCCATTGGGAAAGGGTTAATTTCCTGCTGTATGATTTATGAGTGAACAAGAGAAGGTTTGAACAATATCCAACAAAGAAATGCACTTCTTTGTATAAACATCCTTTTGGAAAAGAAATATTGTTAGCCCCCTCTCAAACAATTACACATTTTTTACATACCTTAGAGTTAACCCTTTCCCAAACAAGACCTGCTTTTGACGTCCCTTTTAGAAAAGGTTTGGAAAAACATTAAGGCAAAAGAAGAAAATGCTGATCATCAGCATTTTCTCCTTTTGTCTCAATATTTTCCATGCAATATTGTACATAATTATATTCTATGTTTGACAACATCTATTTTGTCTTCTTCGGTAGCTTTTAAGATGGACCACCCTAAAAGTTTGCCATTTGGGATCGGGTTAAGTCTTTAAATATATTCACAGAAAAGGAAGAAGAAAATGCTGATGACAAGCATTTTCTTCCGTTTTGAAATTCACTAATATCCTCAATCCTTTCTTTCCCTATTCACCATTGATAAACCTTGGCCGTAACTTTTAACCCATTACCACACAGTGACGCTTTTTGACGCCCCACAAGATAAAGGTTTTGTAAAATATTGTGGTTAAAGCAATTTCTTCATTTACCAAAATGTTTTCAACACCAAAACACCAAAGAATCTAAAATTCCATGCACTTGATATTGGTGTTTGTAACATCTTTCGAACTGGAATAGTCCAAAATTTTGCTGTTATGTCATTGTTTTTCATGATAACAAACATGGTTTTCTTTCTGTTTTCAGGTAGTATATGTTCCAACATCCGGGACGCCCTCAACCAGTCAAGACAAACTTTTAGAGCAGCAAATTTCCCAGCTTCGTGAAAATCAAATACGGGAGCGATCCATACACACAGACACTATGTTAGACTTACCTCCCCAAATCCCAATCTCGAAGGATGGAGAGGAGGGATATATAGAAAGTCAAAAACATTTAATGTTAAAACGTAGTGGATATTTAGATCATGTATTTAGGCCACCCCCCAATAGAACTGTGCATGATCGAGAAAGCCCACCCCCATATTATTCAAACTCTGCTAGTTTAGAAAATATAGATAATTCAGCACGGATTGTAAAAGACTCAAATGGCTGCACGCGTGTGTCACGCTGTTATAGCATGTCTACAAGTTTGTCCGCGGCAAACGGCCTAAGGACTCCGCAGAGACTTTCCGCGGCCAAAACTCACCATAGGACGTTGTCTACAAACAGCCCGGGGGAGCGTACACACACGACCGATAGTGCTAGCTCGTTATGTGCTTCACACAGACAAGAGACTGTTGATGACCCGCCGGATTACTCCGACGGCAGCGTCTTCTATAGTGAAACTAGTGATATAACCAGAGTGAGTCCAGCACAGGACAGTAATGTATGAGTGAAACTCTATCATTGGATAATATACCGCCTGTCTGTACTCATCAACCAATAGAAATCAATATTACAAATTTGAAAATGTCAAGTCAACACAGTGGAATAATATAATATAAGGCCTTATCAACCAAAAGAAATAGGAGTGTTACAGCTACGAAATTCCAATTCACTAAAGGGAATGTTATACAAGGCCTTGAAAAAGTGTAAAATGTACATAATATATTAGTATGTACTTGCATCTGTGTTGCACTAAGGCATGTAAACAACCTTAGACAAGACAATAAATTCAAGACTGACAGCAAGAGCACACAAAGAATGGAATTACTGAAAATGCCTTTCGTTCTGATAAGCGAATTTCATTTTCATTGAGTTGACATTGTAATTCTCTATTTTTGTTATACCAAGTTTAACCCTTTCCCAAACGATAACATTTTAGGGTGATCCACTTCAAAAACTACTACAAATGACAAGATGGATGTTACTTCAGATATGATTTGTGTAAAATATGGCATAAAAATATTGAGACAAAAGGAGAAACTGCTGGATATCAGCAGTTTCTTCTTTTGTCTCAATGTTTTCCCAAGCCTTTCCTACTAAGGACGTCAAAACCAGGTCTTGTTTGGGAAAGGGTTAAATCCTATTTTGTTGGCACTCATTTGAATTGTCTCGATGAGACAATTCTAATGAGTGTCCACAAACTAGGACTACATAAAAGATTATGATTATATTTATTTATTTGCAAAGTAAAGTGTCAGTTTATTGGTTGGCGAATACAGTTCAGGAAAAAGACAGTGATGTATGAATGAAATAAATGGATGGAATGTAACCTCTTGCCTCTACAATATCACAGTGAGGAATCATGTAACAACAACAGCAACATTTTCAAAAAACTGTCAATGATTTCTGTTAATATGTGGTCAATTTGAATTAAGTTTTTAAAAGCAGAGTAACCGAAATGATGCTAGGGATTTTCTTGATGTAATGGATCTTTAGAACACTCTGTGGTAAAAAGTTACTGATGAGCAAACATTTTGGGGTGATCCAAAAGCGGCTCCAGACGACAAAATTCATGTTAAAAAGGAAGAATATAGAAACTGCAGAATATGTAGACTGTAGAATATGGCACAGAAATCATTGAGGCAAAAGGAGAAACTGCTGGTTATCAGCAGTTTCTTCTTTTGTCTCAATGTTTTCCCAAGTCTTTTTTATTAGGGACGTTAAAACCAGATCTTGTTTGGGAAAGGGTTAAAAGAACTGTATATCCAACAAATCCATGGCATTTATACATGTTCTCTGCTTTAAACCCAATTCAACTCGGCCATATTTTAAATGAATTATTGAAGCATTTCTGTGATTGTTGTTGTTGGTGTGTCACATGAGTCCTCGCTGCAAATATAGCAACAGATGACATCACTAGCCCTTTCCCAAATGACAAAATTTGAACCTGTCATTGTTGATTGTGACAAGAAATTTTTTATTTTTTCCACAATGTTTCGTATTTACTCTGAATTGTCGTCTGCAACATCTTTAAAGTTGGACCTTTCTAAAAATTTGCTGTCTGGTTAAGGGTTGGAAGGGATTATCCCATTACCACACACTGACTCTTTTTGACTCCTCACAAAATAATTGCTTAAGAAAACATTGTGGAAAATGAAGAAATTGCTTGTGACAAGCAATTTCTTCATTTCCCACAATGTTTTCTACCCCAAAAGACAACAAAAAATTAAATTCTATCCATTTGAAAGTGTCGTCTGCAACATCTTTGAATTTTGATCAACCTAAAATTTTGTTGTTTGGTAATGGGTTATGATTGTTATTTATGCCCATTTATTTTTGTGTGGTCATCTGTTGCTGTATGAATTGAACAAGGGAAGGGACATAACTCTGTAAGGTAGTGCATGAAATTTGGGAACCTTCATATTACAGGGCATAGAAATGGCTCATTTCTTTGAAAATAAATGAGAAAACACGGTGGGAAAATAATAAGGCTTATATTTTTGCCCTGGCTGTCTGTTGGTCATCAGAAAACCAGATATTGTTGCTTTTCAACAAAAATCTCGTAACTGAAGTTTCTTGTAAGCTGCATTTACAGGGTTTTGGTTGCAAAGTGAGGATGTTTCCAAAACAGGAAAAAATGACCTTTTTGTGTGCAATTTGATAGCTGCTGTAGATTACAAAATGGATGTTAATGAAAATGGAATTGGTGTAAATTTTGGTCTTAATTTTTGCTGTTTGGTGTATGTCCCAATAAATGACCTGGCAGAGCATCTCCCGCTTATAGCTAGAGATTCCACCAGGTCATTTATCGAGACCTGTAAACGGTTAATAAAGAATTAATGTTTTGGGGGAATTTGTGTTTCATAACATATCTTGTTTAGCAATAATGATGATCAAATATTTGTTATATAATTATTTATTGTGATATATCATAATTCAACTGTATAAATCTTATCAAATGAAGGTTCTCCAAATTTTTTGTGCTCTGTTGAGTATTGCATTATCTGCAGTACATGGATTCTCTAGAATATTGCAGTACCCGAGACACTTCTCAAATTTTCATTACTGTATGTTTTTGAGTATAGTCGAAATTGATATAGAATCTACTTTAATAACTGGCCAGTTTTAAATTCTGTCAATAAAAGAGTTGAAATTACTTGAACTACAGTAATGTAGAATAGAGAAAGATTGCAATGTGTGCTTTTTCAATAAATCAGCGTGACTGTTTGTTGCTTGACAACGTCAACGCCTAAGAGGCAGTGTGAAGACGTTAAAACATTGTGAAAAAAAGACAAACGAGCAAATCTTTTTCAAATATGTGTATGTGAAAACAACAGATTTTTCACTATATTATAATTATTTGAATGAATGTTAGACTGTGTCACTGTTTTTTTCATGTCAATGTTGACTGGTAAAGAAACCATCTAACCAAAAATATACAGAAAACCAGTCTGTATTTACTGGAGCCTAAAATCTAATGTTTTTTTTTCATCTGCAATAGCTTAGATTTGTGAAGCATTTCTATTGTCAAATTACACTTGCTTACAACTTTGTTATTTAAGAAAGCGTCCTTTTGACTTTTCTAATAATAAAAGTTTCGCAAAACAAGTAAAATGCTTTCTCCTTTTGCATTAATATATTCTTTGCAAAAAAGGGAAAAACTAAACAACTTTCTGTTATTTAATTAAGAATTTCAGGCAGTCTTGTGAGAGTTAATTTATTGGAAAAAGTCAAACTTTCATGATTTTGACTTATTTCTAAATCTTCATGAAAGCCCCCTTTATCTTTCTGAATGACACATCGCTGTTTTTCAACAAAATCCTCGTAACTATAACTACAGATTTAAAGAAGCTGCAGTTACGAGATTTTTGTTGAAAAATGACAATATTCTTTGAATACTGGATCTGATTTTGCTGATGTATGATTGGTTAAAGACAAACATGTGATACAAAGTATGAGTGAAAATGCTGGTCATGTGATAGAAACATGCACTGTCATTGGTTCCTTGTAAATCATGTGATAGGTCATGTGATAGAAACATGCACTGTCATTGGTTCCTTACAAATCATGTGATAACGGGCTTAACTGAATTTTTGTCTCTTTGTTAAGATACATTTGTTGATCATGCTGCATTTGATATTTGGTGTTAAAACTTCAAGAGACTTGGACAAGAGGAAATCTAGAATCACTAATCCCATTCTGAAGAACAAACACCCACAACAAGGAAATTGATTGAATCTGTCATTTCCAAAAACAAAGGCTTGGTTTTGATGACGTTTTTCATGGTATTGTTAAGCTTTGTGAGAAAAGAAGAAAATGCTGAAATACGGTATAGTTTTCTACTATTATCTCAAGGCTTTACGATATACATTTTCCAAACTTATCTATATTGATTAAGTTATCTGCATTATATCAATTTGGACAGACATTGATTATTTGGAAAAGGATTAAAGAAATTTTGCATTTTTACACATTTTGCGACATTAGCAAAAATCAGGCTTTCCTCTTGTTCTTGGCTCTAAAAATTACTGTTAAAAATCTTGCTTAATACTTTTAACCCCCCCCCCCCCCCCCCTTTTCTATTACTTGGCATATTTTATTTATTTTCTGTTCAAGGTCTTTTGTTTTTCTTTTCTATCTCTATGCAACATCCCCTTCCAAACCCAAAAATAATGTTGTTTTATGGAAAATTCAAGAAAATCTGAATATACTGAGGAATTTTGTTTTAAGAAACTATCAACCAAACTTTTAACTTAACCCATTCCCAAACATGGACACTCCAAGAGGCATTTATAGTCCAGTCACAATAGTAAGGCACATGCTTGTTAATTTTACCTATGTAAACAATGACCAAACTTTCATAATTTCAATACTATTTTGCATGCATTGAGACACCTGTATGATTCAAACTATCTTGTGCAAAATCATGGATCTAGCAGTTATGAGTTGGATGTTTTGTTGTTTATATAGGTAAATTTTGAAAACATGTGACCAAATTATGGGTTTTAAAGCAATTTTATAATACTAAGGAAAAGAAAGACAATGCTGATTACAACCAGATTAACCAACTTTGAAATTGGACAAGTATTTCAGTAGTAATGGAGGCTCCAAAGGCGATTATTCCAATAAAGGATAACCAGCGTATTCTCTCCATGCTATATCATAGAAGTTTTTGATATAGTTTATCATCTATACCATCAACTACAACATATTTGGATTTGGACTGAATTAAAAGTTTCTTGTTTGGAAAAGGGTTAATGTTATTTTGCCATCTTATGATATTCCCTTTTTATTAGCTCACCTGAGCACAAAGTGCTCAAGATGAGGTATTGTGATCGGTCGTTATCCGTCGGCCGGCCGTCCGGCCACAATTTCTTTAAAGATCTTCTCCAAAACCAGTGGACCAATCTTCTTGAAATTTGGCAGGAATGATCCTTGGGTGAAGGGCTTTCAAAGTTGTTAAAAGAATTTGATTCCATCAAAGACTCTGGCTGCCGCGGCATGAGAAAAGGGGAAAATAGCCAACTCTTTTAAAAATCTTCTTCTGCCTAACCAGTTGGCCAATTTTCTTGAAACTTCACATGAATGATCTTTGAGTGAAGGGCTTTCAAAGTTGTTAAAAGAATTAAATTCCATCAAAGACTTTGGCTGCCGCGGCATGAGAAAAGCGGAAAATAGCCAATTCTTTTAAAAATCTTCTTCTGCCTAACCAGTTGGCCAATATTCTTGAAACTTCACAGGAATGATACTTGAGTGAAGGGCTTGCAAAGTTGTTAAAAGATTTTGATTCCATTAAAGATTTGGGCTGCCACGGCATAAGAAAAGGGGAAAATAGCCAAATCTTTTAAACAATCTTCTTCTGCCCAACTAGTAGGCCAATATTCTTGTAACTTAACATGAATGATCCTTGGCTGAAGGGATTTCAAAGTTGTTAAAAGAATTTGATTCCATCAAAGGCTTTGGCTGCCGTGGCATGAGAAAAGGGGCAAATAGCCAAATCTTGTAAAAATCTTCTGCCTTCAACTAGTTGGCCAATATTCTTGAAACTTCCCATGAATGATCCTTGGGTGAAGGGCTTTCAAAGTTTTTGAGAGACTTTGATTCCATCAAAGCCTTTGACTGCTGCAGCATGAGAAAAGGGAAAATAGCCAAATCTTTTAAAAATCTTCTGGCTTACTACATGTAGTTGGCCAATATTCTTAAAACTTCACATGAATGATCTTTGGGTGAAGGGCTTTCAAAGTTGTTATAAGAATTTGATTAATATCAAAGCTCTTAGTGCAGGGGCATCAGAAAAAGGGCAAAAGAGCAAACACTTTTGAAAAGGCTGAATTTTGTTTCATTCTTTTGAAAAACTAAGGAAAAGGGGCTTTATTGCAAAATTCTTAATTTGCTGCTATACAGGTCAAAATGTTTATTTCAACAAGGCAAAAAATTTCAGGTGAGCGATCTAGGGCAATCATGGGCCTCTTGTTAACCCATTACCAGACGACAAAAATTTGGACTGTTCCAATTTCAAAGGTGTTGCAGACGACAATTTCAAGTTGTTGAAATTTCAAAAATCTTAACATTTTGGGTAAGAAAACATTGTGAAAAATGAAGAAATTGCTTGTCTCAAGCAATTTCTTCATTTTCCACAATGTTTTCCCAAGGTTTTTCTTGTAAGGGAGTCAAAAGGTGTCACTGTGCAGTGATGGGTTAAGATAAACTAATAACATAACCCCAACACACAACATTGTCGAAAATTAAGAGACATTGAACCTTAGACATTGGATTTCTCCTTTTCCCACATTCTTGTAAAATATTTTTGTACAAATTCCATATGGGCATTATCAACTTGAAGTCTAATATATGGGTCAACCCTTTCCTATACAACAAATCTTAGGGTGGTCCACTTAACACTTTCCCAAACAAGACCTGGTTTTGACGTCCCTATTAAAAAAGGCTTGGGAAAACATTGAAAAAAAAGAAGAAACTGCTGATAAACAGCAGTTTCTCCTTTTGCCTCAATGTTTTCTATGCTATATCACATATAAATTTAATCATTATCAACATCCATTTTGCTGTCTTAAGCAGCTTTTGAATTGAAACACCCAAAATTTTGTCGTTTGGGAAAGGGTTAAAAAAAACCCGCTGCAGAAGCAAATTGAAACTTAATGCATTTGTTGTTTGTTCAGATTACAGCTCAGATAATACTGAGGCAAAAGAAGAAAATGCTGATCATCAGCATTTTCTTCTTTTGCCTCGGTGTTTCAAAGATTTTTATTTTGGAGATGGCAAATGCAGGTCTTGTTTGGGAAAGGGTTAAATACCACAAAATGAATTTTACCAAAGGCTGAATACATGTATTTTATGCTATCACATTGAAAAATATGAGAAAATGATGACCATCATCACTTTCTTCTTTTCCCTCCGTTAGTGAGTTTCATTCTCTTCCTCTCATAGGGATTTCATAACCAGGGATTGCTTTAGGGGGAAAGGTTTCTTCTATAACCGCAACAGTGAATCATGTGACAAAACAAAAAATCTTGTATAAATTTGTTTGTACATTACTGATTTGAAGCCAAGGTGTAAAAATGTCAGAGCTTTGTTAAATGTGATGAATTCTTTGAAAAGGTTTGCAATAAAAATTTATTGATGAGCAAACAAAATTTTGTTTTCTCTTCAACATCTTTTTTTTGTCAGATGTCCTTTTAAAGATCCATCACGCCCAGCAAAATTCTGCGCTTTTGCCTCGAACCCAATTCAAATCAGTCCTGTGGTAACAAAATTATCGCGATTCGTGGTAGTGAGTACAATCTACGCAAAACTCTTCTTATATCTTATCAGAGCAACATATAAGAGGGGGATAAAGGCTTTAAAAAACTGTTATCCAAAATTCAAACCATATGTTGTTGGTACTCATTAGAATCGTCTCAAAGAGACGATTCTAATATGTACCCACAATATAGGGTTTGAATGATAAACATTGTTTTGAATTTTGAAAAGCTATTTCCCCCTCTTCTATGTAGTTCTGCTTTTTGTGTTACCAAGTCCATGTTTAGAAAGTCTTTATGTTTGTATGTTTTCTTTTTTTGTTGTTCGGCTTTTTAGAAAGGCTGGAACACAGTGTTTTCTTTTGACCCTTTTCCTAAACAGGCCCTGATTTTGAAGTGTCTAATAGGAGAAAGCATGGAAAAAATTTAAGGCGAATGAAAAAAAAAAATCACCATTTGCTTCAATACTTTTCTGTGCTACATATTGTACAAATATTGTACACAAATCCTATATTTTGTGGTTAGCAGCATATCTCAATTAGACCGGCCTAAAATTATGTTGTTTGGGAAAGGGTTAACTTATTGTTTATTCCATTTGTAATCTGTCATACAATTATGGGTCTTCTTGACTTTAGAGTAAGTTTTAACCCTGGTCAAACTGGACAAAATGAGCAGCCTGAACATGTTTTAAACTTTATTTTTGTATTTTATAGATTTCCAAATTGATAAATCGACATTCTGCAAAATATTTCTGAAGATAATGAAATTTTATGTCAAACAGACCAAAATTTAAAGGGAACATGCAATATTTTGAAGAAAAAAAAATGATAATGTACACAGTTACACCAGTTTTGAAGTCAAACCACAATAAATTCCACTTTACTAGAAATAACTACTTGAAAGACCCTTTTTTGCGTGACAGATCACATTTAATATTTTTTTCTTTCAAAGTGCTGCTTAAAATGAGTTTACAAGAAACTTGTACAGAGAAAAATTATTAAATTTAATGATGTTTTATATGTTGTTGTTTTGTTTGTTCAACTTTGCCCTGTGCGGTATAAACGAGAATAGTTTACGGTAACTATTCTCGTTTAATTGTGAATCTATTATAGTGCCAAGTTGATAGTCACTCTCTTTCCTAAGCAAGACTAAGTTACCTGATTGGAAAGGCTTTTGAAAATATTAAAACATGAGAAAATGCTGATGATCATTTTCTCCTTTCCCAGCTATATTGTATGCAAATGGAAACCTTTAGTAATATTATCTTGTTGTCTGCAGCAGACATAAAATCTGCGTAGTATAAAATCTTTCTGTTTGGGACAAGCAAATTCGTTGAATTGATATCCCCCGCCGAACATATTTTCATTGTCAATGGAGTAGCGCGGAAACGAATATCACTCTGTATGTTTATGGCTTCAAAGAGAACGAATATCACTCTGTATGTATAAGGCTTCAACAGTCAGGGGCAGTAACTCAGAATTCAATGGTCGTACCGGGTAACCCCGACGATATGCGCATGTCCACTTTGTTGTGAAGCTGTGCACAGTTTCATTGAAATCCGATCTATAGTTTTCAAGAAATAGCACGAAAGCGAATATCACTCTGTATGTATATGGTTTCAACAGTCAGGGACAGTAACTCTAAATTCAATGGTCGAACCGGGTAACCCCGACGATTTGTGCATGTCCTCTTTGTAGTGGAGCTGTGCACAAAGTTTCATTGAAATCCGGTCTATAGTTTTCAAGAAATAGCACGGAAACGAATATCACTGTATGTATATGGCTTCAACAGTCAGGGGCAGTAACTCTAAATTAAATGGTCGAACCGGGTAACCTCGACGATATGTGCATGTCCTCTTTGAAGTGAAGCTGTGCACAATTTCATTGAAATTCGGTCTATAGTTTTCAAGAAAAAGTGCGGAAACGAATCTCGGACGGAAGGACGGAGCAAAAACAATATCCCCCCGATGATTTCATCGGCGGGGGATAAAAAAAGGTTTAGCCTCTCTTCTAATTGGTCGTACAAGTTCCTGCGAGCTGTCTATGTCTAAAATTATGGCCAAGTGGTGTGTTGCACGCACATGCAGTACTTCTTTGGTGGACACAAACACAAAACAGAATGGTCATAGCAAAGAATTGACCAGACAATTGACCAAACTCCAATCGTCAGATCGCTCCGCCCAACATAGAATTTAAGACAAACAATTGGGATGTGATCGTTAATAGAGAACAATTTTATCCAGTTAATCGTGACGTGAATTTGGACAAACAAAATAATATTTCGTAGGTGTTGTTATAAAAGCTCGTAACTACGGCTTGATTTAAGCAGTAGTTACAAGATTTTATAACAACACCGACGGTTTATCAAAACATAACGGTAAACCTAGTCTATTGTTAGCACAAAAATCTTTGCCATTGGCATGTCGATTGTTTTGTCAGTCGATAAATCGATATAATAGCACGTGCAACGAAGAACAATTGGGGCATGACATTTTTCTGATCGTCCATTGGCTAATCGATGTTTTTGATTGACAGTCGGCGTTTGGTCAATTCTTTGCTACAACCATTCTGCATCTTTTTAGAACACAGGGAGCATGCAAGAGCCTTTCTTACAACCTGTTGTAGGTCCCTATATATCATGCGTCTTCAGATTTTTAAATCTGCAAAAATGTGTGATTTTTAAGGATGCAACCACACATGACGGGTTACAAGAGACTTTAACCCATTCCCACACAATGACGCCTTTTGACGCCCTTTAAGATAAAGACATGGGAAAACATTGTGGAAAATGAAGAAATTGCTTGTGACAAGCAATTTCTTCATTTCCCACAATGTTTTCTACCAAAAATAGCCCAGAAATTAACAAAAATATTCTCTTGACATGTTGGTCTGCAACATCTTTGAATTTGGATCACCCTAAAATTTTGTTGTCTGGTAATGGGTTAAATCATTGGATCTCGAGTTCAATCCCAGCTGCGGTGAATATCGGTCCACATTAATCTCTATTCAGTGATACTAGCTTCTGGAGGCTTGAGAAGGGTATTGTTTTAGTACTTGTTATACAACTGCCATGGTTAGCTTTCTTCTTTTGCCTCAAGAGACAACAACCAAAGCATTTTAGACATGTAACTCATGCGGTCACAGGTTTGATTCTCGACAGCTGCAAACTGAAACATACTTGCATTGGTACCACACCAATGATTGGATAATCGTAACCCTATGTGGGTTAGCAGCTGGATGCCCGCATAGTATGTTGTGATAATAGTAATACTGCTAAGAGAAACGAAGGAAATCCATGTTTAGGAGCTCCAGCCACAGCGATATGACCATAGCAGAATGAAGCTACAAACCCCATTCAATCAATCAGTCTGCCTTAAAGTGACATTTCAGAATTATTTTTACATAAATTTTACTTGTATTCTATCTCAAAGAGCGTGTTTTCTTATGAAAATTCTGAAAATTTCAAGCCAAAATATTGAACCGTTTACGAGAAATATATATTTTTGTTCTAAAATTAAACAAACTGTTGTGGACAACAATTCAGATTTATATGGAATTTGTCATTTCTGTCTCAACTTTGAAGGCGTATTTTTCGCTTATAAATAACAACTTAAACAAGAGTGCCATGGTCACAATATACGCCGCCACTTATAAAACTTGAGACAAAAAAATGACATTGACAAGGATTTATAAATATTCACTGAAAAACCTGTAAAAAATTGTGTTCACAAAAAGGTTTTTATAAATATCCAGTGAAAAACCTGGAAGGAATTGCGTTCACGAGGCTGAAATATCATTAAGCACCAGAGATTGAGATTGAAGGGGGCATAATTCAGGCAAAAATCAATGAACCATAAAATCCTTACTTCATGCACATCTACCAATTAAGGTTATAACATCCACCAAGTTTCATTAGGATCCAGTCAGAATCTTAGGAGGAGTTGCGTTGACAAGGCTGCAATTTCAATCAGCCCCAGAGACTAAGTTTTAAGGGGGCATAACTCTGGAAAAAATCAATGAACCATAAAATCCTTCCTACACGCACATCTACTAATTGAGGTGATAACATTGACCAAGTGACAATAAGATCCAGCCAGAAACTTAACTCTGGAAAAAATCAATGAACCATAAAATCCTTCCTACACGCACATCTACTAATTGAGGTGATAACATTGACCAAGAGACAATAAGATCCAGCCAGAAACTTAGGAGGAGTTGCGTTGACAAGGCTGCAATTTCAATAAGCCCCAGAGACTAAGATTGAAGGGGGCATAACTCTGGCAAAAATCAATGAACCATAAAATCCTTCTTTCATGCACATCTACCAATTGAGGTTATAACATTGACCAAGTTTCATTAAGATCCAGCCTGAAACTTAGGAGGAGTTGTGTTGACAAGCCTGCAATTTCAATAAGCCCCAGAGACTAAGTTTTTAAGGGGCATAACTCAGGCACATATCGACGAACCAAAAAATCCTTCCTTCATGCACATCTACCAATTGAGGTGATAACAATGACCAAGTTTCATTTAGATCCAGCCAGAAACTTAGGAGGAGTTGCGTTGACATGGCTGCAATTTCAATCAGCCCCAGAGACTAAGTTATTAAGGGGCATAACTCTGGCAAAAATCGACGAACCATAAAATCCTTCCTTCATGCACATCTACCAATTGAGGCAATAACATTGACCAAGTTTCATTAAGATCCAGCTAGAAACTTAGGAGGAGTTGCGTTGACAAGGCTGCAATGTCAATAAGCCCCAGAGACTAAGTTATTAAGGGGCATAACTCAGGCAAAAATCGACGAACCATAAAATCCTTCCTTCATGCACATCTACCCATTGAGGCGATAACATTGACCAAGTTTCAAGAAGATCGAGCCAGAAACTTAGGAGGAGTTGCGTTGACAAGAAAAGTGGACGTACGTACGGACGGACGGATGGACGGATGGACGGATGGACGGATGGACGGACGGACAGACGGAGAAGATGACGCCAATATACGTCCGCCTCCGGCGGCGTATAAAAACTGATAGCAGTTCTACACATTAGAATAAACAATCTTTGCACCAAGACATACTTTTAAAAAATGAAATAAATGTGAAATGTCACTTTAATATTTACCCAACCTTTCTGCATTAAGGACATCAAAATTATGGTTTGTTTGGGAAAGGTTCCATAGGATTGATTCGAGTTTTACATCCCTCTCAACAGCTAAGGTCATATGAAGATGAGACCTTTTTTTAAAGTCTCAATCTTAAAGACAGGAGAGGAGGCTGGTCGAATTAGCGACCCTGTGTTACAAGTCCAGCATGGTACTACTTCAACACCACCTCCGACATGGGTGGATGCCGTACAAAAGTTCAGATTGGAAGTTGTAGTTGTACTGCCTTTATTGATTTAGGTTTAAGGTAGACTACCCGTAATGTGGCCATTTTGAGATTCATAAAACATCGGATTTTTTCGAGCGTTGTCTTTACGTATCCAAACTTATTTGGGCGCAGTCGTAAACATTCGGTAGTGAAAAATTCCACCGCCAAATGTTATCGACCGCGCCCGGATCATTCCGACGTCGCGTGAATCTCAGTACGGGTAGACTCCCTTAATGCCTCTTTCAACTGCTACTGTCATGTTACACCCGATGGAGCACCTAACAGTGGATTCCATGTATATCTCTCACCACTACTACCACAACATCCAAATTGAGCGTCCAGCTGTTTTCTCACTTAGATTTTTCACACCCATTGGTGAGAGACAAGTGACTGGTCAAATGTAAGAAAGGATATTGGCCAAGCTTGGGTTCGAACTCAAGGCACCTAGAATGACTGATTCTGATGTTACCGACTAAGCAATGCAGCTTGCCTGTACTGGGTTGAGAAATAAATCTCATTCATCAGTCTATTGTCAAGTTACTATACTTTTGTACCTTTCCTTAAACAAAACCTAGTTCTGATGCCCTTTACAGAGGAGGCTTGGGAACACATCGAGGCAAAAGAAAATGCAGATAATCAGCATTTTTCTAATTTTGCGTAAATTTTGCCAGTTCCATGATACAAAACTCAATATTTGTCATCTCCCTGTTTATTATCTGCATTAGCTTTTAACCTATTACAAGACAGCAAAATTTTAGACTGGTTCAGTATAATGACAATTCTTAATGAATGAAATTTTAATTTTTGGTCTTTAGAAAACATTGAGAAATCAAGAAATTGCTTGTCACAAGGAAATTCTTCTTTTTACATGTTTTCCAAAGCCATTATGTTTTCTAGACCCAAATCTGGAAGCGTTGTCAAAAGTTGTTACTGTTCGGGATAGGATTGACACGGCAGCATCCTTAACCCTTTCCCACTTATTGACACTTTTGGACACCCCACAAAATAAAGGCTTTTGAAAACATTGTGGAAAATGAAGAAATTGCTTGTAACGATGTTTTCTACAAAGAAAGACCAATAAATGTTAAATTTTTTTCAATGGAAATTGTCGTCTGCAACAGCTATGAGTTTGGACTAGGCTAAAATTTTGTTGTTTGGTAATGGGTTAATACATGACCGTATTGAAAATGGTTTGAAGCAGAGAAAGCAGAAAAACTCCAGGAATTGGCTGATACAATCTTATAACCCATTATCACACAGTGACTCTTTTTGACTCCCCACAAGAGAATGGCTTGGGAAAAAATTATGGGAAATAAAGAAATTGCTTGTGACAAGAAATTTCTTCATTTCCCACAATATTTTCTAGATAAAATACAAAAAAAGAAAAAAGTCCATTCACATTAAATTGTCGTCTGCAACATCTTTGAATTCGGACAAGTCGAAAAATTTTGCTGTTTGGTAATGGGGTAATTAAACTACAGCTTATGAAAAAGTGCTTTGTGAGCAACTAAAATTATGCTTGCTTGTCAATTTCAAATTTATCAGATGCTTTTTGCAAAGATCCACAACATTCAGCAAATCACTGACATGCTTTAACCCTTTCCAAAACAACAAAATTTTATGGTGATCCACTTCAAAAACTGCCACAAATGACCAAAAAGATGTTATTGAAGATAGGATTTGTGTAAGATATGGCACAGTAAATATTGAGACAAAAGGAGAAAGTGCTGGTTGTCAGCAGTTTCTTCTTTTGTTTCAATGTTTTCCCAGGCCTTTTCTATTAGAGACATCAAATCCAGGTCTTGTTTGGGAAAGGGTTAAATCAATTTCAAATGGGTCACCTATTTACAGAATTGTTGAAGATTTTCTTCAATTATTGATGTTGTAGTATCAAGTGATTGCCTACTGTCTAATAAGTTCAAATTACAACACTGCAAGTTCAACACCGCAACAAATCATTCACCAGGGGAGCCCGAAATAAATCAGGGTCCAATATCATCAACCATCTTACAACAGAATTTATTTGTACGATTATCTATGATCGATGTGAACTGGAAAATTATATTGCTCAAATTGTCTTATGACAATCTTACGATTCAGTCAATTGTATGATCATTGATAATAAGAGCCCTGGTTATTTCTTTGAAAACACAAAAGTACTTAAAAACCAAATGCATTATTCATTTTTAATGATAAAATTTTTTTAACATGTACTAAGTGCCAAATTTCTTCTTCTTCAGGGCGCTAGGTAGTCCACTGAACATTTCTAGGGGCGGCCTCTCAACAGCTACAATCCATTTCTCTGGTAACATGTCTAAATATAGCAGGTGCTGAAATGAAACAAGAAATTCAATGACTCAGCGCGAAACGGTTGCAACTGCCTATAAACATATAGGCAGTTACTACCGTTTCGCAATGAGCCATTGGGATGTGTTTGTGACAATGTTAAGTTTTCGGAAAGACAGACAGATCGATGGACAAAGAGACAGACAGGCACAAGTAAAACACGTAAAAACCTTAACCAAGGCATTACACCAACGCGTTTACAGCCTTGTGATCATAGTGCCCCCTGTTCTACAAATAGTGGCGCTAAAAATTACAATGTTTAGGAAAGGAATAAACAATATCAGAGCTATAGATAAAAGGGAATGAAGGCTTTTCAAAATACAAAGTCTCATTTATGACTTGACAAACCATGGTTTAACAAACCATATGTAGACAGTACTCATTAAAATAAAATATTTCACTAAATGTTCATTAAACACTATGTTTTGGGAAGTCATTGGATCGAGACGATTCAAATGAGTACCCATAAATAGGATTTCGTTTTGAAATTAATTTAAAATGTCTTCATCCCCACTCCACTGTAGCTAAGCCCTGCATTCAGGAAGACAAAACGCTAGCTAACGTTAGCAACAGTCGCAACTTCTTTGACACAAAATTGACAGAATTGACCAAGTATTCCCAATGATACAGCTAACGTTTTGTCTTACTGAACCCTGGTCGCGACAATTCCATTGAGTGCCTGTAACATAGGGTTTCGATTTCAAATAAAGTTATGAATGTCTTCCCACCCTTACTAATGATAATCTGAATCTATGAAACATGTTGGTAAATAAGAGGATACCTTATATTTTGTACAGATGTGAAATGCTGTTGACTTTTTACACAGGGTCTCCCAGGAGTTTAAATCTGCATGCGGAAATGACTGGAAGAAAATGTATAACCAGAGTTTATGGCAAGTAATTATGTCACACAACAACAACTGTACTACATGCTTAGGTGAGCTAAAAATCATATACATTTGAAATTGTTGTCTGCATCATCTTTGAATTTGGAACAGTCAAACGTTTTGCAGTCTGGTAATGGGTTAATTAATATGCAACCAATTTCAAAATGATTTGAAGCACAGATCAAGTAGAAACGCCCAGTGTTTTCTGTAAGTGAAACAAAGGACCTTTATGGATAAGACGAGAAATCTCCCTAAAAGGCTCTGTTCAATGGGTCAATTTTAAAAACTTACAAAATGAGAAACAAAATTAAGCTTTATGCTTAGGTAGATAAATAAATGAAATGAATACCGATTTTAGGTCATTTGAAAAGTTCTATAGGTGCAGATAACTCTTGATTTTTGTACCCACCTAAATGGTTTCATTTTCTAATACTACTGGTATTTATAGAGGTAAAATGAAGTTTCTTTTTGTTTTATTCGCAATTCATTTTCTACAGATACAACGATAAATGGTGTTGGCATCATATTGTAGCTTTGGTTTTGACCGTATTGCGCATGCGCATCATTGAAACAACTTTAAAAGCACACTTTCCCGCCAAAACACGATGAATACCTACCTTCCCTGGGCTGGCGAACATCGTTCCCCACCTTGACCCAGCTTCCCATTGACATATGTTGTGTAACTTAACCATAGGCTTCCTTAGTAAAAAGGATTTCCTGGGTCATGAGGGGGGGGGGGGGGGGGGGGGACATACTTTTATACTAAAAATCTAAAAATAGTACTCATATATCAATTGCCATATTTTTGGCGGGAAGATTTCGCCTTTTAAGTTGTTTCAAGGATGTGCATGCTCATTAAGGACAAAACGAAAACTGGTTTATAATTCCAACACCACTTGTCCTTACATTTATAGAACAAGAGCCGTCACCGACGAATTATGCTCCCCGAATAAGTGTTTGTCACAAAATAAAAACCATCATACATTAAGCCCCTTTTTCCCATGACAGCTTTTTTGTACACACATTATTTATAGAATATGGTCTAGAACATCCTATTTATTACATGAGCACAAAATTTCATTAAATTCTGCCCATTAGATGAAGAGAAATAAGAGAAAAACTAATTTTTACACTAAGGCGCCTTTTTCCATGACGCAGCCTTAAATTTATAAACGGAGAAAAAGGTCCCTAGGTATTGATCCAGGGAGTTCACATGCGAAGTTTCATTGAGTTTGATCCAAGGGTTGCTGAGATATGGCTGTGGACGGACAGACGGACACACGGACGGACGGACAGCGTGGCGACTATATGCTCCCCCGAAATTTTTTCAGGGAGCATAAAAATCTTGCTGAAACACATTGAAAATTTAATTCTGGTAAAATGAATACCGGTGGGGTAAGAAAATGTAATTTTGGGGATAGGTTCAGAAACCAAAGAGTTATCTGTACGTGTTGAATCATTTTGATTGTACAAAATCGATTTTCATACAATTTAGGTATACATCTAACAATACAGCTTGAAACGAGAAATCTATCACTGAAGGTGATAAAAATACCCCCGCCACCACCTTTGTTCAGACAAGCGTTTTTGTTGAATCAGGAGCCATACTCAGCAATTGTCAATCCGATTTTCTTGAAATTTGGTCAAATCAAGGGGCCATAACTCAGAAAGTATCAGCCCAATTTCCTTGAATTTTGCGTTTTGCACATCTACAGGTGCTAATGCACAAATATGAAGCAAATATGACAGTAACTGAAGGAGAAGTTGTCCGGACAAGCATTGTTTGGTCAAATCAGGGGCCATAACTCAGAAAGTAATGGTTGGATTTTCGTGAAATTTGCGTCTTGCACATCTGCATGTCCTAATGCAAACCTGTGCCAAGTATGAAGCAAATCGGACAGTAATTGTAGGAGAAGTTGTCCGGAAAAGCATTTTTTTGTCAAATCAGGGGCCATAACTCAAAAAGTATCGGTCCGATTTCCGTGAAATTTGTGTCTTGCACATCTACAGGTCACAGTGAACATTTGTGCCAAGTATGAAATCTGTCCACAAGTGTAGGAGGAGTTGTCCGGACAAAGTTTTGGAGACAGACCATCCAACCATCCAACCATCCAACCAACCAACCATCCAACCACTGGACCGACAGGCTGATTCCAGTATACCCCCTCCAAACTTCGTTTGCGGGGGTATAATAATTATCAATTTGCATGTTTTGAAAATTATTTTCCATTTGAGCCTTTTAGGGAGATTTCTCGCCTTATCCATAGAGGTCCTTTGAAAGGAGTTATGTAAAATGTGAAAAGTGATTTTAAATTGCACCATAACCTAGGAGCAGAAAAACATTACTGCACAGTGACGCCTTTCGGCTCTCTCACAGAAAAAGACTTGGGAAAACATTGTGGAAAATGAAGAAATTGCTTGTGACTAGCAATTTCTTCATTTCCCACAATATTTTCTACACAAAAAGACCAAAAAATGCAAATTTTCAGTCAGTTTTAATTGTCGTCTGCAACATCTTTGAATTTGGAACAGTCTAAAATTTTGCTGTTTGGTTATGGGTTAAACTTACTCTTTAATAGATTACAAATACAACAAGAGATGTTTGTAAAGCATATATGCCCCCTCAAGGGCCTACATTTGATGTAGGTCAAAGTCCAAGGTCAAGTTAAAAAGGTCCAAGGTCATGGTCAAATATGAAAGGTCTTGGTAGGAGGTGTCTATGTGTGAAATATCAAGGCTGTATACATAAAAGTAAAATGAAATATAGGCCAGGTTAAAGTTTTTAAAAGTAGGCCAAATGCCAAGGTCAAGGTCATGGTCAAATGTGAAAGGTCTTAGTTGGAGGTGTCTATGTATGAAATATCAAGGCTGTAGGTGTAAAAGGACATGATATGATATATGCCTAGTTTAAGTTTTTTTAAGTAGGTCAAACTCCAAGGTCAAGGTTGCAATATTCAAGGTCATGGTCAAATGTGAAAGGTCTTGGTAGGAGGTGTCTATGTGTGAAATATCAAGGCTGTAGGTGTAATAAGATATAAGATAAATGCTAGGTTAAAGATTTCTAAAAGTATGTAAAAATCAAAGGTCAAGGTCACACAGGTCAAGGTCATGGTAAAATGTGAAAGGTCTTGGTAGTAGGTGTCCATGTGAATAAAATATCGAGACTGTATAGGTAACAGGACACGAGATATAGGCCTAGTTTAAGTATTTTAAAAGTAGGTCAAACTCCAAGGTCAAGGTCCAAGGTTATGGTCAAAATGGAAATGTCCTGGTTGGAAGTGACCACGTGTGAAATACCAAGGCTGTATGTGTAAAATGACATGAAATATAGGCCAGGTTAATGTATTATAGAAGTAGGTCAAACACCAAGGTCAAGGTCACAAGGTCCAAGGTCATGGTCAAATGTGAAACATCTTGGTCGTAGGTGTCCATGTGTCAAATATCAAGGCTGTATGTGTAAAATGACATGAAATATAGGCCAGGTTAATGTATCATAGAAGTAGGTCAAAGTCCAAGGTCAGGGTCACAAGGTCATAGTCATATGTGATAGGTCTTGGTTGGTGGTTTCCATGTGTCAAATATCAAGGCTGTATGTGTAAAAGGACATGATATATCGACCAGGTTAAAGTTTAAAAAAAGTAGGTCAAACTCCAGGGTCAAGGTCACAAGGTCCAAAGTCATGGTCAATTGTGAAAGGTTTTGGTAGGAGGTGTCCATGTGTGAAATATCAAGGCTGTATGTGTAATAGGTCTTGAACTATATGCCCGGTTTAATTTTTTTTAAAGTAGGTCAAACTCCAAGGCCAAGGTCACAATGTCCAAGGTCATGGTCAAATGTGAACGATGTTGATAGGAAGTATCTATGTGTGAGATACCAAGCCTGTATGTGTAAAAAGACATGAGATATAGGCAATTTTAAGAATTAAGTGTAAATTCAACAAAGAGCAATAACTCCAAGAATTTCATCGGCAAGGTTATGGTTTCTGTGCACTGCACCTCTCCATGATGAAATCTATCAACCTGTAAAGTTTCATGATTCTACCTTACATACTTTTAGAGTTGTGCTCCAGACAAGAATCAAGTTATAAAATAAACAAAGGGTAATAACTCCAATATTTTGATCGCAAGAGTTACGGTTCTTGTTCACTGCAGCTCTCCATAATGACATCTATCCACATGTAAAGTTTCATGATTCTACCTTACATACTTTTTGAGTTGTGCTCCAGACAAGAATAAAAATTTAAAATCAACAAAGGGCAATAACTCCAAAAATATGATCAGCAGAGTTACAATTCTTGTGCACTGCACCTCTCCATAATAAGAGCTATTAACCTGTAAAGTTTCATGATTCTACCTTACATAGTTTTTGAGTTATTCTCCGCACAAGAATCAAGTTTGAAAATCAACAAAGGGCAATAACTCCAAAAATATGATCAGCAGAGTTACAGTTCTTGTGCACTGCGCCTCTCCATAATGAGATCTATCCACATGTAAAGTTTCATGATTCTACCTAACATACTTTTTGAGTTATGCCCCGGACAAGAATCAAGGTTGAAAATCGACAAAGGGCAATAACTCCAAAAATTTGATCGGCAGAGTTACGGTTCTTGTGCACTGCACCTCTCCACAATGAGATCTATTCACCTGTAAAGTTTCATGATTCTACCTTACATACTTTTTGAGTTATGCTCCAGACAAGAATCAAGTTATAAAATCAACAAAGGGCAATAACTCAACAAGAGTGCCATGGTCACAATATACGCCGCCCCAGGGACTAAGTTTTAAGGGGGCATAACTCAGGCAAAAATCAATGAACCATAAAATCCTTCCTTCATGCACATCTACCAATTGAGGTGATAACATTGACCAAGTTTCAAGAAGATTCAGCCAGAAACTTAGGAGGAGTTGCGTTGACAAGAAAAGTGGACGGACGTACGGACGGATGGACGGACGGATGGACGGACGGATGGACGGACGAACGGACAGACGGAGAAGATGACGCCAATATACGTCCGCCTCCGGCGGCGTATAATACAAAATTTGATCGGCAGAGTTACAGTTCTTGTGCACTGCACCTCTCCATAATGAGATCTATCCACCTGTAAAGTTTCATGATTCTACCTTTAATACTTTTCGAGTTATGCTCCGGCCAAGATTTGGTCTACGGACAGACCGACGGACCGACCTACCGACCGACCGACACTTGCAAAACAATATACCCCCTTTTTCTTCGAAAGGGAGCATAATAAATACCTGTGTTTTGTCTAGTATACAGAACATCTGATCATCATGCATGACTAACTGGTTCATATTTGAGGGGTTATACACAATGTTGGTGATTTTAGAATGACGCCGTAACCATGGTGATGGAAACTTTTTACAGTTTGTCTTGCACCAGTCTGTGTACTCCTGGGTCTCAAGGTCAAACTCATAAACCTGAAATTGAATTTAGCCATTAACAGTTGTAAACTTGTAGACTTGTCCTAAATCAGAGATAGTGTAGACGACAATTTCAAATTAATATCAGATATGTTTGTGAAACATGAATGCCTCCGAAATGGCTATGTAAAGTTTTCAGACAGACAGACAGATGGACAACCAGACACAAGTAAAACAACATACCCACAATCTTTTGAATTGGGGCATAAAAATCTTACATTTTTGGTCTTTCTGGAAAGAAACAATTGTGAGAAATGAAGAAATTGCTTGTCACAAGCAATTTCATTATTTTCCACTATGTTTTCCAAGGCATTTATTCCTTAGTCAGACAACCAGAAACATGGTGTATAGGAGATAAAAGATGTGTGTATCTCATCAAAATGGTCAGACAGACACATAATTATTAGACAGCGAAGAAAATACAAATATACAACCAGTGAACCACCTTGAGCAGTGTGTAAAAATAAATGTTACAAAATCAATGGAAAGTTAAAATATTACCCACCCTTTTATTTATGTAAGCCATTGCTAGTTTAGATGAATCTGTTCTGAAGTGTAGAAAATGCTTGTGACGGACAGACAGATAGAAAGACAAAGTGGCAGCTATATGCACAGCCTTCAGAAAGCATTAACCCTTTCCCAAACGACAAAATTTTAGGGTGATCCGCTTCAAAAACTGCCACAAATGACAAAATTTAAGTTATTAAAGATAGAATATGTGTTAAGTATGGTACAGAAAATATTGAGACAAAAGGAGAAACTGCTGGTTATCAGCAGTTTCTTCTTTTGTTTCAATGTTTTCCCAAGCCTTTTCCACAAGGGACGTCAAAACCAGGTCTTGTTTGGGAAAAGGTTAAAATAAATGTTACAAAATCAATAGAAATATTAATATTACCCACCCTTTGGTTTGCGTAAGCCATTGCTAGTTTAGATGAATCCATGCTGAAGTTCATGGCTGTTACTTGGCTGGTGTATCTGGGTACACTGCAACTATACTGAAAATATAAAATGAAAATGTGACCCGTCACGCTAAAAGGGACCTTATCCGAATACCAAAAATCCAAACTTTGACAAACTTATCAGACCAAGCATAGGTAAACAAGATACTGTATTCGAAAACTGAACGTAAAGTAAGATAGGGAAAACATTCCAGATATAACAAATTACATACAAGTGAAAAGTGTCGGCCCTAGTCTGGCTGCGCGGACTGCGCAGACTGACTAGGGTCGATATTTTTCACACATCCGATAAGGTCCCTTTTAGCGTGACGGGTCACAAATGTTTTTAACTCATTACCAGAGGGCAGTGTTAAGACTTGCCAAAATTCAAAGATGTTGCAGACAACAATCCATGCTGAAGTTCATGGCTATTACTTGGCTGGTGTATCTGGGTACACTGCAACTATACTGAAAATATAACCCATTACCAAACCGCAAAATTTTAGACTGGTCTAAATTCAAAGATATTGCAGACGACAATTTTAAGTGACTGAAATTTTACATTTTTGGTCTTTCTATGTAGAAAACATTGTGGGAAATGAAGAAATTGCTTGTCACAAGCAATTTCTTCATTTTCAACAATGTTTTCAAAAATCTTTAACTTGTGGGGCGTCAAAAGGCGTCAATATGTGAAAATGGGATAAAGGGAAATGTTCAGATTTTATAGCATTACCCATACCATGTAGATTTAACTTTTTTCAATATTTTACCAGATTGTGTGAAAAGGAATTACAAATAGATGTGTTTATGAAATAAACGTCTCAAAATCTTTGTAAAAGTTTTTGTTTTAACTTTAAGACAGACAGAGGGACAGAAACAGATAGAGAGGGGGAAACAGATAGAAGGAGAAACAGATAGACAGACAACAGTGAACATGTCCCTAATCTTCTTATACAAATGCTTGAAACATTGATTAAACTGATATGGTTATATTGCTGCAGCTAGAACATCTAACCTTCAATTTCTGTCATTTCTCATATCAGCAAAACTCAACATCCTTACTGAGGATTAACCATTATCAAATTATAGCTGGATAACAATTTTGTCATACTATCTGCCATTTAGCCACGGCATGTGCAAAAAAATCTCACTTGTTTAGACTGTAAATTATACAAGTGCACATTTCCTGAGTGGTCCGCCACTGCTGCAGTCTGATTGTCCGTGCTTACAGCTAACACATGTATACTCTCTGTAAAGGAAAAAAACAAGAGTGTCATGGTCACAATATATGCTGCCCCAGAGACTAAGTTTAAAGGGGGCATAACTCAAAAATCAATGAACCATAAAATCCTTCCTTCATGCACATCTACCCATTGAGGTGCAAACATTGACCAAGTTTCAAACAGATCCATCCAGAAACTTTGAAGGAGTCGCGCTCACGAGAAAAGTGGATGTACATACGGACAGACAGACGGAGAAGATGTCACCAATATACGACCGCCTCAGGCAGCATATAATAATGTGAATCAAGGCCCTGTTTTATAAACGATCTTACGGCCACTTTTTGTGTTAATTGTGTAAAAAGATACCTGATTGAGCGAGAAATCAGATTGGGCCGATCAGGTTTGTTGTTTCAAGTAATTACGCAAAAAATAATTGAATGTTTGTTGGTAAAACTGGACCCAGAATCTGTAAAATGTCTCTTATAGCATTCCAGAACGACATGGATCCAGATCAGCCTGTGCATGCACAGTTTGATCCAGATCCTTCTTGTTCTCTAGTAGCTTTTTCCTAACAATATCTCAGGAGATTCTAGTTGAAAATGATACTTGCGGGCTTTCCCAAATAAGACCTGGTATTGACTTCCCTGATAGAAAAGGCTTGGGAAAAACGTTTATAAGTAAAAGAAGAAAATGCTGATAATCAGTATGTACTCCTTTTGCCTCAATATTCTCTATGCTAAATAATAATGTACATAATTCTTCTCTGCAGTAACATACGTTTTGTTGTTTGCAAAAGCTTTCCAATTAGAACAGCCCAAATTTTTCCCTTCTCGGAAAGGGTTACAGTAATAAAATATAATCTAGTGCTTTATCTAAGCTTAAAGTATATCAAAATTTTCAGCTTTTCCCTCAAAATTGGCTACACATAATGCTGAAGGCAATAATTTTATAAAGTGAAGTTAAATTTAACACCTGGTAAAGGGTTGGAGTCTTTGAATATGTTGCCCCTTTACCAAACAAGACTTGTTTGAAACACATATAACAGTATTTTCTTCTTTTTCATCAATATTTTCTGAGCTATATCATACAAACATTCTTTTCGCATTCATTTTAAATTTGAAAATGCATCAGCTTTTTAACCCCTTCCAAAAACAACAATTTTTAAGAGAGGTCCAATTTGAAAGCTGCTGCAGACCACAAAATGGATGTCGGTCAAGATAGGATTTGTGTTCAATGCAGCACAGAAAATATCGAGACAAAAGGAGATAATGCTGATTATCTGCATTTTTTCTCTAGCCTTAATGTTTCCCAAGGCCCATCATATCTGGGACAGCAAAACCAGGGACGCATTCTTTAGAGCGAGATTTCTTGAGATATCTTGAGATTTCTTAAGATGTTTTAGGATAAAGCATTCTTTAGAGCAAGATTTTTAAGACGCTCAATCGGAGGCGCCATTATCCTATACCTCGTGCGGAACCCCTCGGTTAACTCTGCAGAAACACTTTAAGAGAATATTGACCGAGTTGCTCCGAATGCTCCAAGTTACCATGGTAATGCCCCATACTTCATACAAATGATGATGTCATCATGATGTCATATGATGACGTCATTTGTATGAAGTATGGAGCATTTGGAGCACCTCGGTCAGAATCTAGTTCTTAAAAACACCTTACCTAAACATCTTAAAGAAATCTTACACTAAACAACGCCCCTCTGGTCTTGTTTGGGAAAGGGTTAACTTACTCGATCTAGAAGGAAATGTGAATTCAGCAGATATGGTTCCAGATTGTATAGAACATATCTGTACTTGTGATGTTGACGAGACGGATATCAACCGTTTGTTGTCACTTGTAATACACAAACAATGAGCGACGTCTGGTGGTGAGCTGTGATTGGTGGATACTTTCTTCATACTAAGTATAGGCTGGATAGATTCTAATTTATCCTGAAATAATCAAACTATAGATAAACTACAACAGTCCATACACACCATGCTTTTTTTGCATCAAACGATAAGATGATAAAAATACCCTCTTCACTACATGTCAGGACAAGCGTTGTTAAGTCAAATCAGGGGCCCTAACTCAATAACTCTTGATGGAATTTTCACCAAAGTAACATCTTGGACATCTACAAGACCTAATGCACACTTATCAAACAATTTTACATATAAAACTAGAACTGTCGCAAAGCGGACAAATACCCCCCACCAGGGCCTTGTCACTGAAAAAGTGCTATCGGTCAAAAGGTTCTTGACTTAGAGCATGGAAACGGATTTTAAACAAAAGTCCAACTGTGACCTTGACCTTGGTGACCCCAAAACAATAGGGCACCTCCTTGGGTCATAGGCAACAACTGTGTAAAGTTTCTTGATCAAACGGTTCTTGAGTTAGTACACAGAAACAAAATTGTAAATTTTGACTATTCCCCCCCCCCCATTAAAAAGTTCAAAGTGGCATAACTCTGAAACTAATGACTGGATCAAGATGAAAATTGCAGGTGCACAACTTCATATGATAGGAAACATCTTGATAAAATTTCAGAAAAATTGGTCAAAAACTGTGGGAGATGATGAGGACACAAGATTATGTCCACGAACAGACGGACAACCTGATTCCAGTATACCCCCCATAACTTTGTTGTGGGCGGCTATAACAAATCGGACAGAAACTAGAGAAACATGCAGACAATATTTAATTTTGGGGGACAGAGCAAGTCTCAGCGACCAACTGCCAGTATTGCCAACAGACTAACTCCTATATGACTTTTTAAATGACATAAAATCGGTATTTATTTCATTTGTTTATCTACCTAACCATAAAGCTTAATTTCGATTCTCAATTTGTAAATTTTGAAAACTGACCCATTGAACTGAGCCTTTTAGGGAAATTTCTCGCCTTATCCATAGAGGTCCTTTGAGCCATCTGGTAATGGGTTAATAATATACCATATACTCACAATTGTAACTTGGTACAGTTTAACAGCATCAGTATCAGAGTATGCTATCAGAGTGGCATCATGTGATATCGCGCAGCAAACAGGATTTCTCTTAGTCTTCAGTTGTATCAGCTTGATTTGACTGGCAGACAGTGGTAATATATCACCATTCACACCTGAGTACCAAAATATATGACGAAGCTTAAGGTAGTCGACCCATAATGAGATTCGCAAGACATCAGAATTATTTGGGCGCAATCGAAAACATTCGGCAGTGGAGAGTTTCACTGCCGAATGTTTACAACTGCACCCGAATAGGTTCGGATATGTAACGACGCTGCTCAGAAAAAAAGAATGTTTTATTAATCTAACTAGAAAGACCTGAAGGTCTTGAGTCGCTCCACAGGCCTAAATTTCTTTTAATATTAAATCCAAGTTTTGACTAGGTTTTCAATACTTGTGGTTCTTACAGCAAAAACAAAGTCAAAAGCAGCAATCGTGTGGTCAATGCAAAAAGAAAGTAAATGATTGACTAATATTTTAGGGATGTAATAGATCGATAATAAAATTGAAAACTGTGATTTTGCCAAATTCAAGGACACATAATTCAGTATGTATATTTAAAATCAAATCGAAAATTAAACACATGCAAGATCTTATGGTCACTATCATTCCCTTCAAATTTTGTCTATATTATGCAATATTTGTGGCTTCAAGAGTGGAAAAAGTGTCGAAAACTGAAATTTTGTCAATTTCAAGGGCACACAACTCCGATTGTAACAATGTGATCATGCTGAAAATTACACATAAGCAAGATCTTGTTGTCAACAAGATGTCAACAAGATACTTTCTAAGTATCATCTTGATTGGTTAACATTTGTTGTTGTTAGAGTGAAAACAAAGTCAAAAATGGCAATTTTGTCAAATTCAAGGGCACGTAACTCATGATTTAAGATTCCAATCAAGCTGAAAATTACACACATGCAGCATATTATGCTTATATACATTCTGTCCAAGTTTTGTCTTGATTGGTCAATATTTGTAGATTTTAGAGTAAAAATAAAGTCAAACCAGCAAAATAGAGCCAAAAATGGCAATTTTTGGCAATTTCAAGGGCACATAACTTATGCTATAAAATTCAGATCACCCTGAAAATTTTACCAAGGCAAGATCTTATAGTCAGCATCATTCTGTCAAAGTTTTGTCTTTGTATTGTCAATATTTGTAGTTGCTAGAGTGAAAACAAAGTCAAAATACAGCCGAAAATGGCGATTCTGTCAATTTCAAGGGCACATAACTCATGATGTAAAATTCAAATCAAGCTGAAAATTTTACCAAGGCAAGATCTGGTAGTCAGCATCATTCTGTCAGCGTTTTGTCTTAATTATTCAATATTTGTAGATTTTAGAAGAAACTAAAGTCAAAACCTGCTATTTTTGACATTCAAGGGCAGATTCAGGTTATTCTGGTTCAATCCATATTCTTTGAAGGAATCTGAGAGAGGGTCACCCAAGGATCATTCCTGTGAAGTTTGGTTGAAATCTATCCGGTAGTTTTTGAGAAGAAGATTTTTAAAGAAAAAGTTTACGAACGCACGGACGGACGCACACACACACGACGGACACACCGCCATGACAATAGCCTGCTGGCCTGAAAGGCCAGTGGAGCTAAAAATGGTAACATTACGGGTATTCTACCTTAAGGATAATTTTATGATTTATAGCAAGAGCTGTCAGAGGACAGAAATGCATGACTATCAAGTGCTGGATAATGAAAAACAAGAGCTGTCACTGTAAGATGACAATGCCCCCGACACCGCTTTGATTTTAAATTATGGCCAATCTATGTTCAAGGTCAAGGTCATCCAGGGGTCAAGGTCACCAAAGTATGTGCCTACAGAAAGGTAATGTACCAAGGAATGTTGTGGTAAAGTATGAAGCGAATATGTTAAGTAATAAGGAAGTTATGGCCAATGTTAAAGTTTTTGGACGGAATGACGGACGGACAGACAGACGGACGGACGGACAGACGGACGGACGGACAAGTCAAATTTATGATGCCTCCCTATCAGGGGCATAAAAATGTCTGACAACCTGATGACAAAGGTAAATTTCAACTTAATTTATTGGCAGAGTAATGAATCTTTGCCTAGAAGCTGACACCATGGTCACAAAAGCATATGCAAAGTTTGAAAGTAATATCTCTACCAGAAACTAAGTTATGACAGATATATGGCAGTGGCCCGAAAAAAAATCAATCAACAATTTCAAGTCCAAAGAGGATTAAAATTCCACTAAATTGATTTTCAGAGAAATGAATTGTTGCCTAGAGATTGAGATTATAGTCACATAAGAATGTACAAAGTTTGGAAGTACAGTCGAGACTCGTTATGTCGACATCGGATAAGTCGAATTTCCGCTTAAGTCGAAGTGAATGTTTGGTCCCGTACTCTTCAACAGATTTTAAAAAGTTCAAACAAAATCATTATAAAATAAATATAGCCATTGAAAGTCCTTTAGTAGGAAAAGGATAGAAATTGCTCGTTTCAATCATGAACATACTTGATTAGCAACAAATAGGCCAAATGATGTTCAAACAAAAACCGGTCAAAATCGGTTTACTCGAACTCCGGATATGTCAAGGTATTTTGACGGCCCCTCTGACTTAGACACAACGAGTGTCGACTGTAATAGCTCAAACAGAAATAAAGTTATGACAGATATATATGACAGTTTTGTTTAGTAAAGCAATAAAGTCAACATGACTGAAATGGTGGGATATTGAATTATCAACCCCTGAATCAACAATAACAAATGATTACCTTCGTTTCTCTCAGTTGATCCGAGTCTCCACACTTCTAGATGGGTAGGATATTGTAACAACATGACATTCACTGACCTGGCCAACTTTACTAAGGATCTCTGTAAGCAGAAAATACAAAGGTCTTAGCCCATTCCCACATATTGATGCTTTTTGTTTTAACCATTTCCCAAACAAGACCTGGTTTTGACGTCCCTAATAGAAAAGACTTGGGAAAACATTGAAACGAAAGAAGAAACTGCTGATGATCAGCAGTTTCTCCTTTTGTCTCAATGTTTTCTATGCCATATTTTTACACATATTGTATCTTTAATAACTTCCCTTTTGTCATTTTTTGGCAGTTTTTGGAGCGGATCAGCCTAAAATTTTGCAGTTTGGGAAAGGGTTAAGTATTTTGAAATTTGTTCACTTACATTGGGTAGTGGCCTAATTTTTCTCCATATTCATTTGTGTTTAACCTGACTGTCCCCCTTTTTGAAGTTTAACTGTATAACATGTTGTTATTATATCACATATAGCACAGAAAACATTGAAATAAAAGATAGACAGTGTTCTCCACAGAATAATTTGAAGCTGTAGTGGAAAATTATAAGCATTATTAAACCTTGAAATGCATTGTGTTCATGCAAATACATGTAATTGTGAATAAAAACATAACGGGAAAGGAAGAAATTGCTCAATTTGAGCAATTTCTTCTTTTCTCATAATGTTTTTATACAGAATTATTACATTTAATTTTATAAGAATGCATTATTTATCACTTTTTGACAAAAATGTCTACAAATCCCTCTATTTGATGACCTTTTCGAAGAAATTAAGCTGTGGGGTAGTTTTGAAGCTGTAGTGACATTACAATGATTTCCATGAAGCTGTAGTGGGGCCGATACAGCTTATTGGGCTGGGGAGAACACTGATAGAATTTGTCACTTACATGGGGTAGTGGTCTAATTTTTCTCCATATTCTGTTGTGTTTAGCCTGACTGTCTCTCTTCTTAAAGTTAAACTGTATAATGTTGGTATCCACACCTGGAGAAATTACAAAGCTCTAATTAACAGGGAGTAATGGCTTTTTAACCCATTCCCACACAATAACGCTTTTTGATGCCCTACAAGATAATGACTTTGGAAAACAAGATAATGACTTTGTCACAAGAAATTTCATCATTCCCCACAATGTTTTCTGCCCAAAAAGTTAAAATTTGATCTCATTGAAAATGTCCATTGCATCTTCTTTCAATTTGGAACTAGCCTAAAGTTATGTTGTTAATGGGTTAAAATGCAAAATATCTGTGGATGTTTATAAAACCCATATATTAGGGGTACTCATTAGCATTGTCGCACCTAGGCAATTTCAAAGCATATGCACAACATAGGGTTTGGCATTGATATAACAAAGTTAATGCATTTATTCCCATTATCTATTGCTCTATTGAATTCATAAATGTGATAGATCAGAAGAAAGGCATTCTTTCCACAAAGATTCACTGATTTTGATGCCTCTAATATGGAAAACTTGAGGAAACATTGAGGTAAAGGAAGAAAATACTGGTAATGGCTTTTTTCCAACACAGTCATTGTTCTGACACAAATTCAAGCTAACAACAAGTAATCATTTTGGAAGATATTTTCAACAACAACTTCTTTATATCTCATCAAATATTTTTTTGTTATTTCTACATTTCAGTGCAGTAGCCTTCTATTTCATTTTTTCACAATGTTTAAGCCTTTCCCAAACAAGACCTTGCCTCGGTTTCTCAAAAAAACTTAAAAGTACATACTCATGAGAAAATGATCAACTTCAAAGGAATACCCTCCAGCGTTGAAGGGTATTCGATTGAAGTTCACATGGATTTCACGCTGGTGCTCAGATTTGAGCATGAGAATGTACTTAAGTTTTTTCGCCTGGTTTTGACATTTCCAACTGAGTTAAAGTGAACTTTGAAAAGTATTGAAGAAAAAGAAGAAATTGCTTATAATAAGGAATTTCTCCTTTTCCCTCAATTCTTTAAATGCTATGATGACCAAATATGCATTATATAACAATGACTTTGTCGTCTGCAAATCCTTTGAATTTAGACCATCCTAATACATTGTGATTTGGGAAAGAGTTAACCCACAGACCTCCTGTTATCACGGTATCTCCGACAATCTGAGCTGCCCGAACATCGTGTGAATGTTGATGATGAACGAACGACGAGACCCAGTCTTTCCAATCACTGTTCTCTCTGGCAGGAACGTAACTAAAGCGCATCACAGTAGAATCCACTCCCGCAGCTACAACCGACTTCTCTGATTGGTCGACAGCCAGTGTGTAAACATCGGCCTTGTGACTGGGTATAGTCTGTAAGAGGGAATTATATTTGAGCTTGGATCTTGAGAAAGGTCCCTTATCCCATTACCAAACGACAAAATTTTAGGGCGGTCCAAATTGAAAGATCCTGCAGACGACAATTTGAAGTGAATGGGATTTTCCATTTTTAGGTCTTTTTGGGTGGATAACATTGTGGGAAATGAAGAAATTGCTTGTCACAAGCAATTTCTTCATTTTCCACTATGTTTTCCATGGCCATTATTTTGTGGGGAGTTAAAAAGAGTCACTGTGTGGTAATGGGTTATAGCACTTGAGCTCAACATGGTGCCATATCAGCCTGCATAATCACACAGTCTGATGAGGAACCATGTTGTTCTCCATTATAACACGTTTCCGTAAAATCCATATATAGCGAAAGAAGAACTGCATCGGGTTTTATTTGACCAATAATGACTCTATGTAATTATGCTTTGTGTATGCGCCAAAACGTCACATAACGTCAAATGACGTCATCAATGACGTCACTTGACCGCCAATGTGTTTCCTACGCCGAAAACTAGTTCATGACAGAATTTCCACAAAATAACACATTTCGAATGTGGGTTTTGTTATTTTGAGTGTTATAATGGAGATAATAACAAGTTAAGCGGTCTTTATTGCGCAACAAAAACCTCTGTGCTCTGGATTACATGTTATGGCAAATACCTTGGTTTTTACCTACACATGTAGTCCGTCGCACATCGGGTTTTATTTGCGCAATAAAGACCTTTAAACTTGTTATTATTTCATAAATATCTTATTCATGAACTATTGTATCTGTAAGAGAGCAGCATTAGTCCCGGTCCTACTGCATAGGGGCACAGGCTGATCTCTAAAGCTGGCTGTCTCAAATGTTTTTTTTCCAGATTATGGCTCATTTGAAAATTTGCTTTCTTAGATGCTCTTTTTGCTACTGTGATATTCAAACTTTGAACCCATTACCAGAAAACATAATTTTAGACTGGTCAAAATTTAAAGACAATTGGTCGACAGCAAGTATGTAAACATCTGCCTTGTGACTTGGTATTTCTGTAATACAGAACTGTATAAATGTATTTTGTTATGCAAAGAGGGTATCCACCGATAGTTTTATAGACTACGAGGGGTGATCCAAAAGTTCGTAAAATGGACCCATAACTTCCTTATCACATGCTTGATCAGTATATAATTTGGTAATAACGTAGTTCATTATCTATAGACGGCATAAAAAATTATAAGATTAACAAAAAAATTATAGCGGCCGTAAACTGCGTTACCATAGTAACGTGTGTACGCCTAGGCGGGGGAGCAACAAAAAATGATACATGAACGTTAAATTAATCAAATTTTCTAAAATTTATGCGGGAATTTTTTGGTGAAAATTGTTATAACGCTAGTTTTACGTAGTGACACCAAGTTGCATACGTTAATGTAAAAGTTGTTTTGAAGACACCACATTTTTATAAGATAACAAATTAGTGAAAAAGCGATAGGACGTCAACAACGAAATTTGAATGTCGGTCAATTATAAAATTCTGTCACGATCTTGATCATACACCAACGTAGACATTTAAAATGTTGAAGAGAACAAGAATATGATACTGTAGAGAAATTATGTTTATGTGACACCCAAGATTCGGACTTCAATAGAGGAAAATGAATGTCAAGATAGTCCTGCAAAGGGCCACAACCCGGTTCACGACGTCAGAACTGGGGTACACAGTGATAGGCTCCGCTTTGATAGTATATCGGTCTTAAAACATCCAGACAGAGAAACATTCATCATTTCGATTCTAAAATTGTATGATAACACTTTCAGCACATTTATACCTCGGACACAGAATTGTACGATAGTAAATCAGCACTTTGAATAGAAGGGTTCATAATCGCGTTAAATTGACGTCGCTTTTGACGTTCTTGCTCCCCCGCCCCGCGCATGGTCTCTGTCTAAAAATTATCACCGAGCAATAACTGTTATATGTACACAATTGAAATTTTCCACATTTATTGTACAGATGTCACATTTAAAAACTGTACGACTTTTGTTTTGATAGTAAACACTCCTGAAGTTTTATTAACCTAGTTTACGAACTTTTGGATCACCCCTCGTATATGATTTGTTGTACCAAAATCTATCTATCTATCTATCTATCTAGTGTATTATTTTTCCTTTACAAAACAAAAGAAATTTTTAGCAAGTAAAACAAGAGCCGTCAGAGACGGACAATGCTCCCCGAATAAGGCATTGTCACAATAAATATATGCCATGCAGAGCTAATATAAAGCTAACAAATGTTAAGCCCCCTTTTTCTATGACATATTTTGTATATGCAAATTTTAAATAGTTTATTGTCAAGGGCATCTGATTTGCTACTCAAATATGAAATTTCATCAAATTCTGAACATTAGACTAGGAGAAATTAGAGAAAAACTGTATTTAACCTTAAGTCCCCTTTTCCCATGACGAGGCCTCAAATCCAAAAACCGGGAAAAGAACATCGGCATTTTGTCATAGGGAGTTCACATGGTAAGTTTCATTTGATTTGGCCCATGTGTTATGGAGAAATCGCTTCGGACGGACAGACGGACGGACAGACAAAGCGGCGACTATATGCTCTCCCTTCATGGAGCATAAATCAAAGCCCTGAAGGGCCTGAAAGTCGCTACAACAGAATTATTTGTAAAACAAGATTTGCTTTTCATGATCCTATTAGAGAATGCTTTGAAGTATTGAATGAAATGTATGTATGCCCCCACAAGGGTAAACCTTTAACAATTGAAGTAGTGCAATTGTAGAATTAATTTACATCAAGAATGAAAAGGGAAAATTGGCAATAACTCCACGAACATTATCAGCAGAGTTATATCTAAATTTTTGTACAATACACTTCTACATAATGACACCATCCACCTATGAAGTTGCACGAATCTACCTCGCATAATTTTTAGTAATGCTCTTGACAAACAATTAAATATGAAAATGAACGGCAAAAACCCAAAAATATGATTGACAGAGTATCAATTCTTACCTATGAAGTTTTATGCGATGTAAACAAGACCTAGATCTCCATTTTAAATACGCAAAATATATTTTGTCAAAATGACGATAAAGTTTATAAACGATGACCGAACTCGTGATTAGATCACATTCTATAGAAACAAATTGAAAAAAAAAATAATAATAATAAAATGAAAGAACAAAACAAGTTATAGAATATTTACAGAGAAACACAGCTTTATTTTTCATCCATATCTATATATACAAATTCATAATACCATAGGCTACAGCAAATCCATAGATAATTATATCGTTAAAATGAATGCTACATATGAAAAGCAGAGGAAGCTAGATCTATTTTCAAAATGTTAGATTGGTCCAATTTGTAGGTAATTTTGGGGTGTTTAGTGATTGGGAGTAAAAACGTCGTAACGACAGATTTCTGAAAGGGGCCCATGCTAGGTTTTTATGCTTCTGAACTATTCGGGAACTCCTATTTGTACATGGAAAAACAATTTGCAATGCATAAAAACCTCAATCACGGCGAATATCCATCTTTCCTTTGCTATAGATCAATCCTTTACAAGCGTGTTTACAGATTCTATTTTTACTTCGAAACGAGACAAGGTCAAGGTCAACGAGACACATCCCCAGCAGTATTAACACACTGTACAACCGGCTGCGTCGATGACTGTGACCTTATTTGCGAGGGATGCGTGGAAAGGTTTATTTTGTAGAAGCAGTTAGCACTGAACATTTATATGCGTATTTATCAACTATAGAATACCAAAGATCCTTTCATTTATTCATAAAAGTAAATTAATTTGACCTACCATGCACCTGACATCAGATGCCGAATCTGTCTTCGTTGACGACGCAGCCGGTTGTACGATGTGTTGAATCTCGCTGAGCACAGATGACGTACCTCTGACGTAATTGCTTTTTGAAGGTTGGGCATGTGTAACCGTTACAAAACAAAAACAAAGGACAATAGAATGCGGATCTGCACGTTATTCATTGACTTGGATTTTTATACTTGATAAAGCTCAATGAGTGCTAACAATGGACCCCTTCAGGTTGGTAATTTCATACGTTTATTATTATATCTGGTTTGTAATTTTTTTTTGTGCCATTTGCATTTTCGACAGCCTAGCAGGTCCCCCTTTAATCTGTAGTTGCGATGTTTTGGCTGCATGTCCCGTAAATTGACTGGAATTGATACTAAACTAAATAAAATTCTGGGTAAGAACGATGTTTTAAATGAAATATTTACCCATTCTGTTCTATTCAGATTTCCCAATTTCAGAAGATGTCACAGAAATTCATTGAATAAAATAGATCTATACTTCATAACGCATTCCTCACTTAACTAAAACCCCTCAAAAGCACACTTGTCCTCCCTGGTTGAAAGTAAGATACTTTCAAAATACTGAATTTTACAGCTGGGGGGCCATGGACCACAGGGCCCCCGATGGGTCTATGGAAACGCCCTGGCCAGGGGTCCACGGGGCCAGAGCCCCCCCCCCCCCCCCCCCCCCCCGGGAGCTCTTGAGAAATAGCGTTTTCAAACCCCTCAGGAAGGCGTTCATGACACTATAAATACTACCATCTTTTGATGAAAGTTTTCCAAATCATTTATCACTCAGTTTAAAATTATAACTCAATATGATGCACTTTTTTACATCATTTTTTTTTTCAATTTCGAAATAAGAACTTATACGTTCTAGTATGCTATGGTGACTCAAGGATTTTTTTCCGAGCCTAAATGATGGCATAAAATGTGTAAAATGTGTAACGTTACATTAAAGTTATACAGCTTAAAAATAATTTTCGGATAATTCCAGGAGGGAGGTCCAAAACACACCCCCACCGACCCCCTCTCGATCCGCCCGTGGTATGACATGGCAAAAATTTCAAAATATGCACATATTTCACGGTAGTTGCAATAATGTAACCGATACCATTTAGAATATTGATCTGGGTTTCGGATAAAATTCCTTCCTATTTGTTGCATGGGCGGATCTAGAGGGGGGTCGGGGGGGTGTCCGGACCCCCCCCCTGGAATTGACCGAAAATTAAATTTTGACTGTATAATTCTATTGTAACGTTACATATTTACTACATTTAAGCCATAATTTGGGCTTGGACCCCAACTGGAAAAAAAATCTTTGACTTGGCTTGATTTCAAGATTGTATTTATTTTTCGGATGCATCAAGGCAACTATTACTTAGCTATATTTGATCTTTGCTGTTGTGTTTCCACACTTGCACTTTTGTCATCCCTCTTGGTGACCGTGATATTTCTCAAGATTGATATCATTTAGGTACGCAATATTTTACAGTCACGGAAATGAATAATCTCTAGAACTGTTTATTGCGGCAAGCCTAAAGTCGTGATTAATCGATAATTTGAGCCTCTAATAATGGTTTATTCACGAATTAATTTCCCCTCTCTTCACAAAAACTATTTTATTTCACGTTGATTATTCGGTGATTAATGATAAGAAATTTAATCGCAGAAACGTCGACTGAATCGACGGACGCTCGACAATTTAATTTGAATGGTAATTCATGCAGATTTTATGATGTAACGTAGAAAATTATACATCTAGGTTTAGTAGGTTATTTTGTTTTTGGTCGGCAAGCGATAACGTCATGATGATACGAAGAAAATGATACCTGTTAGTCTATTATCCAAACCAAAAATTCACCGGTAATAATCCAACTAACATATTTTGAAACAGTTTCCGAAATAACTGAGCAGATGTTGGCGGTGTTTTTGAAGTCACTATTCCAGCCCAGATTGAGTAGACGCTACGTCATCAAGACGTCATATTGTTTTTTTAACAAAAGGGATCCCACTGTATCACGTGCTTATTCATCTGAGAAGCATGTCAATCAACTAGTAAGTCAATGGATGGGCGGGGACAATTCTCTTTTTCAACCAATCTGTATTTACAAGCATTGCTTCTTAAAAGATCTAGAACTTAAAGGGCAATCGTCAGAAAAGAAGCTTTACCCCGAGTCTCTCCCTTAACCCATTACCACACAATGACTCTTTTTGACTCCCTACCATACAATGGCTTTGGAAAACATTGTGGAAAATGAAGAAATTGCTTGTGACAAGCAATCTCTTCATTTACCACAATATTTTCTACAATAAAAGAATAAAAAAGTTATATTTCATTCACTTCAAAATTTCGTCTGCAGCACATTTGAATTTGGGACAGCCTAAAATTTTGCCGTCTGGTAATGGGTTAATCGGTCACCCTTTAGTGAATATTTATTAGAGTGTTGACCTCTACATTTTTAAATTTTAGAGTAGATAGATTTAAGAGACAGTTTAATTTCATAAAGAGTTTTCAAAAGAAGAAAGAAATTCAAAGGGTAGACTATTTAGTGAAAAGAAAATTTCTTTCAGATGTAGATCTACATGACTCGTGCTTATACTTGCTACTCTCTTAAAACAAAGTACATTACCTCTTATGAAATGATATGTAATTAGTAATGTATTTTGATGATCTTAATCAATAGACATCGGCTTTGGAGAGTAATACTTGCCGACGTTCGTCTATTTAACCTCTCTCTTAAATCCTTTCACAAACAAGACTTGATTTCGACGACAATCATGGGAACAAAAAGATTGGAAAACATTGAAAAGAAGAAATTGTCGATAACTAGCCATTTCTCCGTTCCCCCGAGATACTTTCCATGATGTAATTCAATCGTTTTTTAAGAAGTTATGTCGTATGCATGCAACAGCTTTCAAAATGGAGTAGTCTAAAAAATATTTCTGTTTTGGGGTAAACAAAATGACGAAAATTGAACATGAATGTAAATATCCATGAATTACACTTTGGGTCTAACAATTATCCATACATACACAAGAATCAAAACGTGTGGGCTGAAATATTTATTCTGATCTGAAACGAAGGTAAGGTTTTAGCTGCGATCTTTCGGGGGAACCGTATGATAATACAAAATGCCCGTGACTTGCAAAGCTGCTTTTGTGCCGTCTATGATCGCCTACCGGTCGCGAGCTTCAACCCTGCAAATCAACAATTTCATTTCCGTAAATCCGGCGACGGAAAACTCTTTGTTTAAAGTAATCGTCGGATATGCACATCTTGCATATTTCGGGATCGTCAACATCACAGAACCAGCCGAGTAGTTAAGTCTCGTTTCTTTGATGTGGTCCCGTAGGTTTTCCCATTGATAAGCTGGCCAGGTGTGTAATAAAATGTTTTTTTTTTCTGGTCTTCCCGGTATTGACTAAAATATTCATGAACCTGCAACACTACCCAGAAGAAGCTTTGAACTCGCCCTGGATTTTGTATTTTGGTCCTTGTCGAGTTGAAGGGCCTTGACGCGAATCCCGATCCTACTTACAACATAGCCACTTGCCCGTAACTCCAAAATCCAATCATTCTGATCATTTTTCTGTGGCTCATAGGGACTGATCCGAATAACCCTCCATTTCTGCAATTTTGGACCATCACAGATCTTTGTCTTGTTTTTTCGCCAGTCTCTCACTAGCTTTTCACTGATGCCGAAATCACTTTCAGCCGCACAGTTTTTCGAATTTTCGGCAAATTTGACCACACGATTTTTTAAGCTATTGTCATCACCAAGTAATTGCAGATTAAAACAATATGCAGTTACGAGGTTTTCGAAGAAAAGTGACGACTGCTTGTTGTGTACAATTATGTCGTGTGTTAATTTAGGGCATATTGATTGCCAGATTACACGCTTGAAATGGCAGAACGATGCATATCAAGCAAGACACCTTGTTAAAATGGAATTTATTATAAAAAGAATCAAGCAAATGAGTATTCCGTCGTTGTCGTATGTTTATTGTCGCCGAGTCATAAAGTCGATGTCTATTGCACTATCTAAGGGAAGTAACTCTTTCATGAAAACTGTCTAATTTAAACCTGATTATTTCCCTTAGACCAATATACCTCAGAAAACGGAATTATTCCGCGCGATCTATTTTCTCCGCCAAAAAAATAGTTCTACATAAAACGTATAATTTCCTCGTTCAACAATGATTATTTGGCATGTCAGTTTAGAAATTGTAGAAAGTCGAATTTCAATATTAAATCAAAGTGTGGACAAGAAATCAGAGATCTACTTTGTCTCAAAACAGAAATACAGAAGAAGTTAAGAGGTCCGTCTTTGACCTTATTTGACCTGTCCTGAAAAACTCGTACGGCAACAGTAAGTCGCAGCGCGAGCGCTCAGCGACTTAAAAATCCAAGGTAGAAAAGACTCTTTTATTAATACATGTATATCAATTTTATGTCATAACAGTAATCCCATTACGAAACAGCAAAATTAAAGACTTATCATAATTCAAAGATCTTGAAAACGACAATATCAAGTGCATATAATTTTACATTTTTGTCTTTCCTGGCCTTTAACTTTTTGGATGTCAAGAGGCATCCGTATGTGTGGAAGGGTTTTACTCATAATGTAGAAGCATATGTAACAGTCAGACTGAGTACGCTAGTAAAAGAACATGTACCAAACATAATATTTGCCCCATCAAAATCTTGGCAATATAAATAAATAATCATGTTATACCTTAATGATAGTTCCTTGTCTTCCATTCCAGAAGCTTACTTTGCCCCTTGAATCACCACTTACAATTGTCATATCACTGTAAACAAATTTAAAAGAGTTGCTTGAGTACAGGCCCTTAACTAGTTCCCAGACAAGACCTAGTGTTGGCATCCCTTGTAGAAAAAGCTTGGGTAAACATTGAGAGAAAAGAAGAAATTGCTGATAATCAGCAAATTCTCCTTTTCTCTAAATATTTTCTGTGCTATAACCTAATCAGTTTCCACTTTTGGGACCAATATTATTGATACTATTTCAAACTGAATCACCCTAAAATTGTCGTTTGGGAAAGGGTTATGAAACAGTATTTTTCTATTTAATAATTATTCATAGGATAAATGCATTTGCACCTTATCCATTTTTCGCCAAGCTTATGATTTACATGCACAAATAACATCTTTAACTCTTCAACACAAATGATATGATAACTTAAGGTAGTCCACCCCTAATGAGATTCTCCAGATATCAAGAGTTTTTTGTGTGACGTCTTTAACATTCATTACCTATACAAACCTATTCAGACGACTGCGGAATGTTTACGACATTGCCGGAATGGTTACGATGCACATGAATCTTATCAGGGGTGGTCTACCTTAGCTCATTACCAGACAGCAAAATATTTGACTTGTCCAAATTCAAAGATGAAGCAGACATCAAGTTGATGTGAATGATATTAAACATTATTGTCTTTCTAGGCAGAAAACACTGTGGAAAATGAAAAAAATGCTTTTCACAATTCTTTTCCCTTCTTTCAAGATCTTTAAACAAAATTAAAACCTTACTGTAGAACAGCTATACACCACACAACAGTTTCTTTATTCTTGTTCTGTCTTCCGAGTGTCAGCCTCTGTAAGGCCCGCCCAGAGTTTACGCTCCAAATCCGAATATTGTCAATACCCCCTGTCACGATGACATCATCACGTTGATGCCACGCTATACAAATAATACGACCTGAAGCAAACAATATGATAATCAAATGTGGATATGATCTAACAAGGTTATAAACAAGATTTTCGAGGAGCAGCGCATATACCCAAGAGAGGGACTTGTCAATAAAATTGGCCTTTTTTTCTAATTCAAGGGCAGATGATTCAAGAACAAATTGAGTTATCCGAATTTCGTAAGCGGGGTATTCATTGTGGTAAGTCCCAAGTCATAACATAACACAACCCTTATGGCATGTAACAAAAGAAAGGAAGTCATGAAAACTGCCATTTGCTGAAGAGTTTGAAGTTCAAAATTTCTAAGATTGCCTCATCAAAGCAAGATTTTTTACAGAACTTTTAGTAATTTGTTAAATGTAGGAAAGATAATTTTGAGACTTTGCCACAAACAAAAATAGGTTATGTTTGAGAAACACTAATGCACCCTTAATGCTGTTAAGATTTGGAAAGATAGACAATGATAACACAATATGCCCAATATTTTTCAATCAAATTAAGTTACAAGGGAATTTTCAAAGTGTCAGGTTACCACTACAGCTCATTGAGCTAGGTAGAACACCATATTCACCAGAATTTCTAAATAGCTTGTCTAAAGCAAAATTACATTACAAATCATCTGATTGGACGAGATGTATGTCTCGGCCAATCAGATTCATTGTTGTGTGATTTTAAAGGTGTTCTTGGATTTAGACTGGTTGGTGAATACCACCTGGGTCCTGTTTCATCAAAACATTTAAGACATATTTTTGACTTACCAATTCCTTAAAATTGGTTTAACTTCAAAGATTGGTGATACACGTTTTTTGCCTTTAAGTTGTGGCAAGACATCGGTTAGACAACAATATGTCTTAAATGTTTTGATGAAACTGGCCCCTGAGATTTTGCACATTAGAATCAAAATTCTAATCAACAACTTTTAACTTACTTTCTTGAGAATCAAATCGTTTAAGATACTGTAATTTGTTTCCTTCAGTTTCAAACAATATTACACAACCATTCTCTGTTCCTGCCTGCAACAGTACAATACAAACAAATACATATGAGCTAGGATCTGGAAAAAGGTCCCTTCAGGCTTTTGAGCCCAACATGGAAACCAATCAGACTGCGTTTACACACAATCTTTACTTATCAACATCCATTTTGTCATCTGCAGCAGATTTCAATAAATAAATTATTGTTTAAGAAATGATTTAATTTTCGTGTTATTATTTCTGGTACTTTTTAGAGAAATAAAATCTTTGACAACACTGTTCAAGGGGAGAATTGATGATTGGTGTTAAACACCTCTTTTAACTGCTATGGTCATATCACAGTGGCTGAAGAACCTAACCCAGGGTTTTCCATGACGCACAAATCATGTGTCATTGTCGCAATTTCAAAACAAATGACCCCTGAAAAATTTACCTGAGGGTCATTGATGACGCAAGTTTTAAAATACAGCTTTTTGTTAATAAGATGTAGAAAATATAATTTGAACCCCAACGTTTGAGAAATGACCCCCAACTTTGGAGGCAAGGGGGTCACATTGACCCCCAAATTTTTATTCCCAGGGAAAACCCTGCTAACCATGGACTCCTGTCATTTCTCATACCAGTACTACCATAACATCCTCATCGAGCATCCAGGTGTTTGCACAAATAAGTTAAAGATTACTGTTGGTGGAAGACAATTCTATCTGAAAGGACATTTGCCACAACCAGGGACCCTTTAAACCCTTCCAAAACTATGTCTAGTACTGACGTTCTTAGTAATACTAGTTCAGGAAAACATAGGGAGAAACAAAGAATTGCTGATATAAAGCAATTTCTTGTTTTCCCACAAAATTTTCTGTGTTGCAATACATTCTCTACAGAGTGTCCCAAAAAAAACGGAACCCATTTTTGAAAGTACATTTCTCATGTATCAGGCAATATTTCTCCACCAAATTTGCATATGCAATAGCAACGACAGTTTTCTATAAGCAGTTAAAATTTTGTCGAAAAATAATGATTTGTTTTGAAAATATTGACATTAAAATGAATATACCCGAAAAACCATTTTAACACGATATCGATCTTTTCGTTTTGCAGCGCGCGCCTACACTCATTGAATAAATTGACGCTTTACAATTGGTTAATATATTCAATACAATACAAAAATGATTTTGAAACATTGTATTCTCAATAGTGCATTTTCATTTCATCTTTTTTGCTAATAAATAAACTGTTAATGCTGCGAGCTGCGATGTAACTAAACTGAATACAAATAAAATATCCAAGTGCATCACATACTCATGAATAATAATCAAAGGCACTTATTTCATTTCTGACCAACATGCCGGTCACCGCTCAATTTTAAGTATTACGGGTTTCATTTAACCTGACACTGACCTTTATGCAAAACACAAATAACACAAAATTCACCAAAAAGAATTAAATCATAGTCCACAGAAATGTATAATATGCAAGAAAATTAAGGCTGGACTAATTTTAGGAAGCATACCATGCTTGTAATTTATGAAAATAAAAGTTAAAGCTGCGCCATGTGAAATGAATCACATAATAATTTGAAATTAATTCAAAAACCACCCTAAGGACTCAATTTGAACGTACAGAACGTGTACATATTAAATTTTGAGAAAATCGGTACATACATGTACAACGGTACAGCATTCATTAGCTGACCGTTAGTGTGCTTTCACTTACAAACAAGACGCAAAAATCAATATCATGTCAGATCGGGGTTGTAGTGTCATTATTAATTTGCTTATAACTTATGAACCGATGCATATTTTTAAGTGAAATTTAGAACACAAATGCAAAAATAATGTATTTTCAGTACTGTAAATTCAAAAATTAGATTGTTTGCTTACGCTTTGAAATATTTGACTTTGAATTAGGGTTCCGTTTTTATTGGGACACTCTGTAGAAGTCTATTTTTGGCATCAACTATTTTTTTGTCTGTAACTCCTTCCAAATAGAGCAGTCTAAGATTGATTGATTGGGGTTTAATGCCTCTTTCAACTGCTATGGTCATATTGAGGCGACTTTAGCACCCAACCATGCTTTCCTATCATTTCTCAAACCAGTACTACCACAACCTCCTAACCGAGCTCCTGCTGCTCGCCCACAAAGGTTAGTGATTATCAAACCATTGAGGTTAAAACTTTGTCTGACAGAATATTTGCTGAAACTGGGGTTCTAACCAGGGACCTCATGAATTAAGAGTCGGATGTGCTAACAACTGAGCCATAGCCGCTGCCTCTGAGATTGCACAGTATAAGAAAGTGTTCATCAGAATTCATAAGGTAGACGTTTATATTTACCGCTAGCTGTGTACCAGAAGTATTGGAGGTTAAACACCAAACAGGTCCAGCATTGGATGGACAACTCTCCTGAAATTTATACAATACATATTCAATAATCTCATTTAAACCTTTCCCAAACAATCAAAATTTCATGAACAATTTAAGTAAAGGGCCACCCAAGGAACATTTCTGCCAAGTTTGGTGTAAATTAGCACAATGGTTGATTTTAAATAATTATTTCCTGGTTTCTCCTAAGTCTGATAACCCATGCCCTGCTAAACCAACATTTATGGACCAATCAAAAATTTAAGTGAAGCAAAACTTACGGAACATTTCTGCCAAGTTTGATTAAAATTGGCCTACTGTTTGAAAGAAGAAAACTTTTCAAGAAAAGTTACCACACTGACAGATGGACACACACACAAATGACCGACAGAACCCCATGACAATAGCTTGCTGGCCAGTGGAGCTAAAAATTGATACTTTTCTAAACAAGAGGACCCTGAGGGCCCTAAATCGCTCACCTGAGTAATGTTTTAATAATGCCAAATAACTTTGCATATGTTACGCATTGAGGTCCCAGAGAAGAATTTGGCCATGTAGTTTAGGAGATGTTGTTTACAGAAATTGATGAGCTTTATGACATTTTCCATTTTCTGATGCCACAGCAACCAGAGTTTTTCATGGATTTCAATTCTTTCAGCAATTTTCATAAGGGACCACCCAAGGAACATTTCTGCCAAGTTTGGTTGATTTTAACCCAGAAGATAAGGAGGAGATGTCTTTTAAGGAAATAGTTGAAATTTTGTGAAATTTCCAATTTTCCGATGCCACGGCAACCAGAGTTTTTCATGGATTTAAATTCTTTTAGCAATTTTAATATGGGACTACCCAAGGAACATTTCTGCCAAGTTTGGTTGATTTTGACCCAGAAATTAAGGAGGAGATGTCGTTTAAAGAAATTTTTGAGCTTTTATGAAATTTCCTATTTTCCGATGCCACGGCAACCAGAAATTGATGAGCTTTATGACATTTTCCATTTTCTGATGCCACAGCAACCAGAGTTTTTCATGGATTTCAATTCTTTTAGCAATTTTTATAAGGGACCACCCAAGGAACATTTCTGCCAAGTTTGGTTGATATTGACCCAGTAGTTTAGGAGGAGATGTCGTTTAAAGAAATTGTTGACGCCGTGACGGACAGACGGACAGACGGACGCCGGACATTGATAGATCACAATACCTCACCTTGAGCACTTCGTGCTCAGGTGAGCTAAAAAGAAAGCTATTGCAGTAAAAAAATGCATATTGGTAAAGTTAGAATTTTGTGTTATTAGCTGCCTGGTAGTATTTTCAGTACCTTTACTTGTAATTTGACAAGATCTATCTCTGAGATATTTCCATCTAGTCCTGCTGTAAACAGTCGGTCACCCTGCCATACTAATGTTTCTACAGAACTGTCCTGACCGCCAGGTATCACCTAAAACAAATTAACAAACTGCATGGGTATTTTTCAATAAATATCTAAATCTGATTTAACCCTTTCCCAAACGACAAACTTTTAAAGTGATCCAATTTGAAAGGTGCTGCTGACGACAAAAGAAATGCTGTTAAGACAGAATTTGTGTCTAATACAGCACGGAAAATATTGAGACAAAAGGAGAAACTGCTGGTTATCAGCAGTTTCTTCTTTTGTCTCAATGTTTTCCCAAGCCATTTTTAATAGGGACCTCAAAACCAGGTCTTGTTTGGGAAAGGGTTAAAAGTTCTCAGTAAATCTAATATAATGTAGCATATTTTTCAGTTGTATTTGTATCTTTGCTTGTATCTTTGCTTGAAAAGGAGACTTGGTCTTTGGACAAGTGAATTTTTCAATCCAGCTTGTCTTTGGACAAGTAAAAATTTTTAAATTTCCACATCCCTGCCCTCAACACTAAACTACTTTATCAGTTGACAGCAGCCATTGTTGAATTGGCAAAAAAGCAACAAAAGTAGGACAATAAAACTTTCTTACTTCCTCCTGATACCACTCGTCCTTGATACTCCAAATCTCTACACTCCCATCTGATCTGTAAACAAGAGGACCATGATGGTCCTATATCGCTCACCTGAACCAAGATGATACATGAGCCACAGTTATGTTTGAATCAATTAATATTTGTGACATTAAGACTGAAAACAAACTTATGGTCATCAACATTATGTCCCTGTTTCATCTTTATAGGTCAATATATCTGGTTGTAAAGAGTGAAAACAAAGTCAAAAATGAGAATTTTGTCCATTTCAAGGGCAGATAACTCAGCAACTGCTTGTCTAATTGTGCTGAAGTTCAAACTCATCCATGATCTTATGGTGATTAACCATTATATCCAAGATCAAAGTTTTGTCTTGATTGGTCACCATTAATTTTGTGGTTGTTAGAGTAAAAACAAAGGCGAAAACAGCAATTTTGTCAAATTCAAGGGCAGATAACTCAGGACATTCTGGTCCGATCAAACCAAAACAAAAACTCATCCGAAATCTTATATAAGTTCACCAACATTTTGTCCAATTTTTGTATAGATTGGTCAATATTAATTTTGTTGATCTATGCTAGAGTGTAAACAATGTCAAAAGTAGCTTTTTTTTCATTCAAGGGCAGATAACTTCTGACTTTCTGGTCCGATCTGACCCAAAATCGAACTCATCCAAGATCTTATGGTCACTAATATTGTGTTAAAGTTTTGTCTTGATTGGTCAATAACTGTAGATGCTATAGTGTAAACAAAGTTGAAAACGGTCAAAAACGACAATTTTGTCCAATTCAAGGGCAGATAACTCATGACTTTCTGGCCCGATCAAACCAAAAATCAAACTCATCCGAGATCTTATGGTCACCAACATTGTGTCCAACTTTTGTATTGATTGGTCGATATTTGTAGATGCTAGAGTGTAAACAATGTCAAAAGTAGCTATTTTTTACATTCAAGGGCAGATAACTCCTGACTTTCTGGTCCGATCTCACCCAAAATCGAACTCATTTAAGATCTTATGGTCACTAACATTGTATTAAAGTTTTGTCTTGATTGGTTAACAATTGTAGATGCTATAGTGTAAACAAAGTCGAAAACGGTCAAAAACGACAATTTTGTCAAATCCAAGGGCAGATAACTCCTGACTTTCTCGTCCAATCTGACCCAAAATCGAACTCATCTGAGATCTTATGGTCACCAATATTGTGTATAACTTTTGTATTGATTGGTCAATATTTGTAGATGCTTTAGTGTAAACAATGTCAAAAGTAGCTATTTTTTACATTCAAGGGCAGATAACTCCGGACTTTCTGGTCCGATCTGACCTAAATTCGAACTCATCCGAGAGCTCATAGTTATACATGTTTTGACCAAGTTTGGTTAAGATTGGCTTATATTTGTAGATGCTAGAGTGTAAACACGAAATTGTTGACAGACGGACGGACGGACGGACGGACGTACGGACGGACGGACATACAGACGGACAGACGGACGACGGACAAAAAGCGATCACAATAGCTCACCTTGAGCACTTCGTGCTCAGGTGAGCTAACAAAGAATCAGAAATGTACAAGTATCCACAACATAGGGTTGCGAATTGTAATAAAGTCAGAATGTCTTCACTCCCACTTATCTGTAGCTCTGGAATTGCTGAACAAGGAACAAAAGTAGCACACTAATAACAAGAGCTGTCCGAAGACAGCGCGCTCGACTTTCAAAGTTGTTTAGTATAAAGGGGGAATAACTCCAAATATAGTGGAGCCCTGGTAGTAAGGTAGAGGGTGTGATGGTGAATAAGTATTCCAAGTTTGGGTCAACACCCAGGTGACAGTATTAGCTCTCATTTTCTTCGAAAAGTCGAGCTAAAAATTCTCACTACTTCTTCCTGATACCACTCATCCTTGATACTCCAAATCTCTATCTTCAAATGTTTGAGTAATTGAGTACCAACAACATAGGGTTGGGAATTCAAAAAAACAATGTCAGAATGTCTTCACCCCCACTTATCCTTGATACTCCAAATCTCTATACTTCCATCTGATCTGTAAACAAAGATCAGAGCTACGGTTAACCTATTACCATATTCTGATGACTTTTGACATCCTACAAGATAAAGGCTTTGGAAAACATTGTGGAAAATGAAGAAATTGCTTGTGACAAGCAATTTCTTCATTTCCCACAATGTTTTCTAACTAATGAGATCCAAACAATTAACATTTCATTCACTTGAAAATGTTGTCTGCAGGATCTTTGAAATTGGAAAAATCCAAAATTTTGTTGTTTGAGAAAGGGTTTAGGGGGAGTGAAGGCTTTTCAAAATGCAATATTTCATTTATTGTTCATCAGAACATTGGGTTTGATGAAAGATAAGTGAAATATTGCATTTTGAAAAGCCTTAAACCCCCTGCTATCAGGAGCTCTGCAACCACAACATTCTTTTCCAGCCACTGACTGCTCACCCTACATAGACTTATGATTATCCACCCATTGGTGGGAAACAAATGTTGAAAAGGATATCCGGATGGTATGGGATCAAATGTCCAAACCTGAGACCCAATGATTTAGATTCAGACATGCTTCCAACCACACTATTGCCATAGTCCAGAGCAACAGTACGGAAAAGATATTCTAACTTATTCAAATTCTTAAACCCAATATTATGGGCATTCATTTAAATTGTCTCAAGTAGATGATTCAAATGAGTATCCACATAGTAGGGTTTGAACATTTTCAGATATTTTCCATTTTAAAAAGTTGATATCTACCCCTTGTACCTGTAGCTCTTAGACATTCTCACATGATGACGCCCAAAAGATACAGGCTTTGAAAAACATTGAAGAAAATGAAGAAATTGCTTTTGACAAGCAATTTCTTCATTTCACACAATGTTTTCTACCGAAAAAGAACAAAAACTGTATCATGTCATTCAAATGAATTTGTCGTCTGAAACATCTTTGACTTTGGACCAGTCTATAATTTTTCCTTCTTGTAGTGGGTTAAAGCCATCTTCGCAAGCCAAGGGTGACATCTACGACGTAACGTCGTTTCTGTATTCACCCTTGGCGTATTTAGTCCGATTATCTTGGTCTCCTGGAAAGCGTTTTCATTGGTTCCAGCGAGGTCTCGCTGGAACCAATCAGATTGTCGACTGATACATTTGTTATGAGTAACCAAATCATGACATTGATGACAACGGGCGGGAAAAAGCATTGCATTTGCAACTCAAAAACGCGAAGATGGGCGATTTTTCCTAAGAATTTCACCGCAATAGACTGGAATTCCCTAACTTTAATCGACAAATTATTATACTTTCGACAATTCGAACAAAAAAGCAGCTAACCTTTACATAATCCGCATGACGTATGACGCGAAAGACAACGCGCGTTAATGACATCATCAATAATGGACGTAAACAACTAGCAGAACAACCGCTAGGTGGCGCTTCGCGATTTCAAGAAAATCGGACTAAATCCGCCAAGGGTGAATACAAACATAGGTGGGTTCAACCTTGGCTAGCGAAGATGGGTTAAAGCTTAAGTACCTGTAACTTACCTTGATAGAGCAAGTCTCTTGTTTTTGTCATTGTATGCCATACATTGTATTGCCAATGGCGAAAACTCGAAAAATCGCACATGATGAACCAGAAAATCCCCCATTGTGTCTCAAGGTCTGAAATTACAAATGACAGATGTTGAAAATTTGTATTCGTGACAAAATTCGGAAGAAGAAACCGTCTGCAGCAAGAACATTCTATGTTTTAAGACTACAACAACAATGGATACAAAGAAGATTTGTACAGAAATCATATATTAACAAGACGGTTAGTACAGGACGACAAATGTATAGGGGGAGTTCGCAAGGTGACAATCATAAGTTCGCAAGGTGACAATCCAGGGGTCTCGTTTGCCAAAATTTGGGGCCGTTATTGGGCCCCATTCCCAATGGCAAAAAGTATCTTTTTTTCCCTATTCTCTGGTGAAAATTCCCAATGAGGACCCAGAATGCCCCATCTTAACCCATTACCAAATGGCGAATTTTTAGACTAGTCCAAATTCAAAGATGATGCAGACGACAATTTCAAGTGAATGAAATTTTGAATTTTTTTGTCTCTTTGGGTAGAAAACATTGTGGGAAATGAAGAAATTGCTTGTCACAAAAAATTTCTTCATTTTCCACAATATTTTCCAAAGCTTTTATCTTGTGGGGCATCAAAAGGTGTCACTGTGTGGTAATGGGTTAACAAGGCGGTTGGTACAGGACGACAATTGTATCTATAGGGGGAGTTCGCAAGGTGACAAATTGACAATCAAATGTAAGTTTGAAAGGACTGTTGGCCACTGTTGCAGTGTTTATTAACAACAATTACAACTGTAAGAGATGCCTAGAATCTAAATATCATGATTAAGATTTTTCTTTGCAAGAAAAAAATCTTGTTCCAGCAGGGGAATATCTATCTGAAATTGGGGAAAAAGTATATTCCTCAGAGAGGGGGAAGGTGCCCAATAACAACCGTTTTTTAAGGAAAAAAAAACACTGTGTTGGGTCCAAGGACTGTTTGTGGCAAACAAAATCTAAAAAATTCAAATTCAAGAAACATCGAAGTTGGTGGATTGCTGAAACCACAAGTCAAAGTATCAGAAGATTTTGAATAAAACTTTTTTAGATCCACTAATTTATAAAGAAACTAATTAACCCATTAACAAACGGCAAAATTTTAGGGTATTTCACTTCAAAAAATGCCATAAAAGCAGTGATTCTTTTACCTGCGCATCCTGCTACATTTACTCATAATTTGGTCTCTGGGATGCAAAGTTTTAATTCTAGCGAGTCTCAGGATGCAACATTTTTTACAGATTTCCTATTAAAAATAGTGTATTGGACTCACTAAGCCAGTAGCTGGACTCATTGATATGGAATCCAGCGAGTCCTCAGGACTCACAGTCTTAAAACTGTAAAAAATTCACTGTAAAAGACATAATCAGTGTTATTAGAGATAGGATTTGTGTAAAATATGGCACACCAAATATTGAGACAAAAGGAGAAACTGCTGGTTATCAGCAGTTTCTTCTTTTGTTTCAATGTTTTCCCAAGCCTTTTCTATTAGAGACGTCAAAACCAGGTCTTGTTTGGGAAAGGGTTAAGTCAGTGGCAGACCCTGAAGCCTGATTATTTCATTTATGTGCAAGAATTCATTCAAAATTGTGTGATACCAGAAAAACGACACCCCAAGTGGCAGATCCAGAGGGTGTTTAGGGTGTTCAAAAAAACACCCTCGATAGCTAGTCCTATTTATAAGCCCTGACATATTTATTTCTTTGACGTGATGTCAGGTCTTATCAGATATGCCATTTTGTCTATAGCACTTCCGCCGTGCGGAAAACATCGGATGTTTAGCCCTCAAACTACTATCTCTGAAATCGAAATTTCAATCTAAAAATGGTATGGATAGAAAGATGAATCAATTCTTTTTCACTTCAGTATAATTTTGAAATAGAATATTACCTTGTTTTATTTAAATCAAACCAAATTTCCAACAACCATAAACAAAAGTAAGATGGTTGACTCTCTTGCCAATTGAAATAAAAACATATTTCAAAGGCATGATTTAGAAGACAAAGCAATATTTGAGTAACATTAAGGTGGTTTTAAACATTATGTAGTTATTTTCCCATGTTTATGCTACACTTTACCTTGGATAGGAACTTTGAATGATTTTACATTTACTACATAGAACAATGGCAACCAGCCTGGACGCTTTACTGTGAAACCGGCCCCACGTAAAACCGGCCCCCGGTAAAACCGGCCCCAAATCGGTAAAACCGGCCCCATTATCGATTTTCTATCAGTAAAACCGGCCCCCAAAACCGGCCCCAAAATATCAATAACAATTGACCAAACGCCAATCGACAGATTGCTCCGCCCAACATAGAATTTAAGACAAACAATGGTGATGTGATCGTTAATAGGGAACGATTTTATCCAGTTTATCGTGACGTAAATTCGGATAAACAAAATAGTATTTCGTATGTGTTGTTATAAAATATTGTAACTACGGCTTGATTTAAAGTGACATTTCACATTTATTTCATTTTTTAAAAGTATATCTTGATGCAAAGATTGTTTATTCTAAAGCGTAGAAATGCTATCAGTTTTCTGAAGTTGTTATTTATAAGCGAAAAATACGCCTTTAGAGTTGAGACAGAAATGACTAATTCTATATAAATCTAAACTGTTGTCCACAACAATTTGTTAAATTTTAGCCCAAAAATATATATTTCTCGTAAACGGCTCAATATTTTGGCTTGAAATTTTCAGAATTTTCATAAGAAAACATGCTCTTTCAGATAGAATAAAAGTGAAATTTATGTAAAAATTATAGTGGAATGTCACTTTAAGCCGTAGTTACGAGATTTTATAGCAACGCCGACGGTTTATCAAAACATAACAGTAAACCTAGTCTATTGTTAGCACAAAATTCTTTGCCATTGGCATGTCGATTGTTTTGATAGTCAGTCGATAAATCGATACAATAACACGTGCAACGAAGAACAATTGGGGCATGACATTTTTCTGATCGTCCATTGGCTAATCGATGTTTTTGATTGACAGTCGGCGTTTGGTCAATTACGGCCATGACAATGAAATTCATGTGTATAACCGTTTTGATATTTTTGTTTGTTTGTTTAATTATTATTATTATTAGTAGTTGTTGTTATTGTTGTTGCTGTTGTTGTTGTTGTTGTTGTTCATCATTTATTCGACCAAGAATGATAATTATTTTATTAACCATTAAACAACAAAAAATAGAAGGGTCCAAATTCACAAATGCAGACAACATATTCATTGATTCGGTCGGCACAATCCTTTCAGCCAATCAAAACCGTCGTCAGCGGACCTGCACTCATTCGAAGGAGGTGAAAGCTGCGGTCTTTATCGTTGAAGTATTACCAACTTTCAGCATTAATATCTCGACGACTACGCCTGATTATTAAAAATGCGTTGGTAGTTTGAAAGTTTAAATCACATTCTTTAAAGAAAGAGTTTTGTTTATGAATTTTAACGATACATTTTTGAAATAATCTGCCTCAAAGTTGGTATCCCGTAACGATAAAGACCGAGGTAGTACCCTCGATGAAAAAATGAAAGTGAGGCTATGACGTCATGCCGACTGATTCAATACGTTTTTGTAGCTATTGGTAGAAAACATTGTGGGAAAAGAAAATTTTGATTTTCAAAAACAAATTCTTCATTTTTCCACATTTGCCCAAAGTATTTATCTTGTTGTAGGACGTCATTAGGGAACGGTGAAGAAATACGATATTCATATATATTTATGAAATATTTAATTATAGACTAGATCTATATCACAATATCATAACGAAAATTAACAGATAAACTTTGACCGATGTTCGAGAAAATACCACTGAAAAAGGAGAAATTGTTTGATGCAAACAAATTCTGCTTTTTCACAATATTTAATCAGGCATGAATTATATACATGTAAATATGGACTAATCAACTGCAGACGACAAAATTAATATTGACGAAGATCGAATTGTGAACATTTTCGGAAAGAAAATAATTATATTCAGGCAAGCGAAGAAAATGTTATTTGGCACTCTCTTTTTTGTCTTAATGGGGCCGGTTTTACCATTTTTGGGGGCCGGTTTTACCGTTTTTCTGAATGTAGGGGCCGGTTTAACTATTTTTAGGGGCCGGTTTTACCGTTTTGGGGCCGGTTTTACCGGGGGCCGGTTTCACGAGGGGCCGGTTTTACTGGTTCCCGACTGGACTACCTTGATAGCCTGATTATTCTATTTACATAAAGAAATTAATACAGTAAAAAGTGTGAAACACAAGAACAAACCCCCTTTTACGTAAAAACGAACCCCCTTCACAGATATCCTGGATCCACTGCAGTCCCCTTTTAGTATGTTCAAATCCCTTCCACAGCTCTAAATTCTTGATCCCCAATGAAATTAGATTTTTATCAAAATATTTTGATACTTTTACCTGTGGCATAATTTCATTTCGGAAATTGCCCTGACATTTTTTTCAGATATTCTAATATACACTGTTGGAAGAGAACTCATACCATTTGGTGATTCTACATTATACTGGGAAGCTTTCAGCATATCCGAATGCCATGTCGTGTCCGACAATATAATTATATTGCAAAAACATTAATTCCAGACAGCGTATTTTAATGGGTAAAGATAAAACTCAATAATGATGTTTTTTTTAAATGAAAATTAACCAACTTGCTGACTTAGAAGTAAACAATTTACCAAGATATTCACCTATTCTTGAAGTATTATTTCACGTGTAGCAGGAGGCTGACATGTTTTAGCTCCGCAGTAAATGTTATTAGACTGGAATCCTCTTTCAACAATACCAGTCTATACCACTCTGAGCACGTGACTTAAAATCAATTAAAAGTCAATTTGTCAACAAAATTGCAACAAATAACATTTCATGGAGGTAAATAAGAAATTTTGATAGTCAATCACTTGTTGGATGATTTTTTAGACATGTCTGTAATGGTAAAAATGATAAAAAGCAAATGGACTTGTTCAACTTTCAAGGAGAAACTTGGATCCAGATACGTGCAGACGACATGAAGATCTAAAGGCGGGAATTTTGGTGGCGGAAATATTTGAAATATCTAAAGAATGGATGAAACGAATTGACAGTATTTTCTTTATTTGTCTTAAAATTCTCCTAAGCTTTAGATCTAACTCTAATTAGGGAGGTAAAACCAGGCCTTCTTAGGAAATGGGCTACAAGGGCGGATCCAGAACTTTTTTCTAGGTGTGTGTGTGTTTGGGGGGGGGGGGGTGGGGGGTGGGGGGAGGGGGTCCAAGGCCTTCAGGATTTTTCCAGTGGGGGGGGGGGGGGTCCAAGCCCAAACACAAACAAGACCAGGTTTTGACATCCATAAAGGAAACGGCTTGGGAAAACATTTAGGCAAAAGAAGAAAATGATAATCAGCATATTTTTTTTCTCCTTTTGACTCAATATTTTCTTTGCTATATTGCACACAAATCCTATTTCTATTTACACCTCTTTCAAATTGTAACAGTCCATATCTTTGCTGTTTGGGAAAGGGTTAACCCATTACCAGAGAGCAAGATTTCAGATGGGTCTAAATTCAAAGATATTGCAGACCACAATTTCAAGTGAATTAAATTGAACATTACTTGGTCTTTTTGGTAAAAAACATTGTGGAAAATGAAGAAATTGTTTGTCAAAAGCAATTTCTTCATTTTTCAGAATGTTTTCCAAAGCCTTTATCTTGTGAAGCGTCAAAAAGGGTCAATGTGTGGCAATGGATCATTGCATTTGTTTTTGTTTATCAAAGCAACCATGACTTTCTCTTTTAATTTTGAACATGTTATATAAGAGTGTGCAAAATTACTTGGCCCATTCCCTTATATCAAATGACACTTTTTGTTACCCCACAAGATAAAGACTTTTGAAAACATTGGAAATGAAGATGTCTTCTTTTCCTACAATGTTTTCTACCCAGAAATATCAAAACTGGTTTTTAACAGCCAGCGTGTAGTGGGGCTCAGAAATCAAAACGCTCTTTTGAGTATTTAAATACATCTTTAATCTTTGTTAGTTATTAGAGTAGAGGAGGGTAATCCCGACATGCGCCCAATTCCGACACTTTTTGAAAAAATGTCATCTGTATTGCATTATCTTTGGAAAAATTCAACGACTTTCTGTTTTAAACATTACGTCATACATTTTTCCAAAGTTATATAGCGATCATTGACATGTAAAGGCTTGCTATCTTGAAAAATCGAGGTTAAAGATAGACCACCCTGTTTGCGGAATTTTCAAAAATGCAGTCTTATAGATTTCTGTAAGAGGGGTGTCCTGGAAAATTAAAAATAAATTCATGTACAAGTCATCTTCCTCGATAGATTTTTGTATATGATGAACATTTACACAATTCTCTATCATCCTAGCCGTTTAAAAACAGTATCAGAGCGGTATTTATTCATAAATCATGGTGTCGGGGTTGACCGTCTTTTTGGGCCAGAGAGTTTAACTCCGACACCATAAGTGAAAATTAGAGGAAATTTCCCACTCTCGCTTATTTAATCTCTACTATACCGACGGTACGTTAAAGAAATGTGTAAAACCAGCTTATTCGAGCTTGTGGTGACACCTTAACATATAGATTTGCATATTTTTTCCCATATGTTCGCAACATTTTTCTCAGGTGTCGGATTTGACAGAACCCTCAGAGTGTGAATTATGAGCGAAATTATATTCTATCTATATCCCAATTTCTAATTGCGAGAATGGTTTACAGAATATGTCTAACAAAGGAAAGTATTGTTTTCTTCCCTTTTCAATCCTAACTGCTCTGTGACATTGCATCACATAGCTCATTTTGCTTCAATAATATGTTTGGTGTCGGGTTTGACCGAAAAGTGTCGGATTTAAGATGCTTCATATGTGGTAGAAATTCGATTGTACCATGATTGTTTATGACCAGAAGACGCCGTAGAATATACAAATTTGTAGCATTAAGGTTAGTTCGTGTAAGCCCGACACGAAATATGGCCTCATATAAGTAGACAAAGAAATACATTGATTTTCCCCTTAAAGTGTCGGGATTACCCTCCTCTACTCTATCAGAAATGGTTATCAATGGCAAATGACATATAGATCTAACACCAGTGATGATTCTCAACAAAATCGGCTGACCGTTCTTCAAGCCAGCACAACTAAAACTGATTTGTCTTTGCAAAACATATACATGTATGTCATTTTGGTGTCATGTGAATGTCACACATACTTTGGTACGGTGCGACGTTACATTACGTCGAAATGCATTTCTTTAGAGCTAGGATGCTCTTACACAGCGTTTTCTAAGCTAGTGCTCCTAAGTTTTTGTTTTTTGTAGCATCTATTTTTGATGGGAAGCATTGAGGCAAAAGAGGAAAATGCTGATTTATAACTATCCTTTTCTCATTTTGCCTCACATTTTCTATATCATACATAAATCCCATATATCAATATCTTTTTGTTGTCAGTTACAACTTTCGATTTGGAACAATCTAGATCTACCAAGTTTCGCCATTTTCGAAAGAGTTGTAACACAGCCTTACTGAAACAAGGACAATAATGGGAAGAGTTACATGATTGTCTTTGACACTACAGTGCAAAGCCTCTTTGTATTATTTCTCATCTTTTTTTAAGTAGATCGTAAGTGATTTGGACTTGTGTGGGAGAGGGCTCATCACAAAATAAGTTCAATGAAAAAAACCCATAACCAGGCGAAAACATTTTGGACTGTCCCAATGAAAAAGATGTTACAGATGACAATTTCAAGTTGATGAGATTATAAAAATCTTTCCATTTCGGGTTATAAAACATAGCGGAAATGGAAGAAATCGCTTGTAACAAACAAACTTTTCATTTTTCATGAAGTTTTCCCAAGATTTTTTCTTCATGGGCATCAAAAAATGTCAGTGAGGGAATGGGTTAAGACCTTAAATATTCCACCTGCTAGTTTGTTGTATTTCAGATCAAGTATATCACCAATAGAAATGCCTTGTGAAAACATTGGGACAAAACAAGAAAATGCTGCCAACCAACATTGAATGTTGTAAAGTCTTGATGCCATCCATCACAAAACAATCAGACACAGCCAACTGGCCAACTTGCACTGGGCTCTCTTGTACTGCCTTAACCCTTTCCCAAACAAGACCTGGTTTTGACGTCCTTAATATGTGAGGCTTGGGAAAATATCGAGGCAAAAGAAGAAAGTGCTGATGATCAGCACTTTCTTCTTTTGCCTTGGTATTTTCTGAGCTATTTCATACACAATTCCTTTCATCAGCAACATTCAATTGGTCTTTTGTAGAAGCTTTCAAACTAGACGACCATAAAATTTTGCCGTTTGGGAAAGGGTTAATTCAGCCTGTCCTTGCAAGCTGCCCTGGATCTACACATCTCATCATGTAGTCAGTTCACTTGTGATTTATGAAGGTAACAGATCTCTGCTTTTCAATAAAAACCTCATACTTGCATCTTATTACAAGCCACAATTATGAGGGTTTTCTTTTAAAAGCGACAATAATGATAATAATAGTAATAATGATTATAATGATAATGATAATAACGACTTTAGATATATAGGCTATACATAATATAGTAAACACAATATCTAGTAAATGACTAGGGGAGATTCGGTATAACTCGGACACAAAACGTAGTCTCTGTCAGGACACCATGGATATCTCACTCTCTCGGACAGACTAGCTTCTGAATCAACAACGAAAACAATAAAGTATTCCAATTCTACACTAATTTCATTGGCTAAAACAGTTAAAATAAAGCCAAGGCAGATAATTTTACGAAATAAAGTATACTATCAGAGTAAGGTAAACTCGGACATGCACCAGGGAATCTCGGACGCACCTGTTGTTTTAACACATTCCAAAAGGGTAAAGTTTTTCACACTGCTCCAATTTGAAAGCTGTTGCAGTCGACATCATTTATGTTGCTAATTCGCGCATGAAAATCGGAGAAAACATGGAGAAAACTTTAGTGTCCGAGTTTAAAATAGCTAAATACGATTTTACGCCGGGTAAAGTCGGACACTACGTCACAGAAATGAGTAAACTCCCCCACATGTCACGATACATGTCATGTGGTGTCATCTATTCAGGCGCATTCGATTGATGACGCGTTATACCTATAAATACAGCTGATTTTGGGAAATATTTGATAAAGACTCTTTATTTATAAAGACAAACGTCTGGCTGTCCGAGATTACCCACATGTCCGAGAAATCCCGAATCTCCCCTATCTTATGTCATGGCTATGGCATTTTATTCTACAGTAGTCATTTAAATGTCTTCTTTTGCATTAGAAGTATCAGTAGTGATTTTAACCCATTCTCAAATGGCAAAAAATTAAGGCAGTCCAATTTAAAAGCGGCTACAGACAACAAAATGGACATTATTTAAGTACAATAATAGCACAGAAAATATTGAGGCAAAAGGAGAAAATACTGATTATCCAACTCCCTTCTCAGAAATCCGGGATCCACAGCAGTGTGTGGGAAAGAGATAAATCTGTACACCATTGTCTTTGTCGTTCATTGACAATTTTATAGTATCAGAATACTTACACTCGATGTATCCTTATGAGATGGCGTGCCATAGAAGTCGGTATAGATCCTAAATAGATCAGTGAAACTCTTTATAGAGTCACTCAATGTACAGGAATTGATCCTTCTTAACCCTTTACCAAACAACAAAATTTTAGGGCAGTCCAATTTGAAAGCTGCTGCAGACGACAAAGTAAATGATCACAAAAGGCCAAAATGTTTGTTATAGCCAAGAAAATATTCAGGCAAAAGGAGAAACTGCTGGTCATCAGCAGTTTCTTCTTTTGTCTCAATGTTTTCCCAAGCCGTTTCTATCAGGGACGTCAAAACCAGGTCTTGTTTGGGAAAGTGTTAAACCATTACCAGATGGCAGAATTTTGTAATGGTCCAAATTCGAATTTAATTAAAGATTACATTCACCTGTTATCTTGTGCAACATCTTTGGATTTTGGAATGGTCTTAACTTTTGCCATCTGGTAATGGGTTAATTTTTACTCTACTCATTGATTTCTATATAAGGAATAGCAGTGGCGGATCTAGATGGGGTTCAGGGGAATCAAAGGAACCCCCATCTGTTGCCTGATTATTTCATTTTTATACAGCAATTCAGTAAAAAAATTGTGTAATTACAGGAAAATGAACCCCCACACTATTTGCATGTTCAAACCCCCCTTGCAGAATTTCTGAATGTGCCGAATAGTATAAGACAATGACTGTATTGTTTGAATGAGAGAGAAGAACTTGAGTGTTTGCATGATGAGAGCTATTGTAATCATTTCCTCAATCCACAAACATCTTGCTGGATCCTTCATAAACAGGATATACTGTCAATTGGAACGTCTTCGAAAATCCTTCAGTTCTCAAGCTGCAAGTCCTGGTACGATCTTCTTATTATCAAAAGTCTATCCCAAATGACAAAATTTAGACCTGTTCAAAGTTAAAAGATAGATCTATTGCAGACGACAATTACAAGTTGATGAAAATTGAAAAATAATTCCATATTGGTTAAAAAAACATTATGGAAAATGAAGAAATTGCTTGTGACAAGCAATTTCTTCATTTTCCACAATGTTTTCCTTTGTCTTGCAGGGCGACAAAAGGCGTCATCATGTGGTAATGTATTAACCCATTTCCACATAATGATGCTTTTTGATACCCTACGAAATAAAGGCTTTGGTAAACATTGAGGAAAATGAAGAAATAAAGACAACAATTTTATGTGAATGAAATTTTACATTTTTGGGTTTTTCTTGGCTGTAAACATTTTGGGAAATGAAGTAATTGCTTGTTACAAGCAACTTTTTCCGAGTGTCAAAAAGGGTCATTATGTGGGATTGGATTTTTAAGTAATAAAAATGCCTTGAAGATTCAAAGAGTGCTTTGTGTTTATTATAGAAGGAATTATAGAATTATTCCATGTTTCACCAGACACTGCAGGCAAATAAACAATTAACTTAACCCTTTCCCAAACAAGACCTGGTTTTGACGTCCCTAAAAGAAAAGGCTTGGGAAAACATTGAGATAAAAGAAGAAACTGCTGATAACCAGCAGTTTCTCCTTTTGTCTCAATATTTTCTATGCCATATTCTACACAAATTCTACCTTTTATAACTTCCATTTGGTCATTTGTGACAGTTTTTGAAGTGGATCCCCCTAAATTTTTGCCATTTGGGAAAGAGTGAACCTTTTCCTGAACACCAAAAATTAGGATGATCCAATTCGAGAGCTTCTACAGATGACAATAAAGATGATGATATAATTTGTGTACAATTTAGCTCAGAAAATATTTAGGCAAAAGGAGAAAATGCTGATCGTCATCATTTTCTTCTTTTACCTCAGTGTTGTCCGAAGCTTTATCTGCTTGTGATGTCAAACCCAGGTCTTAACCCATTCCAAAATAAGAACTGGTTTTGACGCCCAAAAGAAAATAGGCTAAGGAAAACATTGAGGCAAAAGAAGAAAATGCTGATAATCAGCATTTTCTCCTTTTGTCTCAATATTTTCTGAGCTATATTGCACACAATCCTTTCCTTGATCAACATGCATTTTGTCGTTTGTAGTAGCTTTAAAATTAGACAACCCTAAAATTTTGTTGTTTGAGAGAGGGTTAAAAAATGTTTGGAAAATGATTAGGGCGTCTGAATGGTCATCTGGTCTGCAGGTATAACCAGTGCAGCATATCTGCTTCTTTTATCCGAAATAATACAGATGGATCTTTGCTCTTGCATGGAAATTATAGAATAAATGAAAATTAAGTAAAAAAGAAAAATAAAAAAAACTTCTAAATCCATTACCAGACAACAAATTTTTAGACCAGTCAAAACAATGATTCCATGTGAATGAAATTTTGCATTTATCGTCTTTTTGAGTAGAAAACATTGTGGGAAATAAAGAATATTTTTCTTGTGGGAATAGGAAAAAAAAACCCACTAAGACTGTCATTTTTTTTTCTTTTTTTTTAACAATTTATTGCCACACTTGCATAAATGGACCAAATTTTCTCATTAATAGATCTAACAAATTCAAAGCTATAAAAGATTCATCAGGAAAAATATTCTATTTTGAAACCATTACAGAATTGGTTCCAATTATGTCCTTATTATTTTCAGATCTGCTATGAAATGCCAGATAACATGCTAGAACTGAGCATAGATATGGCAAAAGGGACCTTATGGTAATTGGGACCACCAAGGGAAACAATCAGCTTGTGTGAATATAAAGCCTGGTCAGGACTTTCTTACAGTGCTGTTGCCACAGGTAATTAAGAAACTATCAGAGAGTAACATGAATTCTGATCAGAATGTGCACTTGCCGCAAACCGATCTGAATTCATGTCAGTCTCAAATGATAAAGACGTTTACCCAACAACAGAAATTTAAACAGTCCCTATGTGAAAGTTGCTGCAGACGACAAAATGCATATTGATAAAGACAGCATTTACCTGAAATATAGCTCAAAGAATATAATGAACAAGGGAAATATCCTGATATAATTTTGTTCTTCTTTCACTTCAATATCTTTCTAAGTCAATTCTGAGGCACATCAAAACTAGAAATCGTTTAGGAAAGGCCCCTTTTTTCAATAGCAATAACTGAATTATATTTTGGCATTGTCTATTAGTGGCAGACAGCTTCATCATTAGATATTATTTACATCAGAGGTAGACTTTATTAAATCAAACTTCTTTTGTTCTCTTCATGCATTCTGCTTTGGAATCTCAACCCATTACCACACGCTTGAAATTTTCATGTGCAACATGTTGGAATTTAAACCAGTCTAAAATACTGCTGTCTGGTAATAGGCTAATATTCCATAGCTTATCAAGCGTAGATGTTGCTCAACTTATTTCAATCAAAGAAGGATTATTCACACTTAAATGGCATAGAAAATATTGTCGGTGTAAATGCAAAACCTTGTATGTCTATCCTTGCGATTTTCAAAGTACAAATTTGTGTGCCCAGTTACAGACAATTCATGCAAGTTTTGAGATAATTCACTGATCAGTATTGATGGCACATCATTTGTGAACAATATGTCCAAATTTCAAGTTAACCCTTTTCAAACATGACCTGGTTTTGACGTCCCTGGTGGATATGGCTTGGGAAAACATTGAGACAAAAGAAGAAACTGCTGATAACCAGCAGTTTCTCCCAATATTTTCTGAGCTATATCATACACAAATCTTATCGTTATCTACATCCATTTTGTCGCCTGCAGTAGCTTTGAAATTGGATCACCCTAAAATGTTGTTGTTTGGGAAAGGGTTAAACAATACAGTTTGAGAAAAGTTATTACACTTTTTTCCCCTCCCATTTAAAATTTTCCAAAAATGAGATATGAGGTTTTGCATTTACAACGACGATATGGTCCAAAGGAGAAGAAGAAAATATTATGCATTTTCTTCTGTACAATTTTTGTCCCATAATGACTAAAGAAAGATAAATAACTCTTTCATCCTTATTTTCACAGGTAAACCAATCACCTGTCAACTTCACAAGTTTACCTCCCTTCACCTGTACAGGTATGTAATGGGTTACACATTTGTTAGCCATTTCTTGAACCTATTACTGCACAGTGACGCCTTTTGACTCCCTCGCAAAAAAGGCCTGGGAAAACATTGTGGAAAATTAAGAAATTGCTTGTGACAAGCAATTTCTTCATTTTCCACATTGTTTTCTCACCCAAAATGTAAATATTTTTAAAATTGCATCACTTTGATATTGTTGTCTGCAACACCTGTTATATTGAATCAGTCCAAAATTTTGCCCTCTGGTAATGGATTAAATAAACAACAAATTCTTTATAAAGTCCAACCTGAAAGTTGCTGTAGACCATAAATCTATGTTGAGAAAGAAAAAATTTTAACTATATTCTCATGAGAACATGCTCAACTTCAAAGGGATACTCTCCAACATTGAAGGGTATTCGATTGAAGTTCACGTGGATTTCGTGCGATTTGAGCACGGTGCTCAGATTTGAGCATGAGAATGTACATAAGTTTTTTTGAGAAACCGGGCCCAGGATTTCTGTGAGGTGAATAAGAATGTTCAAAATTTTATGGGGGGGGGGAGTCGTTTTCCTTTTATTATTACACAATGTTGACCAAATTTTTGCATGAAAATGTAATAATCAGGCTGCAAAGGGATTTGTTTGAACCCCTCAAACCCCCTTTTGATCCATCAATGTAAAGAGAGTCTGTATGTATAATATAGTACAGAAAATATTGAGACCAATGGAGAAGATGCTAGATGCTGACCATCAGCATTTTCTTCCTTTGTCTTAATTATATCCCAAGCTTTTCTTATTAGGGAAGTCAGAACCAGATCCCCTTTCAAGACAATACCCAAATTTTTGCTTCCCTGTATAGAGTAAGAGATTTTTAGGTTTTGGACAACATCAGCATTTTCTTCTGTCTTAATGATTTTCCAAGCCATACTGATCTGGAATGTCTAAACCAAGTCTTCATTGGGTAAGGATTAAATCGGTGGGGATTTAAGTTTCCTTTCAGACAGCACATATAAGTTAAGCATCAGTGCAGAAGTATTAACTTTCTTTATGCTAGATAAAACATTCTGTATAAGGCGGAATTTGACATTCTTAATATAAGAAAAGGTTTTGGAGATCGTTGAGAGGAAAAAAAAAGAGGTAAATGCTAAAAACTAGAGCTCTTTAGCCCTTTCCAACACAGTAACCCCCTTTTACACTATGTTTCCAGTGGCCATGGTAATCGAAAACGTAGAACGCCGTAGGAGTTTTGTCAAGATCTGTTAGGTCCCTTTACATTTTTAGCATCCGTGACAAATCATGGGTAGTTTGTTGCTTCCCGTCCCGCTACTGACTCTGTCCATGTTTTGCTACAGTCTGTAAGGTACTGTCATGTTTTGTTAAGTTCTTCGTGCTCTCTTTGGCATATAAAATGGGCTGCCTGAGCAATAGTAATGGCTAGTGGCAGATGTTTTAACAAATAAAACATTGGTCCTGGCAGCCTCTCTAATCAGGATGTGCAAATCCAGTTCCACCACATTGTCTCAAAGCCAGTCACCCGTTGGCAGAAATATGGCTGCCATGGCAGCCAAGAATATAGTGTAAACTTTTTGAATTCTGTAGTAGCTTTCAAACTGAAGTCATAATTTCTGCCATTTTTTGTCAAAAGAAGTTATTGTACTTTCTCAAACAGTAACATTTTAGGAAGGTCTAATCCAAAGGTGCAGCAGACTACAAAATGAATGCTTATAAGGATTGTATCAGTGTACAATATAGCATAGAAAATATTGAGGCAAAAGGAGAAAATTTCTTCTTCTGCTTTAATGATTTCCCAAGTATTTTCTAATTGGGACTTCAAATGTTAACATGTTATACATAACAAGGTACCTTCTGGCTTGACAGCTCAAAACACTATTTGATATGGCCAGTGACCAATTGGTCAATTAAAAGGTCAGTGTACTGGACATTGCTTGTCAAAATCAGAAATAAAATACATTTTACAGGTATACAAGGTCTATAAAAGAGACATTAGCTTCTTCCTAGGTGGATGGAAGTGTCTCTTGTCAAGAAAATGGTCATTTTACCTTGCCCATACAAGACCTGGTTTTGATGTCCCTGTTAGAAAAGGCTTGGGAAAACATTGAGGCAAAAGAAGAAACTGCTGATAACCAGTAGCTTCTCCTTTTGTCTCAATAGTTTCTGACATATTTTGCACACAAATGGTTTCCTAACTTACATTAAATTTGTCATCTGCCGCAGCTTTCATTTGGACCAGCCTAAAATTTTGTCATTTGGGAAAGGGTTAAACCTTCCCCAAAGGATATATTTATACCCCCCACAACAAAGTTATGGGGGGGGGGGGGTTATACTGGAATCAGGTTGTCTGTCCGTCCGTCCGTGGACATAATCTTGTGTCCTCTTCTCCTCTCACAGTTTTGGACAAATTTTTCTGAAATTTTATCAGGATGTTTCCTATCATATGAAATTGTGCACCTGCAATTTTCATCTTGATCCAGTGATTAGTTTCACAGTTATGCCACTTTGAAGTTTTTAATGAGGAGGGGGGGGGGGAGTGGTCAAAAATTACAATTTTGTTTCTGTGTTATAACTTGAGAACCGTTTGACCTAGGATCATGAAACTTTACACAGTTGTTGCCCATGGCCAATGTAGGTGCCCTATCGTTTTGGGGTCACCAAGGTCAAAGGTCAAGGTCACAGTTGGACTTTGTTTAAAATCCATTTCCATGCTCTAAGTCAAGAACATTTTGACCTATAGCACTTTTTCAGTGACAAGGCCCTAGTGGGGGTTATTCGTCCGCTTTGCGACAGTTCTAGTTTGAGACTGTTCCAATTTGAAACTAAATGCTTCAGACTACAAAATGGGTGTTAATACAGATAGAATTTGTGTATGATTTAGCACAGAAAAGATTGAGGCAAAAGGAGAAAATGCTGATTATCAGCATTTTTCCTATTCACTCAACATTTTCACAAGCCCCTTCTATTTGGGATGTCAAAAACAGGTCTTTCCTAAACAAAGCCTTGTTTTGACATCCCTAGAAGCAATAGTTTGGGTAGAGGTTTTGAAAAAAGAAGAAATTGGTAATTGACAGCAGCTAACAATCAATTAATTTTGCCAATTACCCTTTCTTGATTAAGAATTTAATCTTATCGCATGTTAGATTACATTATTATTTATCTTTTTCATAAACAACATATATTAGAAATAGTTTAGGGAAATATTCAGACAAAAAGTGCTGATATCCAGCATTTCCTCCTATTGCCTCAATATTTACCGTTACATTGTACTTAAACTAAATCTTTATTCATCATTTTGTTTTTGTCTTTAGCAGCTCTCAAATTAGAAGATCTAAATTTTTACCTTAAGAAAGCGTCATAATGACCGAAGAAGTAAAAATATGTCATCATTAAAGAATGTAGGGTTAATGGTACTGAGCTAATATATCAAATATTTTATCAGCAGTTTCTGGTGTATTTTTTATGATAAATGAATTCATTGCTTCCAGCTACAAGAAATATGATTTTATGAGACTTATCAATTAGTTAGGGTGTTTTTTGTGGTTCGTGACAACAAGGGAATGGTTTGACATTTTGACAGCCGGATTCGTTTACCTGTTCTGAGGTTTTCTACGAAAAAATTGCTTTACCTGGCTGTCATGCCTAAAGGTGCAATCAGAGACAAATCTCAAGGGTGGATCCAGGATTTTTTTCCAGGGGGGTCCAAGCCCTCCTGGATTTTTCCAGGGGTGTCCAAGCCCAAATGATGGCTTTAACCCATTAACACATAGTGACTCCTTTTGACTCCTTACAAGATAATGGTTTGGGAAAACAATGTGGAAAATGAAGAAATTGCTTGTGAAAAGCAATTTCTTCATTTCCCACAATGTTTTCTACCCCAAGAGACCAACACATTTTAAATTTCATGCACTTGGAATTGTCATCTGCAACATCTTTGAATTTGAACCAATTTAAAATGTTGTCGTTTGGTAATGGGTTAAATGTGTTAAGCATATAACGTTATACTAACATTATATAGTTAAAATTCAATTTTCGGCCGATGCCAGGGGGGTCCGGAACCTTCCACCCTACCCCCTCTATATCTGCCCATGAATCTCATCCCTTTCTAATGCGAAAATAAATATAAGACTGGTCCCAAAATGGTGTTGCATATGATGAAATGACTGTAACCAAAAACATGTGATGTGTTTCCTAAAACAGAAGACAATGACAGAAAATGACAAAATGCTGGTAGGCAACTTATATTTTTCTCAGGATACTTTCAAAAGCTTTCCTAGCAAGTATGCCTGAAAGTATTGCTCATTCCCATTTTTAGGTCACCTGACCGAAGGTCATGGTGACCTATTGCGACCGTGTTTCGTCCGTCGTCGTGCGTCGTCCGTCGTCCGTTAACTTTTAACATTTTCGACTTCTTCTTGAGAACCATTGGACGGATTACAACCAAACTTGGCAGGGAGCATCCCCATGGAAAGCCGCTTCAGATTTGTACGAATCATGGAGTTATCTCCCTTTGGGGCCCCATAAGGGGCCAAAAAGGGGTTAAATAGGGTACATCTTAAAAAATCTTCTTCTCATGAACCGGCTGTTGGATTTGATTTACATTTGGTATTTAGAGTCTTTAGGGCAAGGACAACAAAGTTTGTACAAGAGAAAAAAATCCGCCCAGAAATGGCCGTGCTGGGGATGGGGGATGGGAGGGGGGTCGCGTTATTAGTTAACTTAACATTTTCGACTTCTTCTTAAGAACCATTGGACGGATTACAACCAAACTTGGCAGCCCAGGTGAAATGTTTACCATGGTTACCATGGTATTTCATTGTATTTGGCATCTGATCATGTTTTTTCATGATCAACTGTGAAAAAACATCAAATGCTATGGTCATACCATGGTCAGAGTTGCTACTACGACCATGTTAGACCATGGTTCTAAAGCGCTATCATGGTACGAAATGAAATACCATGGTCACCCATCTTACAAAGATCATAACCATGGTCAACCATGGTCAAATCATATGTTAGAGCATGGTTCTACAGTGTTATCATGGTATGAAATGAAATACCATGGTCACCCATCTTACAAAGATCATAACCACGGTCAACCATGGTCAAATCATGATGATGTCACTTCCTGTCTTGCTAAAAAATGGAGGGAACATGAGTTTGTTTGTTTGCAATTTCTCAAGTAACTGTTGATGTTTGTGATAATTTCAACTTGTATACAGTAGTGAATTACATAAGAATATAGGAGTTTGCTTATTGAAAAGGTCAAGTAAGACAATACCTAGCTTAATTTTGGTGAGTAATCTTTTGACTTTCAAATTCAAATAACACCCCACCCACATTTTTACATTGTAACCTATGATATATCCTTTCTTGAAGGGCTAAGAATAAACATATATATTATCAATTATTTCACAACTGTTAGAAAAAAGGCTCATGTTGCACATCATCTTCTTAGGGCCATCATGGTACACCAGAAATGGGGCATGGTAATGCACCATGCAAAATGGCTTTTGGGATACACTTAATTAACCTTGGTCAGTTTTCTATGACTTAACATAACATGGTTTATCATGTTTGACCATGGCCTACCATGGTCAAATCATAATGATGATGTCACTTCCTGTTTTTCTAAAAAGTGGAGGGAACATGAGTTTGTTTGTTTGCACTTTCTCAAAATGATGTTTGTGATAATTTCAATCTGTGTACAGTAGTGAATTAAATAAGAATACAGGAGTTTGCTTATTGAAAAGGCCAAGTAAGACAATACCTTAATTTTGGTGAGTAATCTTTTGACTTTCAAATTCAAATAACACCCCACCCACATTTTTACATTGTAACCTACGATATATCCTTTCTTGAAGGGCTAAGAATAAACATGTATATTATCAATCATTTCATAACTGTTAAAATTATTTTAAGAAAAAAAGGCTCATGTTGCACTTAATCTTCTTTGGACCAACAAATTTAGTGCACCAGAAAAGAGGCATGGTAATGCATCATACAAAATGGCTTTGGGGAAACACTCGATGTACCTTGGTAAGTTTTCTATGATTTAACATAACGTTGGTGCTATGACAAAATGGTGTAATAGAAATTTTGCTCGAAAACCATTTTTTTCAGGAGAGCCAAAAACGTTTTTGCCGTTTTAAAAAATGTTAAAAAATATGCCGGCAAAATTGCGTAACTCAATATTACTCTCGTGTAAATTTGTCTACATATAACACATTTTTGTCAGCTAAATCGAGTTACGCAATTTTGTCACATGATAATTGAAAGGGTTCTAATAGGTGTAGAAAAACGCCGTTTTGACAGGATATGCGCTCCTACATACTTAGTAGAAAGCATTTATAAAAAAAAATTGACAAAATTGCGTAACAAATTTGTTACGCCATTTTGTCATAGCACCGACGATAACATGGTTTATTGTGTTTGACCATGGCCTACCATGGCTTTTTATCATGCTGGTAACATGGTTTACCTTGTTTTCTTTAACATGGTCAACCAAGTTTTTATCATGGTATATCATGTTAATGTTGACCATGTTAGCGGCCATTTAACAAAACATGGTAGACCATGGGTAAAGAAACATGGTCAACCATGTTTTCCTTAACATGGTCAACCATGTTCTGACCATGGTATATCATGGTTTGTTGACCATGGTAGCGGCCATTTAACAAAACATGGTAGACCATGGGTAAAGTAACATGGTCAACCATGTTTTCCTTAACATGGTCAACCATGTTCTGACCATGGTATATCATGGTATGTTGACCATGGTAGCGGCCATTTAACAAAACATGGTAGTCCATGGTCAAACATGGTCCCTGGCCCATGATAGTTCATGTTATTTCATGGAAAACCATGATACATTTCACCTGGGAGGGAGCATCCCCATGGGAAGCCGCTTCAGATTTGTACGAATCATGGAGTTATTTCCCTTTGGGGCCCCATAAGGGGCCAAAAAGGGGTTAAATAGGGTACATCTTAAAAAATCTTCTTCTCATGAACCGGCTGTTGGATTTGATTCACATTTGGTATTTAGAGTCTTTAGGGCAAGGACAACAAAGTTTGTACAAGACAAAAAAATCCGCCCAGAAATGGCCGTGCTGGGGATGGGGGATGGGAGTGGGGTTGCGGTATTAGTTAACTTAACATTTTCGACTTCTTATTAAGAACCATTGGTTGGATTTCTACCAAACTTGGCAGAAAGCATCCTAATAGGAAGCTGCTTCAGACTTTGTACAAATCATGGAGTTATCTCCCTTTGGGGTCCCATAAACGGCCAAAAAGGGGGTAAATTGGGTACATCTTAAAATATCTTCTACTCATGAACCGGCTGTTGCATTGGATACACATTTGGAAGTTAAAGTCTTTAGGGCAAGGACTACAAAATTTGTACAAGAGAAAAAAACTCGTCAATAAATGGCCGTGCTGTGGATGGGGGATGGGAGGGCTTCGCGTTATTACTTAACTTTGAACATTTTCTTCTTCTTTTTGAGAACCATTGGACAGATTTCTACCAGACTTGGCAGGAAGCATTCCAATGGGAAGCCGCTTCAGATTTTTACAAATCATGGAGTTATCTCCCTTTGGGGCCCCAAAAGGTGCCAAAAGGGGGTAAATAGGGTACATATTAAGAAATGTTCTACTGTTGGATTGAATTCACATTTTGGTATTTGAGTCTTTGAATAAGTTTGTACAAGAGAAAAAAAGACTGTCAAGAAATGGTGGTGCTGGGGGGTTGCGCTTTTTGTTAACTTAACATTTTCCTTAAATGTTTCTGCTCATTTGATTCAGGTGACCGATAAGGCCCAGAGGGGCCTCTTGTCTTTCTTCAGAATGAAAGTTTGTTAATTGTGTCTGCCTTAGGTCTGTTTGCCTTTGAAATTATACAATAATCAATCAGATTGGTAGAGAAATATGTCGGAGAAATTGTTGAAATTGATATAAAACCAGTACAAACAACCTAAATGCACTCTGTGTTCAACATATTGTTGCTTTTCAATGAAAACCTGGTAACAGCAGCTTATTTAAAGCTGCAGTCACGAGGTTTTTGTTGGAAAGCAGCGATATATAGAAAATATAGAAAATATAGAAAATACATAAATAAAAATCCATCTTGACAGTTTACTGGAAAATCAATTTAACACTTTCCAATAACTAATGCCTAATTTTTGACACCCATAGACGAAATAACTTGGAAAAAAATTGCTGCAAAAGAAGAAAATGCTGACATTATCTGCTAATTGCCTTGATACTTTCTTGCTATATTATACACAAATTATATCTTTATTAACAATTATATTTGTCGTTTGCAGCAGCATTCCAATTGAAACAGTCTCATTTCTTGCCTTTTGGGGAAGGGTATTGGTGCAGGAAGTAATAGACGGAAATAAAAAAATCTATAGATCATATAGAATATTTCCTTCAAAGTATCTTTGCTTGTAAATGAACAAAAAGAATACAATATTTGATGTTGTTTCAAATTTTTAGTAGAATATTCCTAGTTGCACATGGCACATTTTGTCACGAATTTTGCCATTTATAGCTGTCTCTAAAAAAAGAAGGAAACTAAACTTAATGCAAAAGAGCAGCATACATTGTGACTTTGGCGCTCAAAATTGGCTTATGTTTAATTGCATCAGTCTTGTCATTTTAGAATTTACTTTAATCATCTGCATCTTGTTTAACTGAAGACCAGTTAGTCTAAACTTCCATCATTAATTCCAAGCAGCAAAAATTGATACCATTCCAATTTTAAAGTTTCTGCAGAAGATAACTGTAGACAGCATATTTTTTTGTGTCTCATCATTTTCCAAAGCTTTTCCTTTCGGAGACATCAAAACCAGGGCTTGTTTGGGAAAGAGTTAAGCAAGTAATTTGCATAATAGAATGATGGAGATAAAGTAATGATACATTAGCTTAATTTTAAACTTATTTGAAATTCTTTGTCCCCAATGATGCAGAAAAATGCAAAATTTTGTTTTATTGCAGAAATTAGAATTAATGGACCATTTGTAGGAGCCAGGTAGAATTATGAAAATGAATTACCCATTCCCAAACAGTGACATCTTTTGATGGCTCTCAAGATAAAGGCATTGAAAAACATTGTGGAAACTGAAGAAATTGCTTGTCACAAGCAATTTCTTCGTTTCCCACGATGTTTTCTAAACAAAACTTCCAAAAAATGTTAAATTCCACACTCTAGATATTGTCGTCTGCAACATCTTTGAATTTGGACCAGTCTAAAATTTTGTTGTCTGGCAATGGGTTCATGCCAATTTTTAGAGTATTTCAGTTGCTGGAGCATGTAGCCATGGATTCCTGTCATTTTTCTCACCAGAACTGCATTCCACTACATCCTTTCCGAGTCCACAGCTTCAATGTTTCTTTAAGCTTTCTCTATTATTAATGCCTCTTTCAACTCTTTCTATGCTATGGTTTTAGCTGGAGAACCTAACGATGGATACCTGTCTTTTCTTTCATTAGCGCTACCACAACATCCTGCCAAAGCTGTGCCTGCTCTTCCAAATATGTTTACCGTTATGCATCCATTGGAGACAATGTCAAAAATGACTTTGCCACGGCTGGGGATTAAACCAGGAACATCATTAAAGAAAGTCTGATGCACTACTGACTGCGCTATGCGGCTATGACCACAGCATCACCCTTTTTGAATGGGTGTAGGTTGTCAAAACTAAGGTATGTTTTGGGAAAGAGCTATCAAGAGTAAGAGAAACACTTATTTTGTGAAAAGGTTTTATTCCTTTTAAGTTACCTAGTAATTGACATCATTAAATAGCAAAAGTTTCCCCTGAAGAAAAAAAATAAAGAATTCTGACTTGTCTTTGATCAGTCAGGTAGAAAGATTTCATTTGGGAATTTTTACATCCCTCAGTGCCCATAGCTCTTTCTCTACCTGTTGCTTTCATCCTTTCCCAAAATTTTGGACTGTTCTAATTTAAAAGCTGCTGCAGATGGCAAAATTGTGGTAAATAAAGAAGGATTTGTGTACAATATAGCATAGAAAATATTGAGGCAAAAGAAGAAAATGCTGATTACCCAAGCCTTTACTGTAAGGGGCATCAAAAACAGGTCTTGTTACAGAAACCGTTTTCTCACACATTGACACTTTTTGATGCCCATCAAGGTAAAGACTTTTGAATACATTGTGGAAAATGAGGAAATTGCTTGTGATAACCAATTCTTTCATTTACCACTTTGTTTTCTACCCAAAAGGCGCAAAAACATAAAATTTCATTTGCTTGAAATCGTCGTCTGCATCAACTTTGCTTTTGGACTAGTCTGAAAAAAATCTGTCTAGTAATGACTTAAGTTTGAAAGTTGCTGAAGATGACAAAATATGGTATGCTGATAAAGATGGAATTTTTGAATATGATATAGTGATAAAATTATTGTTACAAAAGGAGAAAATACTTATCATATTTTTTTCTTTTGCCTCAAAGTTCTCGAAAGCATAATTCCTTTAGGTGCACCAAAAGATGTAAACTGTTTTGGAAAGGCTTAAGCTTTCATTTATCCTTTTTTCTAAACAAGACTTGATTTTGATGCCACTCTAAGAAAAGACTTGGGGAAAACATTCAGGCAAAAGAAGAAAATGCTGATAATCAGCATTTCCTCCTTTTGCCTCTGCATTCTTTGTGCTATGTTGTAATAAATCTATCTTTATCAGCATCCATTTCATCATCTGAAGCTGTGTTTAAATAGAGGCAGTGTAAAATTTGGTTGTTTTGGAAAGGGTTTCACTTTCATTAACCTTTCTTTACAAGATGACAGATTTTGTGACTTATTCGGCTTGCAGCCAACATCTTCCCAAATAATCCTTGGTTTTGATATGCCGTACAATAGAGCAATCCAGCAATTCCTTTTTCCTTAAAATTTTCTTTTTGATAATGTACAGAATCTATTTTCATTATATATATACTTAGCGGTAGCCTGTATCTTGGTAAAGCCAAAATGTTACGCCGTTGAGGATTGCGGGACGGAAAGGTATATGCAAGATGGGGGCATGGGCGATGGAAAATGCCTGCCATGCTGTCTGATGGATAATATGCCCATTCAGGTCTTGTTTGGGAAAGGGTTTAGGAATGGCTTAATTAAAATTCATTATAGTACCTGTCTGCATGATGCATTACTTGAAAAGGCACTGGGTCATTTAGAATTGGGTCAATGGAACAGTTTCCAAACTTGGCAGGTCTAATTTAAATTCAGTTGGAATTTAAACCCATTCTCATATTATGACACCTTTTTTATACCTTGCAAGATAAAGGCTTTGGGAAAACATTTTTGAAAATCAAGTAATTGCTTGTGACACGTAATTTCTTTATTTTCCACAATGTTGTATACCGAGAAAGACCAAAATATATGTTTTATTGACTTGAAATTGTTCCCTGCAACATCTTTGAATTTTGAGCAGTCTAAATTTTTGCCGTTTGGGAAAGAGTTAACCTTTTGCTAAAGTGATCCATGTGAATACATCCAAAATGCAAACATCTATAAATGGTATTCAACATTAATCCATTCTGTATTCCAGGAATTGATGTTTATTCCACAAGGCAGGGAATATCCGATACAAAAATGTAAGAACAAGCTGTTACACTGGCATCAGCTTGTGCAGAGACTGTCAACTATAGACTTTTTCTGGCATCAAATAAACCAGGTAAAATTCTGATTACCATATTCCCCCTAACGAAAAACACCCCCTCCCATTCACTGATATGGGTGTTTGAATCTGAATGCAGCCTATGTTCAACTGTATTTTTTTCTGGCATCAAATATTTACCTAACAACAGCACATATTGTCAAAATTCCAAGGTTTTACAGACAACAATTTCAAGTGACTAAGATTTTAATTGCTATTTGTCTGTGACTGTGTAGAAAACATGGGAGATGAAGAAATTGCTGTCACAAGCCATTTTTTCATTTTCCATGATGTTTTCCACAGCATTTTTCTTGTAGGACATCAAAATGTGTCACTGTACGGTAATGACATAAGGACTGGTCACACACAACACTGTCTACATGATCAAAAATGCTTTATGGATTACCTAATTTGGTCATGTTCAGAAAATAGATTTGGCCTTAACATGCTTGTATCTGTATTAAGAATCTGAATGCTGCTTTGTCAAGGGAGCATTTATTTGCATAAATGTGGTGTATTGTTAATTGGTTCCTACTATTCTGGTAATGCATATAAAAGCAGCTATCCAAATATGATGATAATACAGATTTATACTGGATCAAGCTGTTGTTGGCACCAGCTTGGACTTGGCACCAATTGATTAATGATTCCTGGATAGGATATATCCCTTTCCAAGAAAAAAAGAATGTAAATTGGTTCCTATTTTCTGGTAGTGTCCATATATTATAGGTTGCTTATAATCCAAATATGGGGAGGGATACAGCTCAATACTGGATCAAGCTGTTGAAATGGCACCAGCTTGTACTTGGCACCGATTGATTGATGATTCCTGGGATGGAATATATACAACAAAACATGGTGCTTCAATTAAACCTTTCCCTCACGGCAAAATTATGGACTGTTCCGATTTGAGAGCTGCTGTAGACAACACAATAAAATGATGTTAAAATTGTCACTTTTCTGCAAAAACCTCGTATCTGCAGCTTGTTTTAAGCTGCAGATACGAGGTTTTTGAAGAAAACAGCGATAATTATGATAAAGCCTTAGGTTGAACATTAATAAATTTTGTAGAATCTTTGTATTAACACTTTTCCAAATAACAAGATTTCAGACTGGTCCAACGTAAAAGAAGTTAATCCTTTCCCAAACAACAAAATTTTAGGGTAATCCACTTCAAAAACTGCCACAAATGACAAAATTGATGTTATTAAAGATAGGATTTGTGTAAAATATGGCACAGAAAACATTGAGACAAAAGGAGAAACTGCTGGTTATCAGCAGTTTCTTCTTTTGTCTCAATGTTTTCCCAAGCCTTTTCTATTAAGGACGTCAAAACCAGGTCTTGTTTGGGAAAGGGTTAAAGACAACAACACAAATGCCCTTGAAAACAAAAATTCTACTAGTCATAGCGTAAAAATATTTGAGAGAAAAGAAGAAAATGTGGATAATCAGTATTTTCTTCTTTTCCCTCAAAGGTTTCCAAATTTAATTCCTTTAGGGACGTCAAAACAGGACTTGTTTTAGAAAGAGTCGAATAATGAATTTAAGAAACATATGTAGTCCATGAGCCAGACACTTTTTTGGTACCACACGGAGGGAGTAATTCTTATTGCACTTTCTGAACAGCTTGATATATGTAGTTAACTAATTGATATGATAGCAGTCTGAAATCGGTAGCTTATGCTGAGAAAATCGCCATTTTCTTAACCTACCTCATTTTCACATGTCCACAAATTGGTCAGTAGGTGCGATTTCTTTTGGAAGTATGTGATTTATCAAAAGGCTTGTCGTGATTATTTTCTCTGCCAAAATATTCTTAAAACGCTAGTTTTGAGTACTATTGAATCTGTTCCCAGGTATGAGGCCTCTGTAGGCTGTGAAATAGACTGGTTCCCTGTCCCTAGATCTATCGATCATATTGGGACAGGAACGGTATAATAAAAATATACGGTTTTCTGTATATTTTTTTGGAGTATCTGATTGGTTGATTTTTTGGGAGTGAGTGACGTATTTTGATCATGGTTAGGCGGACGCTAAAATGAATTCGTAAAGCGTTTCGGAGACGCTGTTCAAGAGAGCTTGCAGTCGACGAAAACTGGATTAAGTAGTCTAATGAGTTAACTCTTTCCCAAACAAGTTCTGGTATTGACTTCCCTATCTAGATCTCTGCAGCAGCTTTGAAATTAGATCAGTCTACCCTTTTCTCTGGTTTGGGGGAGGAAAAGCATATCGTCGGTGTTAATGCAAAACCTCGTATCTCGTTTTTGCAAACTTTTAAGGGGGAAGAAAGAACTTTAATAACTTTTCCGGAACTGAAAGGTTTTACTTGAAATACATACACATGTTCACATAAAATATGTCATTAATATTGATAAATCAAAATATTCTAAAACCTTAAAGAATTGTCTAAATCGGACATAAAATCGCAAAAATGGACATACAAGGTTTTGCATTTACATCGACGATATTGTGGTCGCAATTAAAAGTAAAAAAAAAAATCTTATTAATGGCAGTTTGTTATTAAAATTTACTTGTTGACAGGAGAGAGGAAATGAGAAGTATTTTTTTAATTCATATACATGTCTTAACCTCACAACTAAGAATAAGACTTTATCAAATTGTCGTTTTCAAATTAGAATCTACATTAAAAGTGCTTCGTCTTTTCTAAAACATATATTTTTTGTGTATCAACACCCATTATTTAACCATTCTAAAAAAGTTTTTTTTTTCATTTTTAATAATAATTTCATAAAAATGTTTGGATTCAATTTAGAAAAGAATCACTTCACGAGATTCTGAGTCGGGAATAATAGGTAGTTTGTATCAAAATTATTTCGCAGTGGTATTAAGGACGAGATATATTTTCACACTTCAGTGTTAAGGGATAAACATATGGTAAACTACTTTTTAAATTTAATTGTTTATCTAATAATTGGACACACTCTGTTACAGTACATCAAAGAAAGATAGTATGGCAAAGGATCAGATCGATTTTATTGCCCTTAACCCATTCCCACACTTTGGCTCTTTCTAACTCTACACTGGAGTTGCAGACGAAAAATTATATTGCTATCAAAAGCGTATTTTTCTATGGTTCTTTTACTATAGCGTAAATTGTCTTTCTGGGTAGAAGAAAATTAATTAATTCCAAAATGTTTTACGCGGTCTTTATCTTTTGGTGCACCGAAATGCGTTGTTGTGTGATAATGGATTAAAACTCTTTTCCAAACAGTAAAATTCTAGATCTAATAAAGATCCCGGGAAAAGGGTCGTCATTTCTTTTCATTTTTCTTCAGGCATACAAAGATTAAAAACATGAGCTGTGATGTAGTCTATATAGATCTAGATCTATAAAATATGAATTAAAAAAAAGAAACATTGGCAATTAGTCGATTTGTGTAAGGCCCAACGTCGTCCTACATTCATTCAAAACGCAGTCTTTGTGGCATACGTGACATTATTTTACACTTGACTCAACAAGATTGAAAGTTGCAGCAGACGACAAAAAATTTGTTGACTTATTGAAATGAATATGATGGGATTTTTTCCGGTGTTGTAAGATTTTACTTATCGTGAAAAATACACTGATAATTTAATCATCCAATCAGATCAAAGGAAAATTTGTAAACGACCCGTCTTCATACATAGAGAAGACGGGGTACCAGTCTAGCTGTGAAATAGAAGACAATTTGTCGGCCCCTACACCGAACGAAATGCACGATTTCTTCAAGTGAATTTTTCAATTCTTTGAAGCAGAAATGCAAGCGGCTACATATTTTTACACTTAAATATATTTTCAAATGCGTATCCATCGATTCATGCCAGTTTCATGACACAAAACACTGGGAAAAAGCTGTAAAAGGCAAAAACATTTGGTCGATTCGTACCCTGAAATGTTCGTACCTAAAAACAAAAACGCATATTATGAGTGTTTTAAGGCTTCTAACTGTTGCTAATCTATTGACAGCACTGTGTTTTTATCCAAAAATTGGATTACCCATTAGGTGGCTATTTCATGCATATATGTGTTATATTAATATAAAATGGAGAATTTTACGTTAGGCCTACTGAAAGAATGCTGAACTCAATAGCATTTTCACTTTTAAATATAATAAAGGGCCTCATATGTTCAGTTGAATGTCCAATCAATGCAAATTAGAAAATAATTACTGGAAATATATTCAATTGCACAATATTTGACGGTTCGTAACTAAATTGAATGACCACATAGAATAAATGAAGCTATACTTTACACAACAAAATATAGGCCAATGCCAATATACGATTATACGATATATAATGTAAAATCATGTAGCAACCAAGGTAGAACCCGATATTCCCCTATTCAATGATACAATCAATATGCGAAATAATTTGCTGCTTTTTTCATATATATGTACAAAAACTCTCTTCGTCGGATATATTGTTCTTCATATTTATTATCTAATCATAACCCAATATAATACATGTACAATATAATGAGTCAGGATACAGAAAAAAGGTCCCATAATGCTTTTGAGTCAAATATGGTTCCAAATCAGCATGCATATACACGCAGCCTGATCAGGAATCATTGCTGTTCTCCACTAGATCCTTAATGATCTGTTGTAATTGTAATATAGCAGCATGGACGTCTGTCTGTCTTCACTAAAAGCATGCACTGATCTTGAAATGTGACTGACTCAAATGCTATAAAGGACCATTTTCCAGATTCGCGCTCAATTATGTAAGTATGAGAGAATACAATTGTTTCTGCTTTTAAGTAAGATTATAACATTCTCATTTCCTAATAAACCTAGTTTGTATAAACTATGATGATTAGACAAAGATTACTTTTGCAAAGAATGATAATCAAGGTGTACGGAGGGAACTTATTTCTATGTCAAAAAAGAAATGAGATACATGTAGTACTTTTGCAATTTATTTCGTTTTGAAAATATATTGCCGTGTTCATGAATGAATGAAACCCCCTGACCTCATAAAAGACAGATTCTATATGTATGTCGACAGCGAAGTACGTAGATGTACACTGCATACGTACAGAATAGATTTATTAAAAACAGTGTAATTTTATAAGCCAGATGATTGTATAACATGTGTATAGTCCTTTTTCCCTTTTCCAAGTCTCCTTGTCTGTATGTACGTATTACGTTGCTATAGCAATTTTTCTAAAATGTCTGCTATATATTATCATATTGTATACATGTGCTGATTCTGGTATTCGTGATTTTGATTCAGTCAATGGTTCCTGACATACCTGTTGTTAGTGTAATGGTTTTGTCACTGAAAATCACTTTAGGTAATGTGTGTCCAGCTCACCAGGAGAAATGATAAACATATAGATAAAATATATGCATATATACTTTAGATAATCATTTGACTTACATTTAAACTTCTTCTGTCGTACATATGCATTAAAATGTGATTCAAATGTATTTGTGTTCTAGTTTATTTGGCATGAATCATAACAAAATGCATTATGATACATACTCAAATGATTGAGTAAATCTTTGTTTTCATTTTGTAAGAGTCTGAAAGTTCTCTAGGATCCATATCACCACACAAATGTTAACAACAAAGTGATTGAAATATAATTGATAACTAATGGTCAAAGTGATTGAAGTTGTGGTAACAAAAGCAAATAAAGCACCCCCTGTCTTTATAATCACAGTGGCGTAATTTTTAATCAATCATTTCTCATTCACCACCTCTTCTAGACAAATGAAAACGTTTCATAGAATCTGCTTTGTGAGCAACAGATTCATCAGATCTATATAAATTGAAACTCGATTTAATAATCCTCTAAATAGTTACCATAACTTGTCACTTCTGGTGTGAATTTCATCTGTGTAGGAGAGAATGCAAGTTTGCGGTTGTTTAGCGGCTTCGTTTATGATCCCATGCTTCAAAACAAGTCGTTTATGAGGGCATAATAATTATCAAAAGTTTTTTATTCTCACACCTGCTTTATTTTTCATATAAAAGTCCCGTAGCCTTTCCAACCCCACACACTCCTACCACCTTGTTAACAGTTCACTGATATTCGATTTTTAGGAATCAACGTCTTGTTACCCTAACTAGTCTCCTTAGCAGCAGTCAACTAATCCTCTTTAACTGTCTCAGTCTCACTGGAAGCACTTTTCCCAATATCAGATTGCTGCAAAAGAAGGGGTAGACTCCCCATCAACTTGGGCAATCTTATTTAGCACTTTAAGCCTCCAGGACTAGAAACATTACCATGTGCAACCGTGTTCTTAGTATTATCCATTTTGGCCAATAAAAATGGGAGGGGTAAGACGGTTTAAAAGTTTCGGACAAGCTCGTAGCAGCTAGCCATATTATCCTACATACAAAATATATTTAAAACATTCATTTACACAAAGGTGTAAAAACCTTTACCACGCGTTAACTTGACTAGTTACGTAAATGCACCAGCGTACTTTAAAGTGCCGAACAACTTCGTTGTCTACATAACTTTATAATTTCGAAATTGTCATTCTCGTGGGTAATTGGACTTATAAATACCAACTGATGATGTATGACATTCTTCAACGGCACAAACCTTATTTTGCTTATTATTCAGTAATGATGGTTTTTATCTGATTAAGATTAAATACTACAATTAGTTTGTAAGTTGATAATATCTGCAATGCGGAGAAATGAAATTTCATTCTGCCCCAACAGTTCGCTTTTCAATCACCGCTTTATACTTCTTTTCTTATATTAACACCTAAATCATTGAAAAAAATATTGATGCTAATTGAAATACGTACTTAATTTATCAATGAACACAGCAAAATAACTTTGGATCGTTTTGTTTTTTTTTTTTTTTTCAAAGTTTTTTTTTTTTTTAAATTGAGTCTGTCTAAAGCACCAACTGACAAATTTGCTGATGACTAAGATACATGGAAAATCTCTACCTCTGATTGACCATATTCTTTCATATATTTATAACCGAGACCACTTTTATCGTGATCCCATTCTCTCTCATGTTTGCATATTTACAATAAATGAATCACATGCTTTAATAATTTAATAAACGAACTTCAAATGTCTAATCTTCATAACTATGAAGTGTGCAAAAGTCACAAAACACATTCCCTGTTATGCATACTAGATTCTTACTTTTTTCTTTGTATCAACATGTCTGCATTTCTTCATTTGAAATACCAATTGCTGTCAGGCTAAATGCTAGTGTGATTTCGATTGTTTGGTTATAATTATGGCCTTGCGCATGACAGTTCCAAGCTTTGGGTAGAAGTTGATTAATACCAATTCGCAATTCTTGCATTATGTTGTAATTGCAATTCAACACATCTGTTTTGGTACCTAAATACTTACATTTGCATATTACTCTCTTTGTGTTATCATTGTTTACTTCACATAAATAAATTGTGAATGTCTATGTACATTGTATAACAGTCCATGTAGTGATTCTTTCTTCCTTTCCAGCCCATTTTACTTGCAGTATGCATAATTCACGAAAGATTACAACTGAACTTTGCTATATTGATTTGACATGGAATTAGGTTCTTTTTTTTTTCAGAAAGGTAGTGTGAGCTTTTTCAACAGCTTTTGTATCAATGTAATCAATTTTATCTCTAGTCTCATCGTTTATTTAATACTTAACTTTAGTTTTACTCATAAATATTTATATTGTACTGCATTATATCTTGTATTCTAAACAACTTTACTGCTGTAGTGATATGTCCACGCTACAGAGTATAGAGCACTGAAGTAAACCCGGGTCAACTGCAGCTTCCTATGTTAGTTTAGCGTCTTTCTTAAGAAATCATAACCGAAGTAGGGTCAATACATATTCAGATGTCCTGGATTAATGTTAATTCTGTTGCACAACAACGCTTTTAATACACTTAAGATGTATGCTAGGTCTCTAATTATAGACTAGTTTCATGACAGTTTTGCTGAAAATACCTCCTTTGTAACATGTGTATACGTACACGCCAAAGGCGATAGCCTTGTAGTTAACTACACATGTTTCTTAATATGTTGTATATACAATATTTTGTGAACTTTTTCCTGTAATTCATGAACTTCCATTTGCAATCCAAGTGGCTGTATTAAGGCAACATGTACGTAGAAAGAATTTGTACATATATTAGGAAACACTACCGATTTGCATGTCAGTGTTAACACCAGAAGTCCTCATAATTGTTTTTAAAAGCATGCAAATAGCCTACAATTTTTAGCTCCACTGGCCTTCAGGCCAGCGGGCTATTGTCATGGCGCTGTGTCCGTCGTGCGTGCGTCCGTCCGTGCGTCCGTCCGGGTTGACGAGGATATACCAGTGCCGCAATTTGTAGGTAAAAACTGATACCTGTGCTGCAAATGATGATTTCTGTGGAAGTCACAGAAGAAAAATGTGTCCATACATGTTAGAATAACTTCTGTGACAGGTCACTGGTGCCCGTAAAATTTGCAGCAGTAGTCATACGGACGTTTCATCGTTATCGGACGTCCGATTTTTTACGGATGAGACCATAAATTTCACTAAATAGACTGGGACTAAAAAATGCCAGACTGGTTTAAGTCATGGTGCATCAGAGGCATGACAAGCTTCATGATTTCATATAAACAAGCTCTCAGCCGATACTGAAAATCGATAACCAGTCTAGCCAAGTACCCCCTAGCAACACTTCCTGTTACAAGTTACAACTGAAAATTCTTAGTAAGTTTTTAGCACTGTGTATCAAAAGGTTTCATCAGTAATTTACTCAGATTTGGTTATCTATTTGATGTTTCATTGTTTTAACTATTTCTTGCTCTTGAGAAATGAAGAAACAATTGTAAAAAAACAAATGTCATGGGTTTTCGCGATGTAAACAAAGAAATGATCAACATTGATGGGAGGTAAATTTAAAGCTGCATTTGATCAAAGACCCATAATTTTGAGCCAAATATCCTTGAAAACTGAAAATTCTGATTTTGAATTCAAAGAAATTCTTGTTTCTTGCTCTTGTTAAATGAAGAAACAATAGTAAAAAACTAAATGTCATGGGTTTTCGCGATGTAAACAAAGAAATGATCACCATTGATGGGAGGGAAATTTAAAGCTGCATTTGATCAAAGACCCATAATTTTGAGCCAAATATCCTTGAAAACTGAAAATTCTGATTTTGAATTCAAAGAAATTCCTTTCTACAACTTCTAGTTAACTTTCAAGAATAAGATGACTTAGGGGCGTGAGAGTATTGAAGATTTGACCGAAATAGTTGTAAATAACTGATTATGTAATTATATTCATGGGTCAAAGTTTTCTGGAGAATTATTTTGGAAAAACCCTGACACAGCATGCTCGGCATTTTGTGAATCCTGTGGGAAAACGATGAATTGCAAGTCGAGTTGGGAAAATGCAGAAGATTCTTATCACAGGAAGAGCTTGAGAATAGTGCAATCAAACCAAGTAAGAACCTTTTCTTTATCTGTCTAGGCGGAGAAAGGTGGTACTGTGAATGCTCGTGCTTGCCAATGGCGATAGTTCACCAAATATAAGTCACTTTACCCTTCCCACCCTTTTTCCACTCTGTCACAGATTTCTATATCTAATGTACAGTTGCACAAGACACTCTGTCCAGCAAATGTGTCAGTCTCAGAAGATGTCCATATTTGACAAGTTGCACAAGTCATTTTGTCAAAAAATATTCAACAGTCACAGAAGATGTCCATATCTAACATACAGTTGCACAAGACACTCTGTCCAACAAATGTTAGTCACACAAGATGTCCATTTCTGTCTAAAGTTGCACAAGTCAATCTGTCCAACAAATGTCTTACAGTCACAGAAGATGTCAATAATTTTTCAATTTACAGGCCTCCTGGATTCTGCTTTACGTTATCTTTATATACAAAGAGAAGAAAATGCATTGTCTGTATAACAATTTATTTGTGCATATACAGAAAGAATGTTCACTGGCGTAGGAAGAGGGGAGGGTTTAAACATTAAATATTGAATAAATAACAGGAGTCAGTTGAATCACTGAAAAATCTTTTGATATACAGACATAAATAATTGGAGTTTCATGGCTCCCAATGTTTACGACTTCAGAATTACCTGTTACACAGCTTCTTCAATGGCTTAAATAAATGACTGACCAATTAAAGATTGGATTTACAACTGATAATCAGGCATGCAAACCAGATACTCTTTCATTCAAAACATTCAAGTAATGGTCATTATCTTTCTACATTTATTATTCTTTACCTGCTTGCACGTTTGGCCTATAAACCTGTACGTGAATTGATGCATTTCTACGTGAATTACATACTGTGGTACGTGAATGGGCACCCTGTCTGTTGAGGGATTTATAGTGTTGTATATCGGACAGCAAAATCACTATCGATAATCGGAGAGACATAGCGATTGATTATCGATTGTACAATCGTTTTTTTTAACAACAACAACAAAAATTTAACCTAGTGAATAACAAATAACATATCATTAGATATATGATCATACATATATATCAGAGATACATGTATAGAGGTATATTTTAGTAAAGAATGTTGTTTAATCAGCTCAAATGCTGGAATCTTACCATCAAAAGTCATTGCTAATGGTCAGATTAATTTTACTGATTACTGGTAACCAAATGGCAGACTACCAATCAAGTCATACTCTCATATATTTTGCCTAGATTTACATTTTCAGCATTAACTTCTACATCTACTTTCCTGTCTTAAAAGCCATGGTATGAGAATGGGAGGGAATAAGAAAATGGTCTGGAAATTTTATTTATGCCAGGAAATAGGTATCTACTTTTGAATTTGGAATTTTAATTTGGATTCAAATGTCAAAAAAATACCTGCAAAAGAAAGCCTAACTCTACCGATAGTATCGATAGTGAAAAATTGCAATCGATTGTAGCCGATTTTTGGCTCAATCCGATAGCTTTCGATAGCTGGAGACTATCGGTACAACACTAGGGATTTATGGAAATAATAAAAAAATGTGTAGATTTTAGTCTTAGTGACCTTGAAGTTGGCAGTTCAGGAAAGGTATACTTGCATGAGGATATACTTGTGCTGCTATCTTTTGTAAAAGGTGTTGCTTGTGCTTCAATCATTGACCTGTGTTGCAAATTGAATGTGTCCAAACATTTAAGAATTGCTTCTGGGATTGAACCAAAATGTGTTGCTTGTGCTTCAAACATTGACTTGTGTTGCAAATAGAATGTGTCCAAACATTTAAGAATTACTTCCATGGATTGTCACATTTGTAGTGTGTCCCAGAGGTTTAGTATTCTTTCTGTGACATCTTAAAAGGCCTTACAAGTAAAACATGTTGCTCATATTGCAGATGTTGCTGAAACTTCTGATAAGAAGGGGGAAGTAGACATGGAACAGTCAGACATGAATGGGGAGGATCTGGCGATTGGATCACAGAATGAGGATAAACGCTTGTACGGACAACTCCTCCTACAGTTTCTGTCCGATTCGCTTCAAACTTAGCAGAAGTGTTCATTAGGAGGTGTAGATGTGCAAGACGTAAATTTCGCGAAAATTCTTTGGATAATTTACAGTTTCTGCTCGATTGGCTTTATACTTGGCAGAAGTGTTCATAGGGCTTTTCCTTATTTTACTGCATTTCTTTTCTCAAACAAAGCGCTGCGGGGGTATTTAGTTCGCTTTGCGACATTTCTAGTTTTGTCTAAATTTTACCAGGCTTATAGTAAGGGTAACAAAACTAGGTCTTGTTTAGAAAAGGGTTAATCAAAATCACCTTCATAGGATGCCCTATGGGCAAAAGGGGTGACTGCTCATTAATATAACTGCTCATTAATATAGAGGATAATCGTTTGTGTCAGTGTAAGATTGATTTATATTTCATTGAGTGAACAACAAAAGCTTTATTTTCACGAGTGGCGAAGCCACGAGTGAAAATGTAGCTTTCGTTGTTCACGAAATGAAATATCAATCGATCTTACACGAAAAACAAACGATTATTCTATTTCTTTAATGCAAAAATTAGACAAAATGCAAAAAAATTATGACAAATTTTCTTAAAGCGCGTCATTTTGCACGTGACTGCTATGCAACGCTTATGATGACGTCACTTATTTGGCCCGGCTTGTATAACGTCAGATAGGGTGAAATGAACGTAAGCGGGGCACAAGTTTTTGATAATTTCACTGGATAGGCGGTGAGTTTATCAAAATGATAATCTACCGTTATTTCCCGATAATCCACCGAAAAGCATTAAAGAAATATGCCCGCTTGCATACTCGATCCTGGGTTTAGCCGTAGACCGTTACCGAACTCGACTTCAGATAAGCTAGGCTTGAACCCGAGATGATCCCGACTTCACGGTCATTTGCTCTAACGGTTTTGAGCCCGGGTTTGGACGATCTCGAGTTTGAGCCATGGTTCATATTATTACGCGTGCCGAAACCGGTTTTTCTAGTTTTAAGCCGATCATCTTATTGCTAGCACTGAGCAAAGAAAACAATCTATTTTTATCCATGTATTATCCCCCATTTCTATTCGCCACTGTTTTTCTCTTTTTTCTCTATCTCTTTCCGTAGAAATGTAGGCCCACTCCTCCCTCCCTGTCCATCTCCTTCCTCTTCCCTCCCATTCTGTCTCTCTCTCTCACTTTCTTTCTGTCTTTTCTCTTTTTGTCATCTTCTCTATCTTTCACTTTTATCGTATTTTAAGAAAGGACCAACCATCCTTATTGCACATCTTTCTTTTATTAATCATATAGAAACTAACGAATATTTATCTTTTTCCTGACTAGTTTTGACCCTTTCCCAAACGACAAAATTTTAGAGTCTCATTTGAAAGTTACTGCAGACGACAAATTTAAGATTGAAAACCACTTTGTGTAAAATATAGCATAGAAACTATTGAGTCAAAAGGAGAAACTGCTGGTAATCAGTAGTTTCTTCTTTTATCTCAATATTTTTCAAATCCTTTTCTATTAGGGACGTCAAAACCAGGTCTTGTTTGTGAAAGGATTATTTAAAACAGCTAGGGCTTTTTCGGCTTCATTTTTGATTTGCAGAATACAACCAAAAATTTTGCTTTTATAAATTATCTTCAATTAAATGCAAAAATTGATTACGTTTTGTTAGACTCACTAATATTGATGAAGTTCATATGAAACGTAATGTTTATTTGTGAATTCTGAAGACAAACATCATAACTAATATACATCTGGCTCACCCAAACCTGCTATGTACCAGGTTTGGCTGAGCTCGGGTTTTTGACTGTGAATTGAACTCAGCTCACAAGTGTGCAAGTCAGCACAAGTTTGGATAAGAAATAGCTATGGCTTAGCGAAACCTATGGCTCAGCAAGTGAGTTGTCCCGTTACCCTGTATAATCCCGGTTTAAGCTAGGCTTATACGCAGTATGCAAGTGGGCAATAGTCTTTCTTCTTACAATGTTATATAAGAATCCATCTTTCTTAACCCTTTTCCGAGTAAAAAAAAATTAGTGGTGAATTTAATGGTGTGACTTCTTAAAAATATCAAGCAGAAAATATTGGGATAGTTGGAGAAAATGCTGCACCTTTGTTTTTCCCAATATTTTCTAAAGCATTTTCAAAGAGGAAGAATAAAGCCAGGCCTTGGCTGGGGAAATGGTAAAAATGTCAGTAGCATTTTTAGCTCGACTTTTCGAAGAAAATGAGAGCTTATACTGTCACCCGGGCGTCGGCGTTGGCGTCGGCGTCGGCGTCGGCGTTGGTGTTGCAACCAAGGTTAAAGTTTTTTCAAACATCAATAACTTCCATACTATCAAAGGGATTCAACCCAAACTTGGTATACTTATTCACCATCACACCCTCTACCTTACTATCAGGGCCCATGCCCCTGGAACCACTCTGTTTGGAGTTATGCCCCCTTTATACTAAGCAACTTAGAAAGTCGAGCACGCTGTCTTCGGACAGCTCTTGTTTACTTTATAAAATGTTTAAACTTTGTTCAAGGTATCTCAGAAACAAAACTAGTATAAGCATTCTTTCTGTATATACAAAAAATAAATTGTTAAACAGAAAATGCATTCTCTTCTCTTTGTACAAAGATAAAGTAAAGTGGAATCCAGGATGCCTGTAAATTGAAAGAATCATATTGTTATAAATAGCATGTTATGTGAATGTCTAATGTATGGTAAAAATCATTATCATAGAAAGGAGAAAATGCTTGTTTCACAGATAAAAGGAAAAAAATGCTTGTTTCATAGATAAAAGGGGCCACGGCCATAGCGCAGTTGGTAGTGCATCAGACTTCAAATCATGGAGTCCTGGGTTCAATTCCTGGTCGCGATGAATATTCTTCAGACATTTGTCTCTCACCAATGGGTTTAATTACCTATGTGAGCGAGCAGCTGGAGGCTTGGTTTGGATATTGTAGTACTGGTGAGAAAAAGACAGGAATCCGTTGTTAGGTTCTCCAGCAGCAGTATCACCATTGCAGTTAAAAGAGGGGTTCAACCCTATTAAACAACAAACATAGATAAAAGGAGAAAATGCTTGATGCATAGATAGAAGGATAAAATGCTTATTTTATAGGTAGAAGGAGGAAATGCTTGTTACATAGGTTAAGCTTTGCGGCAGCACATACAAGAATACCTGCGAACTGGAAGGAATACTGTACTAATACACTATTTCATACTTAAATAAAAAGGCTGTTTCAATAGCGCAGTCCGTAGCGCATTTTACTTCGATTCATGGGGTCTCCGATTCTATCCCCGGTCGCGGCAAATATTCTTTCAGACATTTGTCTCTTACCAGTGGGTTTGATAATCGTTAAAGGGGGAATGGCACTTAAAATCATGCAAATTTTCCGAGAACTTCGTACAAAATAAATATGTATTATGAAAATATGGCCTTTAAATTGCATCTATGCCAAATCTTAGCTTTCTATCTTGTGTATTGGCTAAGATGTCGATGGATTTAAAACCCCATATGTTCCATTATTGTAAATATTATCCCCGGGACAATAAATCATGGGGTTTTAAATCCGTCGACATCTAAGCCAATACACAAGGTAGAAAGCTAAGATTTGGCATATATGCAATTTAAAGGCCATATTTTAATACTATATATTTATTTTTTTGTACGAAGTTCTCGCAAAATTTGCAAGATGTTAAGTGTTATTCCGCCTTTAACCTATGTGAGTGAGCAGCTGGAGGCTCGGTTTGAATATTGTGGTAGTACTGGTGAGAGAAAGACAGGAATCCATGGTTAGGTGCTCCAGCTGCCATGATATTACCCTGGCAGTTAACAGGCGTTAAACCGCATTCAAACAGAACAAAACTGACATAAAAAAGCTGGTTTTGACGTCCTTAGTAGTAGAGACTTCGGAAAATATTGAGACCAAGAAGGAAAATGCTGATAACCAGCATTTTCTCCTATTTCCTAAGTATTTTCCAACTCTTTATCACCATCGATAGTTATCTGCAACAGCTTTTGAATTGGACCACCCTTTAATTTTGCTGTTTGAGAAAGGGTTAAAAGAAGAAATTGCTTATAACTATATGCATGTAACCCAGGTAATGTGAACTGAAAGAAATATACTAGTCAAGTATTCGAACCGGCCACTTAATTGTCACAAAAATATAAAATTTCGACATAACAACCACAAATTCTGCTAGTCATTGAATAGAATAATCATTTGATAATCATTGAAAATAGCGTTTCTTTATTAGCTGACTACCAGTGTTGATTGATGAACTTTTAAAATAATGAGTTTTCAACTGCCGTAAACTTGAATTTCCGTCGAAAGTAGCTGTTTTTGTGATTTCTGAAACTGAGGGTTCTTGTCTTAAATGTAATCGCTAGTAGTCCTATTAATATCACTTAATGTTTGTGCAATATAATATAAAAATGGCAACTCTTTCACAGGAAAGAATATTTGTTCTTATAACATAATTGTAAAGTTTTGAAAAATGCAAAAAAGAAAGTGGCTGGTTAGAAGTTGAGTAATAATAGGTTAGTACAATATGTATCAGTAGAAAATGCTGAAAGAAAATGACGATTTGCTTGTCACAAGCATATTATCTCTTCCTGCTTTTAATGGCAAACATAATGAAGAAATGGTTAAAAGAAATTATAATATATAACATACTTAGGGATAAGGAGAAATTGCTGATTATTATAATGACTTCGACCATCGACACAGTGTGACGGTAACTTCTGATGGAAAGAAATACCAGGAGTCCATTGTTAGGTGCTCCGACCGCCGCGATATAACTGCAATATTGTTGAAAGCGGTGTAAAACCCATTCAAACAAACAAACAAACCACTGGACATGTTCACTTCCAAATAAAATGAAAAATAGCTTGTTGTTTACATGGAAATGATATCAAAATGCAATGACATTATTTCCATATTATGACGAAAAGCTATATAATGCAAAGGAAAATTACATGAATTGATTGGCATTGCTCGCAACCTTTAGGAGGGTCAAAGCATTACTTCGGGTGCATATGATAACTAGTATTTGACAAACTTTCGTGAAATTGCTCGTGTGACAATAGCTAGGACAAACTTGCGTGACTTTAGCACACAAAGGCAGTGCAGTGCGAACACTTTTTCCTTTGTCACATAAGTAAGGCTGCCACACAACTACCAAGCCGTAGGTCCGTCCGTCCGTCCGTCCGGTCGTCAACTTTTTCTTTAAAAATCTTCTCCTCAGAAACCACATGATGGATTTCAATCAAACTTCACAGGAATGATCCCTAGGTGGTCCTCTATCAGATTCCTAAATTTCATTCTGATTGAACTAGAAAGTCTGGAGTTATCTGCCCTTGAATTAATAAATGGCTGTTTTGACTTTGTTTTCACTCTAGCCACTACAAATATTTATCAATCAAGACAAAACTTGGTCGGAATGTTGGTGCTGATAAGATCTTGCCTGAGTGCAATTTTCAGCTTGATCTGAATATTATGTCTTGAGTTATGTGCCCTTGAAATTGGCAAAATTACCATTTTTGACCTTATTTTTACTCAAACAACCATAAATATCCATCAATCAACACGAAACTTTCATGTAATCTTACTGGCCATAAGATCTTGCATGTTTGTAATTTTCAGCTTCATAGGAATCTTAAATCATGATTTTTCTGCCTTTGAATTTGACAAAATTGCTGTTTTCGACTTTGATTTTACACTCTTTACATCCACAAATATTGAACAATCAAGTCAAAACTTAAACGAGATGTAGGTGAAGTTAAGATCTTGCTTTAGTGTGATTCTTAGCTAGATAGGAATATAAAATCCTCAGTTATATGCCTTTCAATTTGACAAAATTGCTAATTGTGACTTTTTTCTCACTCTAACAGCCAAACTCTATTAAAGACAAAGCTTGGTAACCAATTGATCTTATACAAGTGTGTTTTCAGTTTTCCAGTTACTTTGTAATTGCTTTAAGAGCAACAAGTTTTGAAAAATTTAGTCAAAACTTGATATGACAAGAAATTCAGGTTTCATCAGCCATTTGCATTAATTTTGGAATATGGTATTTCCCCAATTCTATTTTTAGCTCAAAATCTATTTTTAGAAATATGAAATATTTTGGAGTAATCAATGGTCTGTCAATTTAGATCTGTTTGGAAGATGGAAAATTTTAATTGCTAGTATCATCCAAAGCTGGAATGTTCTACCATTTCCTTTTACCCTTTCTCAAATGGCAAACATATAGTTTTACTTTCTTTGCTTCAAGAACAAAACATTTTGAACAATCTAGTTTTGTAACTTTCTTTTTGCTCTATGAAACACAAGCATTGAACAATCTAATCTAATCTTGGATTAAATATTACATGAAACTCAGGCCTGTGGAGCGACTCAAGACCTTCAGGTCTTCTAGTTGTATTCATTGTGCAAATGTATCCGAACAAAAGGCAATAGACGAAGGTGTGCACTCTAGAAGTGCTCTTTATTTTTAAACGATGTCTTATCCACTTGAATATCCGCATTGGATTTCAGGAAAGAAATAGCATACATTATATAGCAGTATTGATAACCCGTCTTTCTTCACGAATCAACCGCACATGGAAAAACGTTTTTCTTCAATGCTTTATGGATGTACATTTTTCTGAACATGTATTCTAATGACTGTCCCACAGTAGAATAACATTAAAACAATGACTTTGTGTCATCCTCCTGAACCAGAACCACAAATAGAATATATCCAGTTTTAACCCTCACTCCTTTTTTATCTTGTGAGAAGCTAGCTTCTCTGCGTACACTTTCAAACCAGGCCTAGTTTTCTACATGTTTATCATTAAAGAATTGTTTGTAAGCATTATCATTAAAGAATTGTTTGTAAGCATTATTTATGTGAATTATTCGTAGTTCAAATTAGTTTTACATTAAGAAAATGAATGAAATGTAAATGGTAAGCGTTTATGTTTTTTGACTTTCTGGTAGTGTAATGGCAATTAAGTCGGCATTGCTATCCATGCTATTTTGTTATATGTATATCTATTTAGCATCACTTGATATCAAAATACTAATTACAGTCCATTTTCATCAGAAAGCGGACTTTATGTGTCCAAAAACACTACGATTTTCACCTTTTCCTTGTAATTCGTATCATCTACAGATAGTTCTCTGTGTACACTAAAATCATCCTCCAGATGACATTTCAGACGAACACAAAACCTTACAATATGCTACTCTGTACTGTATTTCAGTTATGAAGAAAGACTTTTGTATTTGAATGAGTTTAAGGGTTGGAGAAATGTATGTGTTGTTTCACTAGAAAACCAATGAAAATTTTGCGTGTAAAGGGTACCCTTGAAAAGAAGCGTTTTTCGGGGCATAAGCTACCGATTTGAGATTGCTATCATACTGAAACATGAAGTATAGATACCAGACTTATCAAAAAGTGCAAAAAGAATTACTCCCTCCGAGTGGTACCAATTGGCCAAAATTCGGGTCCTGGCTCATGGACTAATGGTATGTAATTTGAATGTAGTCAACAGGTGCCATTTAAATAATTCAACCATTGAACCTATTACCAAACAACAAGTATTTGGTAATCATATGTTCTTATTTTAAAGCTGCTGCATGTGACGAAATTGATGTTAATTTTAACCCTTCCCCAAATAGCACAATTTTAGACTGTCCCAATTTGAAAGGTGCTTTAGAAGACAAATAGGTGTATATAAAGATAGATTTTTGTGTACCAAACAGAAAAAGAAAATACTGAGACAAAAGGAGAAAATGTTGGGTATCAGCATCGGATGTATTTTGCCTCAATGTTTCCCAGGATTCTTCTGTGGCGGATCCAGGATTTCTGTGAGTATACAAAAAGGGAGGTTCGTTTTATTATTATATAATGTTGACTGAATTTCTGCATAAAAATCAAATAATCAGGCTTTAAACGGGGGTGGGCTCGTTTGATCCACTGGAACCCACTGGATCTGCTACTGTTCTTATTCTAGAGACTTATTTGGGAAAGGGTTGATTAACCCTTTCCCAAACGACAAAATTTTAGGGTGATCCACTTCAAAAACTGTCACAAATGACAAAAGGGAAGTTATTAAAGATACAATTTGTGTAAAATATGGCATAGAAAATATTGAGACAAAAGGAGAAACTGCTGGTTATCAGCAGTTTCTTCTTTTGTTTCAATGTTTTCCCAAGCATTTACTATTAGGGACGTCAAAACCAGGTCTTGTTTGGGAAAGGGTTAACTAGGGTAATATTTCATCTGCATCAAAATGTCAGTTTATGCAAAAAAAGTCTGCTTTGAACAAAGATTATTTACTGAAAATGATAATTAACCCTTTCCCAAACAAGACCTGATATAGAGATCTATACCAAAGAATTTAAGTGTGGGAAAATGTTATTGTAAATAAAGAACATACTGATAACCAGTATTCATTTTTCTCTTTTTCAATCTACAATATCTTTATGCCTAATTTGATAAGAATTTATTTAATATGAGTAATGTTGCCAACATTCATTTGTCGTAAGCATCTCCTTTCAAATTGGACTAGTCAAACATTTTCTTATTTGAGAAAGATTTAAGTAAAAATATCCAAATTCAAGATAAGTGAGACTTGATTAGCGTGCAACTTATTTTTTACGTCAAATTTATTTCTTCTATTTGATTTCAAAATATTTATAGCACCATAATGAAATACATTATGGGCTTGTATGGTAAAAAGGCCCTTTGGCTTTTGAGAAATTAACAACATTGATTCTGATCAGCCCGTTTATGCTCTCAGTCTGATCATGATCAATGTTATTCTGCTTTATAGTCTTTATTACTTGTAGCCACTGTGGTAGAGAGCAGCAGCATGGATTCGGGCCCTACCCCTGCGAAAAGTTCATTTAAGTTCAAGAACTGTTCTAGAACATTCTAGAATGGTAAATGGCACTTCTAGAACTGTTCTAGAACAGTTCTAGAAGTGCAATTTAACATTCTAGAACAGTTCTAGAACTAGAAATGTGTTCTTGAACTTTTTTCATGGGGGGTTGGGGGGATAATGGCTTTTGAGAAATTAACAACATTGATTCTGATCAGCCTGTTTATGCTCTCAGTCTGATCAAGATCTATGTTATTCTGCTTTATAGTCTTAATTACTTGTAGCCACTGTGATATAGAGCAGTAGCATGGATTCGGGCCCTACCCCTGCAAAAAATTCATTTAAGTTCAAGAACAGTTCCAGAACATTCTAGAATATTAAATAGCACTTTTAGAACTGTTCTAGAACAGTTCTAGAAGTGCCATTTAATATTCTAGAATAGTTCTAGAACTTGAAATGTGTTCTTTAACTTTTTTCGCGGGGGGGGGGAAGGGGTTTAATGGCTTTTAGAAATTTGCAACATTGATTCTGATCAGCCTCTGTATAGTTGCAATCTGATCAAGATCAATGTTAGTCTTTTTTATAGTCTTCATTGCCTGTAGCGGATATGAGAGAGAGCAGCATGGATTGTGATCACACAGCAAAAACTGATTTAAATCCATGGTGGTGTTATCAACCCTTTCCAAAAATGATTAAAATATTTACTGATATATTATGTAAACCAGATCATGTTTGGGAAAGGGTTAATGCCATAAAGTCTCTTTTTCATATTTGTGACCCATCTCGCTAAAAGGGACCTGATGGCAAGCCCTAGGTAGTCTGTGCAGTCAGTACAGCCTGACTAGATTTGAAACTTTTCACATTACCGTACTCCCTTAACCCATTTTTTACTGTTCCAATTTGAAATGTATTGCAGACGACAATTTCAAGTTGATGAAATTTTGAAAATCTTTCCATTTTGGGTTAGAAAACATTGTGGTAAATGAAGAAATTGCTTGTCGCAAGCAATTTCTTCATTTTCCACTTTGTTTTCCCAAGCCTTTTCTTTGGGGGAGTCAAAAGGCACCACTGTGCAGTATCTTGCTGAATGTTAATTCTCCAAATACAACATCAGCTTGACCTCTGCTGAGTCTAATCCATTTTGCCAAATTTGGTTTTATGGGCTTCCCATAAGGTCCCTTTTAGTATGACGGGTCACATTTGGTGGTATGTTATGCCAGCTGGTTTTTGTCCTTGTAGAGAACTCCCTCCTATTTTGGTAAATATTGCGATTGTCAGATTTTGGTAAAACACAGATGATTAATTACCTACAGCCTAGACAAAGAATGATAAAATCATCATACATATTATAGCTATTTATACTCCAACAAAGGTGGTCATTTATTGGTATCATCTTCTGTCAGTATGTCACTACATCCAAATCTTGTTAACCAAATAACAGCAGCAAAATTTTAGTCTGTTTCATCACATGAATTTTAATGAAATTTCTCAGGGATCTTCCATGAGTGATAAAGCCATTTCTAAAATCCATAACAAATAATGATGTATTAAAAATGGAGACTAAGAAAGACATAAATGTTTCATTATAAAAGGTTTTGACATGGATAAAAGAATGCCAAATGTAAATGAAAGAAGTCATTTGGAGAGTTGGCATTCAATGGCTCTGTGACCTTTCAAATCATTTCGTCGCCTCGTTTTAAGGTTGCGCTAACTACCAAAACCACTTTTCAGAGAAAATCGACTTAAAGATTCAGACCTTCATAACTTTTTTATGTATGCTTGAAATTGACCCAAATTTTGCATGACAGTCAGAAATAACCTTATCTATCCACATGCGCAATTTAATAAGAAACGATGGAGCATTTTTTGATAAAAATCATTATTTCTGTTTTGAGATAGAGCAAAATCTGTCATTTTCAAAACCACTTTTCACTTTTAAAGGAGATAGATCAAAATGGCACAGAAAAACACTCTTTGCTATATAGGCCGACCTTACGAATCATAAAAAAAGACAAACTGTCGTTTTGCCGTAGAAATTGAACAACGCATGCGGTTGTATTACGAACCGGTGGCATTTATTCTAGATAAAGTAAAAAGAAATATTCGAGTACAAATTGATTTCAACTTTTTTTGGCATCGTAAAGGATACAGACTCTAGTCTACGTAGATTTAAATTGCAACAAATTCATATCATTTTCGCCCTAAAGAAATATATTTTGCTTATTATAATGGCTACATAAGGTACAGTTGAAAAAATCTACTTGTTGAAGTACTTGTGTGCCAAAATTAGTTCCAATTACATTTTTTGTAAAGACTATCCGGCTATTCTACCCATCGAGGACTGGTAATCAGAATGCCGACATGCATATAGTGTTATTGTGAACGGCCATTGATAAAATAGCATTTGAAATTGTTAACGATTGACTTGCTAACATATATGTACTTACATATTACCAAATTCGTCAATAGAAATCGATTGTTCACATTTTGTAATCGGAATTCGTGTTTGTGTCACATAACAGGTCACGTGGTTTTTATTCTTATTTTCATTGGACGAGAGAAATTTTCAGGCACAGATTGCTCTATGTCCTGGACATAGGATAAGATTAAGATCAATTTGAAGAAAAAATCAGGAGATAGAGCAATATGCATACGCGATTTCTCAAAAACCAGCCCGCCAATCGACGATATCTGGTGTTCAGGAGATAGAGCATAAAAATACGAACACAACGATACCAAATATAGGATTTTTTCAAAAATGGAGATAGCGCAGCTTAAAAACGAGGCGACGATTTGTCACTGATGGAATCATTGTACATCCAGCTTGAAAATGCCGGGGCCTGTTTCATCAAAATATTTAAGACATATTTTTGACTTACCAACGACTTAAAAAATGCTTAAAACAGCAATCACATTACCTAGCTTTTGGTTGATTGGCAATACGTGACTCTTCCCGTAAACATGTGGTAAGACATCAGTAAGTCAAAAATACGTCTCAAATGTTTTTATGAAACTAGCCCCTGGACTTGCACAGTTTCGGCTACCCATTTTGGGGATGGTAAAAATTAGAAAAGAGTAGATTTTTCTAATATATTTGAAATAAAAAGAAATAGGTAGATTACTGATGACCTTGAAAAGGTAACTGAGAAAATGATAACAAACTTGTGTCACAATAAATAATACCAGTAATACTTCCTTGATGATGCTTAGTTTTGAGGATCTAGAAAGAAAACAGACAATTTGGAAAAAAGCGGGGAAATGAAATATGTACCAACCATTTCCCTAACAAGACATAGTTTTGACATTTTCAATAGAAAATGTGTGGGAAAACATTGAGGCAAAAGAAGAAAAGGCTAAAACCCAGCATTTTTACCTTTTGTCTCAACATTTTTTGTGCTATAATTGTTTTCACAGGTGATGTCCTATCTTCATCAATATCCATTTTGTCAACAAAGTTTTACTACCTTAAATTTTGTTGCTTGGGAAAGGGTTAGCCTTTCTATGCCCCACAAGATAAAGGCGTTGGAAAACATTGTGGAAAAAAAATTTCTTAATTTCTTACATTGTTTTCTACCCAGAAAGACCAAAATATGTAAAATTAATTCACTTGTAAGTGCCATCTTGCAACATCTTTGAATTAGGACCAGCTAAAATTTTGCCATCTGATAATGGGTTGATACCATTGCTTCAAATCTGTCTGTCTTTTGGAAAGGGCCGCACCATGGCGCAGATGGAAGTGCATCTGACTCTCACTCATAAGGGTCCGGGTACGATCCCCTGTTGCGGCAAATATCCTTTCAGACAAAATTGTCTCCCACCAATGGTTTGATAATTGTTAACCTATGGGTGAGCAGCTGGAGGCTGAATTAGGATATTATGGTAGTACTGGTATGAGAAACATTAGGAATCCATGGTTGAGTGTTCCAGCTCTTGCAATATGAACATAAAAACGGAGTTAAACGCCAAACATCAATCTTCATAGCCTTTGCAACTGAAAGACAGCAGTGTGAATCCAACCAACATTTGGGAAAGAGAGTATAAAGGTAAACTAGGATGAAAGGTGACCATCATCAAGGCACAATACATCATCTTCATTGATGCTAGTTTTTCTTGTAGTTCAACAAAACAAGTCATAAATGCCATCTTGTCCGAATGATGAAATGTCCCATAAAATCATCTCTACGATACAAAAAAACAAAAGAACGGGAGTCAACGAACCGCGCAACAAAACTGATTACTCGCTTAGATCATTTCTTTATTGTCACTTTTCTGTAAGTATAGTGACCCTTTGACAGTATTTGTATCGATTAACAATGCAGCTTTAATTGACAGTATTTTAAAAGTTATTAATGATAATGATATACTATACTAACTGAGCATTGACTTAGTATGATATTGATATGATCTGATGTTGAATATCTTGTAAATGTTTGCACAGCTACTTCTGAATTCTCTTCATTTCATTTCAAACAAGACCTGATTTTGACGTCCCTTGTGGAAGAAGCTTTGGAAAACATCGAGACAAAAGAAGATAATAGCATGTCATATTGCAATGCAATACAGCATTCCCACACCAGATTAAAACAAGAGCTGTCATAGACAGATTATGCTCTCGAAATAAGTGTTTGTCACACAAAAAAAAAACATCATACATTAAGCCCCCTTTTCCCATTACAGATTTTTTGTACACACATTATTTGTAGAATATGGTCTAGAACATCTTGTTTATCTCACAAGTGTAAAATTTCATTAAATTCTGCCTATTAGATAAAGAGAAATTAGAGAAAAACTAATTTTTAGCTCCACTGGCGGAAGGCCAGCAATCAATTGTCATGGCGTTGTGTCTGGCGTCCGTGCGTCCGTCGGTGCGTCGGTAAACTTTTCTTTAAAAATCGCCAATTAAGTTTAAACTTAGCAGAAATGTTCCTTCGGTGGTGCCTCACTTAAATTGGGAAAAGAATTTTGATTGGTCCATAAATGTGGGCGTGGCAGGGCGGGGCTTATCAGACTTAGAGAAATCACAAAATTATTCCTTAAAAAAACAACCAGAGGGCCAATCTTGACCAAACTTGGCAGAAATGTAACTAGGGTGAACCTTTATCTATGTTGTCTGTAAAATTTTGATTGGTCCATAAATGTGGGCGTGGCAGGGCGCGGCTTATCAGACTTAGAGAGCGTGCGTAAACTTTTCTTTAAAAATCTTCTTCTCTCAAACCAATCGACCAATTTTGTTCAAACTTGGCAGAAATGTTCCTTGGGTGGTGCTTCATTTAAATTGCGAAAAGAATTTTGATTGGTGTATAAATGTGGGTGTGGCAGGGCGGGGCTTATCAGACTTGGAGAAATCATAAAATAACTCTTTAAAAATCAACCAGAGGGCCAATCTTGACCAAACTTGGCAGAAATGTTCCTTGGGTGGACTTTTATCTAAATTGTCTGTAAAATTTTTATTGGTCCATAAATGTGGGTGTGGCAGGGTGCAGCTTATCAGACTAAGAGAAATCGCAAAATAATTCTTTAAACATCAACCAAGGGGCCAATCTTGACCAAACTTGGCTGAAATGTACCTTGGGTGAACCTTTATCTATATTGTCTGTAGAATTTTGATATGTCCATAAATGTGGGCGTGGCAGGGCGCGGCTTTTCAGACTTAAAGAGTGTGCATAAACTTTTCTTTAAAAATCTTCTTCTCTCAAACCAGTGGGCCAATTTTGTTCAAACTTGGCAGAAATGTTCCTTGGGTAGTGCTTCACTTAAATTGCGAAAAGAATTTTAATCGGTCCATAAATGTGGACGTGGCAGGGCGGGGCTTATCAGACTTAGAGAAATCACAAATTTTCCACAATGCAGCCTCAAATTAAGAAATGGAGAAAAATATTTCTAGGGAATGTCCCAGGGAGTTCACATGTGGAGTTTCATTGAATTTGGTCCAAGGGTTACTTAGATCTGGTTGTGGACAGGCGGACGGACGGAAGGACAGCGTGGCTACTATAATTATGCTCCCCCCGAAATTTTTTCGGGGAGCATAAAAAGTCAGTCTTAGCAGGCCCATAGGAAGCAATTTCATATTGTGGGGGCTAAAGCCCTTGTCCTGAATAGGGGGGGGGGGCTAATTTGGATTTTCCCAAAATTTTCAGTGTGAAATTAAGAAATTCTGCATTTTTGGCCAATATTGGGGGGCTTAGCCTACTGGCACCTACTTTTGATGGCTGTCCTCTGAATCACCTTTGAGTTTGGACTGGACTAAAATATTGTTATTGTTTTACATGTGTCTGTCCGTCCGTCTGTCCATCTGTCTGTCTGTATGAAAAAATTATGTTTGCCTTTTCTCCAAAAGTGTTTGACATACAAAGCTCAAATTTGTTATGTAACTTCCTTTCAATGATATCTATCTGTTCCATGATATTTAACCTTCTTCAAGGTCATTTGTTAACCCTTATCACCCCTTCACACGAAAACTTAATATTTCAGAAAAATGGCCATTTCGGGGGGCATACATGTTTCACAAACACATCTTGTTTTCTATATTAAGCAGCTTGCAGGGAGCGAGGATGTACCGGTATATGCCTTTTTAAAAAGATCTTAGATCTTGTAATTACTTAAAAATACATATTTCATGGTTTGTCATAAAATGGAATAGTTTCTTTTAAAAAGTAATACTGCAGATCTTGTGAAATTATTTATGAAATAAGCTTCATGCTTCTTGGAATCCTCAAGGTTCAATGATTTCATGAAGTAATTGCAATCAAATTTTCATCATTACAGACACTTCAACACTCATGAAAAATCGTGAAGTCTTCTGTTCCTTAACCCATTACCACACATTGATGCCTTTTGACTCCCTCACAAGAAAATCTTGGGAAAACATTGTTGAAAATGAAGAAATTGCTTGTGACAAGCAATTTCTCCATTTTCCACAATGTTTTCCAACCAGAAATGGAAATAGTTTTAAAATTTCATCAACTTGAAATTGTCGTCTGCAACATCTTTCAAATTGGAACAGTTCAAAATTTGACGTCTGGTAATGGGTTAACCCTGTCCCAAACTGCAAAAAAATTGACTGTTCCATTTTGAAAGCTGCTACAGACTAAAAAATAGATATTTAACTATAAAAAAAAGATATAGGTAAGTGAGGTAAGATCAGGAAAAGCTGATTATCAGGACTTCAATGTTTTCCCAATTAGCATTTTCTGCTAGGAACATCCAAACTAGATTTTGCCTAGAAAAGGTTTAACCTGCCTTAGAAGGTATAGAGGGCTGCTCTGGAAAAGCAGCACCTATTCCATTTGAGACCAATAGCATCTATGATATCTTTAGGTGAAGAAGCTATAAGAGAACAACATCTCCATCTAATTGCATGTTTATGTAGTCTAATCTGGATCCATGCTTGTCTTAAGGTATATGACCCATCATTAAAAGCACCACTTTCTAGCCATGTGACATGCATCAAATTACACACACTTGTAAATACACTTCAAATTAGTTGATTCATCGTGCCAGATTTCAAGATTATTGTTCAAGAAGAAAAAAAATTACAGATATTTTTTACTCTATATTCATATGCAAGGGAGGTAATTTTGAACACATTTGTCAAATATTTCCACAAGAATGCATTAATTCAAAATTATAAACCGTTAAAAATGCTTATGTTTGAATTTGAAATCAAAATGTAACACAGTTTAGGAATTACTGGCTCTTTTCATATTTTGCCTCTGGCTCTTTGGTGCTAATGATGGGTTGTATACGTTAAATGTAATTACAGTCTATAAGGAACCCTTTCTCCATATCCCTTCTTATAGCCATTTCCCTAACAAGACTTGGTTATGATGAACCTAATAGGAAAAGTTTTTGAAAACATTGAGGCTAAAGAAGAAAATGCTGATAGCCAGTATTTTCTCCTTTTGCCTCAACACTTTCTGTGCTGCATTCACACAAGTTCTAGCTGCATTAACTTGCAATTTGTGATCTGTAAACTGCATCAGCTTTCAAACTGGATCATTCCATTTATTTGCTGTTTGGGATATGATAGATTAGTATACATATTTGATGTGGAACTTTGATATTGATTCTGTGGAATTATTCATAAAGGTAGAAACTGCTGTGACATACTGCCGCCATAGAACCATGCGACAGCTGCAAAAATTACTCTTGTCTCAATCAAAATTCTATTAAAGTATATATTTTCTCAAAAATTGATCATTTTTATCAGTTATTTGAAATATTTCTGTATTTCTACCTTCTAAAAGCAGGCATTGTAGGTCATGATCAGCCTGCACATCCTTGCAGTCTGATCAAGACCTACAATACATGCAAATGCTGTCTTGAATGGAATAATTATGACAAGGGATGGTTGATAGGAAATATCTACCAACATGATATCTCTAGCTTTGATCGAAAATGTCGTAACTGCAGCTTGAATTAGAAAAAGTTACAGGGTCTTTGATAGCTTATGATATGCTATATTGCAAAACATAGCAAAACATGGTAACTACTGCTTGAATAAGCCATAATTACATGGTTTTCCATAGCTGAAGATATACGTTCAATAAAGAGTTAATTAAACTTTGATTTGTAGAGTATGCCATATAATAGATGGCACTTTATTCCAATCTACAGGCATCCCTCAGGCAATAGCTGATTGTTCTTTTTGAGGCCTTTCATCTATAAAGGCACCTTTTCCTCTTTGGAAATAATAAAAAGAGGGGTTTTGACACCACGGGAAGAAATAGTTTGAGAAAATATTGAGAGAAAAAATGCAATTGCTGATAATCAGAAAACATTTAGGTGACAGAAGCATGTAGGCTGCGACTTAAGTAAATGGAATATTTCCTGCACTTTTCAAACAGTCTAGCAAAAAAGTATCTTGAGTTGAGATATTCCATCTGTCATTAGAAACAAACCATTTCACGAAATTTCGGCCTTCATCTGTGAAGACGGAAATTGATGATGATATGCATTTGTCAATTTCCGGGCATCATCCATGGCAACGGAAATTGACTAGAGATGTAACCCTCGTCAATATCTATTGGCATGGATGACGTCCGAAGTTGAACGATGTGTATGGTATCTAATAATGGTTAATTCTTATAAGAAGCATGCATTATAACTACTTGCACAACAGCTTGCTGTATTATAGACCAACATGCAGGAATGGATCAATGGAGCTTTATTCAACCCTTTCCCAAAAAGCAAAAATCTAGACCAATTTGAAAGGTGTGACAGATAACAAAGTTGTTGTTCATATTAAAAGGTATGATTAGTATATTAAGTAGCACAAAAAGTATTTAAGCAAATGGAGAAAATGATGGTTGCCAGTGTTTTTTTCTTTTGCCTCAAAGTTTTCCCAAGCCTTTTCTATTATGGCGTCAAAATCAAACCTTATATGGGAACTGGTTTAACTTTGATTTGTGGTCTACAACATATAAAAGATGGCACTTACTAATTCCAATTTGGCCACACTCCCTCAGGCAATGGCTTCTTTATACAATTCAGAATTGGTAAACATAATGTTACTTGTGTTGTATAACCTTCTAACTATGACTTGTTTCAATCTGTAGTTACAAGGTTTTGGAACAAAAGCAGCGAAAAGGACATTGTAAATAGAGCTGATTCTTCCAAGATAGAATCGTGCAACAGCTGATAGCATAAATTAGGAAGTACAAACAAGAAATGTCAGATAGTTCTTCATTTTAACTTTCCTTTGCAGTCTAGGCTGTGATCATAGCGCAGTTAGTATCATGTCAGACACTTATTAATGATCACTTAATCATTGGGTTCCAGGCTCAATCCTGTCTCAAAGCAAATAGCATTTCAAATATTTGTCTCTCATCAGTGGGTGAATAATCTAAGTGGGTTGAGCTGCTAGTGGCTTGGACAGAATGTTGTGGTAGCTTTGGAGAGATAAATACCAGGAATCCACAGTTAGATGCTCAAGCTGATGCCATATGACTGAAAAAGCTGCATTGAAATAAATCTTCTGGAGTCTATGTCAAAATATGCAAATAACTTTGATTATAGCTACATTGATTTTGTATCTTCATTCTTGTCTAAATTGGTGACAATCTGATTTTAGTTCTGTCAGAACCATGTAACAGCTGAGATTGAGAATATATATGATAGAGGATTATTTGCTGTGGCATCCTAGTTCTAGTAGCATGTGACAGCTGAGAACATCAAACAAGATCAGAAAATGTTCAATAATACTTAATTAACAAGATTTGTAGTAGATGGCACTTGATTCCAATATCATTCAGGACCCTCAAGTAAATGACTTTCTAGGTACATGATTGTACATCTGTCACTTCATGTTGACTTCAGCACTTATATTGATAAGAATGCCAGAGCATGGGCTTGAATATCCTGAGAAAAGGAGAAAAGACCGGTTATAAGAATTACAAGTTTCCATCTTTTTTCTGAAAGTTTTGTCTCTTAGAGGTTGTTAAAATAACTATTATGTACTTACACCTGTTCCAAACAAGAGCTGGCTTTGTTTTAATTGATAGAAAAGACTTGGAATACCAATGAAGCAAAGGATGAAAATGCTGAAAAATAAGCATTTCCTCTTTTTGCATCATTTTTTTCAATACTGTATTGTACACAGATTTTATCTTTATATATGTTTTGTTATTTGCAACAGCCTGGCCTTCTGCGTGTACTTCTTTTGTCTCAATATTTTCCCAAGTCTTCTCTAAAGCATACACCAAAGGCATTACTGTTTTGGAAAGGGTAACCCATTACCCCATAAAAACGCCTTTTCAGGTTCACAAGATAGATAGTTTGGGAAACAAGTGTACAATGATGAAATTGCTTGTGACAATGTTTTCTTCCAAGAAAGACAAAAAAAATGTATGATTTCATTCACTTAAAATTGTCATCTGCAACATTCTAAACGGATAAGTCTAAAATTTGTTCATTTTATAGTAGGTTAAGTGTTGTAGTTCTGTCTGAAAAAAGGATAACGATGGTAACCAGATCTCCGAAAATGGAAGTAAAAAGGAAACTTTAGAACTTATTTGGGAATTTCACTGGCTGTTTTTGTGAGAGATCATAGGCACAATGATATTGCACTATTCCACATTGTCACGGCAGAATCTGACACCTGACTATCTCGTATCCCTATCCCAAACAGTGGAATTTCAGATTGTTCCAATTTGAAAGAAGTTGCAGACAAGAAAATAATGTACTTGATATAGCAAAAGTAAGAAATGTACATGTATGCTAAAGCAATGAAAATATTAAAGCAAAATACAAATTGCTGATTATCAGAGATTTCTTCTTTTCTTTCAAAGTTGTTCATACTATTTCTTCTATGGACGTCAGAATCAGGTCTTGTTTGGGAAAGGGTAAATAGAGTTTCATGTTGAGAAGTTTCATTTTCTTAATTTTTCATCTTTTTCAGTTATTTACCAAAATTCTTTTGGTTCTGATGACAGTACCAGAGAGCGTTTTAGAAAATATTGCAGAAAAAGATGTTTCGTAAATAAAAACAGATCAGACAGAGAGTTTGCAGTATTCGAAGGTAAATAAATTGTCATGCAAAAATAAGAATAAGAATTTTTGCAGTAATGCTTAACCCATTCCTAATCAGTGCCACCTTTTGAAGCCCTAAAAAATAAAAGCATTTGAAAACATTGTGGAAAATGAAGAAATTGCTTATGACAAGAAATTTCTTCATTTACCAAAATGTTTTCAATGCAAAACCACCAAGAAATGTAAAATTCAAAGCACTCGATTTTGTTGTCTGCGACAACTTTCAATTTTGACAAGTCTAAAATTTTGTCGTCTGATAATATGGGTTAAAAGTAAGTAAAACCATAGAAAGAAAAGGGTGTATTTTATTGCCCAGCAACAATATTCAATGTGATTTCTAAAATTTGAATAAAATGCTTCAGGTGTCCATAAAAGGAACTAATAATGTAATTTTCCTCTATTTTATGTGAATACCAACCCCCCAGCTAATTAGCATCTATGTGTTTTGGAGTATGAAATGTATTCAATTTTACTTTTTGAGATATCTCCTATTGGCAATAGGTTTCTGCGATGGTGAACCCTTTCCCAAACAACACCTTTTTTTGATGTACCTTTTAGAATATGGTATTGAAAACATTGAGTGAAAAGGGAAATGCTGATAATCATTTTGTGCTTCACCAATTGACCATTAACCCATTCCGCATTTTTACGCTTTTTGACGCCCCACAAGCCATTGGAAAACATTGAGGAAAATGAAGAAATTGCGTGTCATAAGCAATTTATTTATTTCCAACAATGCTTTCTACATGGAAAGACCAAAATATGTAAAATTTCATGCACTTGAAATCGTTGTCTGCAACATCTTAGAATATGGACTGGTCTAAAATTTTGTCTATTAATCAATCAATCTTATTAGATTTTCTCTTTAACTGTTTGATATAAAAATCATTATTTTCTAGGTACAATGCTCCAAAATGTCGTCTACTGCAGAAACGTCTGCTTCCTGATTTTTGTGCTGACAAAGTTGTTAAGTGGATGTTGATCAAGTTACTGTATTGGGACTATAATCATCATGAGTACCATACCAATGGTAAGTGTAATGTCTTAATATCACTTTAGTATTTTATCCCTTTCCTAAACAAGACCTGTGACTTTGATCTTCTGAGTAGGAAAAGCTGAAGAGAATGTTGATGAAGAAGAAGAAAATGCTCACAATACAGCTCATGATAATTGACTTGGCAGAGCAGCCCAAGCCAATAGGCTGGGATGCTCTGCCAGGTCATTTATCGTGAGGTATGCCATTGACAAAATCAGTCTTATTAAATGTATTTAAGATTTGTGAATAAAACGAAGAAAAACATTTGAAGGAAAGGAGAAAATGCTGCTTATCAGCAAAGTATAAATGTGTAGAAGAGAATCCTTGTGATTGACCAGGTATTGTGTAAAGCCCTTAGTTTTCATGTCACTCGAAGAAAATCATAGCAGGGAATCATTTGACATAATAATCATAGAAAATCTTAAATGATTATGTTATTACATGACTGATTCGAAAATGGTTAGACATAGACAAGGGGAAATAATAAGTCAGGAATTTGCTTAACCCTTTCCCAAGCAAGACCTGTTTTGGTGTGTCTGATAGAGATGGCTTTGGAAAACATTGAGGCAAAAGAAGAAAATGCTGATAATCAGCATTTTCTCCTTTTGTCTCAATATTTTCAGTGCCATAATGTATGCAAATCCCATCTATATCTAGTAACACTTACTTTGTCGTTGACATAAACTTTAACATTGGAACTGTCCTAATTTTTGCTGTTTGGGAAAGGGTTAAAAGATCTACCATATTCAGTGAATTCCTCACATTATCTCACATTATCTCACCCCTGCTTCAAGCAGAATTCAAATTGATCACATTTTATTAGAATAATTATTGATAATTCTCTGAAATTGTGTCACATGATTCTATGCAGTGAAAAGGCTTGTTAAAATTTTGAGATAAAAGAAGAAAGATATGATAATTATGAGTACAATAAACCAGAGACAATATATTATGACAAGGATATCATAAAATGAGGCTTATTATGTGATTTCTGCTATGAATTCAATATATCAGAGCTTATTTTCGGAAAGCGCTACTTCAGATATAATTGAATGTAACGTAGCTAGGAAAAAACAGTTCTTTTCCCATAAAAGGGATGAAATATGATCCTTGCAGAAATGAGAAGGGTTCTAAGTGAATGCTTTTGGTCACAGAAAGTCAACAATTAATTGCTATAAAGTATTTACAATAGCCTATTGTATGCAGAATAGATGCCATTTTGGGGAATAAATGGTTCTTTATATGGCATTTCAACTCTAAATCCTTTCTCAGATGATAGAATTTTCACCTGGTTCATTAACCCTTTCCCAAGCAATTGGCTGGTTTTCATGTTTCTTGCATAAAATGCTTGAGAAAACATTGAGGCATAAGAAGAAAAAATTAATGAATGTCCAAAGTGAAAGCTGCTGCAGATGACAAAAAGGGAGCTCGATGACTATTGAATTTGCTTATTGAGGATACATATTTTCTCCTTTTGCCTCAATACTTTCTTAATTATATTATGCACAAATCTGACTTTATAAACAACCATTTTGTCGTCTGCAGCATCTTGAATTAGACAGCCCTAAAATTTTGCCTTTTGGGAAAGAGTTAAGTGAAAGAGTGAAAGGTTTGTGTGGGACATTCCATATTAGACAAGATTTGTATGTTTACTTTGATCTGAAGAGTTCAAGCCTTGAGGCAGAGGAAGTGCCTACGTGAGGGATGAACAGTGTCAAATTGTTAGTGCTAGAATACCATAACGTCCCTTCACAAATAAGAATTGGTTTTCATGCCCCTTGTAGAAAATGCTTCCGAAAACATTGAGGCAAAAGAAGAAAATAATGATAACAGTGTTGTTGATGAGGATATCGAAGTGAGATAATTTTTTACATCTTTTGATGTTTCTGAGTAGAAAACAAGCATACAATTCCTGTATTTTTTCACAATGTTTTCGAAAGCTTTTCTCTTTTGATACATCAAAAAGTGTCATTATATGGGAATGTGTTTAGGCAATACATAACCTATCATCAACGATAGTAATTGATGCCAGCAATAAATATTAGTGAGTCAAGATCTGGAAAAAGGGCCTATAAATCTTGTTTGAGAACAACATTGATAAAGATCAGCCTGCACATAAACACAGACTAATTCGGATCCATACTGATCTCTTCCACTTGCTACATGTCATGGAGAAGTTGTAGTCATACTATGAGAACATCATGGATCTTGATCAGACTGCATATGCACAGGCTGATCCAGATCTATGTTGGTCTCTTATGCCATAAGGGGCCGCGGCCTTAGCGCAGTTGGTAGCGCATCTGACCCTCATACGAGAGGTCCCGGGTTCGATACCCGGCCGCGGCTAATACCCTTTCTGACAAAATTGTCACCCACCAATGGGTTTGAAATCGTTAACCTAAGTGGGCGAGCAGCTGGAGGCTCGGTAAGGGTGTTGTGGTAGTACTGGTTTGAGAAACAACAGGAATCCATGGGTAGGTGCTCCAGCTGCCACGATATGACCCTGGTAGTTGAAAACGGCGTAAAACCCCAATAAACTCAAACTTATGCCAAAAGGGCCCCCTTTTTAGATCCATGCTCATATATTCTTAGCTTTACTTACAACAATTTGATCAACAAAGGATGAAAAATGATTATGTTGATTGCATCAATAATTATTAAATTCCCCCATCCTTACCATAAATTGTACCAAATAGCGTGGGTTCTGCATCATCAATTTTTCTTCTCTTTTTTGTGCACTTGTTTCATAGGATATAGGGCTTGTATTGTTTTTGATGTCTGTCTGTTCTTCTGTCTGTCTGTATACATCATTCTGTGGTTTGGTCCCTGGCCGCAGCAGACATACTTTCTGACATTTGTCTCCCACCAATTGCTGGTTAATCGCAGGTGGAGGTTCTGAAAGGATGTTATGGTAGTACTAGTTAGTGAAACGACAGCAGGAATCAATAGTTAGATGCTCCAGCTGCTATGATAAGCCATAACAGTTGAAAGAGGCATTTATTCAGACAAGTTTAAGGTCATCCATCCATATAAATTGTTAAGGTCATGATGTAGTAAAATAGTCATTTCCAAAGCATTCGTTTTCATAATCTCATCTTGGGTCTTTTGTGAAGCAGGCTTGCAATGAGCAAGATATCGTCGGTGCTATGACAAAATGGCGTAACAAATTAGTTACGCAATTTTGTCAATTTTGTTTTTATAAATGCTTTCTACTAAGTATGTAGGAGCGCATATCCTGTCAAAGCAGCGTTTTTCTACACCTACTAGAACCCTTTTAATTATCATGTGACAAAATTGCGTAACTCGATTTAGCTGACAAAAATGCGTTATACGTAGACAAATTTACACGAGAGTAATATTGAGTTACGCAATTTTGCCGGCATATTTTTTAACATTTTTTAAAACGGCAAAAACGTTTTTGGCTCTCCTGAAAAAAATGGTTTTCGAGCAAAATTTCTATTACGCCATTTTGTCATAGCACCGACGATATACTCAACAAAACATCACTGCTGTATTTGTTCTTTGAAACTAAACATTTCCCAAACAAGACCTGGTTTAGGCATTCTTTATTATAAAGGTAAAGAGAAAATGATGATTTTTCAACATTTACTTCCTTTGCCATAATGTTTTTTCACTAAACCTTTCTTATTATGCGCATAAAAACTTGTTTGGGAAAAGGTTTATGTATTGTCAGACTCTTATGACATAACCATGTAGCCTTTTGATGCAAAACATTCTATTGGAGAAAAGGTCAAATTTGTTTTATTTGAAGTTTAATGCATCATTCTTTTTACCTACTTGATGCACGACCTATGGAATACAAAATGAATGTGTTTGGTTGTACCATGAAGTAGCAAAAATGATGGTTTTTTGAGGTTATTTTAATGGGGGAATCACTTCTGATTTAGATAAATTATGCCTTAAGGCTTTCAAGGTGTAACCATTGAAAATAATCTTACTTTTCTCCAAGAACATTGTAAATACAGCTTATTCTAAGCTGTAGTTACAAGGTTTTTGAAAAAAAAGCAAAAATATTTGTTTTCCATGAGGCAGAAAGCATCTTTCAAAATCATTTCATTTGATTATGGATGTTGTGGTAATCAACTAAAGATTCACAATATCCAATCTCCTTCGCAGGTATCTCCCCTGAATTTGGATTGGGGAGATCTCTGCCGGCACAGCTTGAGTTACCAAGATTTCAGGTAATTGATTTTTTTTATTTTGATTTTTACTTGAAAATGTAAACATGCTTTAAAGAGACATTTCAGAATTTTTTGTCATAAATTTTACTTTTATTTTTATCTGAAAGAGCATATTTCCTTATGAAAATTCTGAAAATTGCAAGCCAAAATATTGCGCCGTTTACGAGAAATTTATACTTTTGTGTTAAAATTGAACAAATTGTTGTGGACAACAGTTCGGATTTATATGCAATTTATCGATTATGTCTCAACTTTAAATGCGTGTTTCTCACTTATTGGCAACAACTTCAAAAAACTAATAGTATTTATACTCATTAGAATAACCAATCTTGGCATCAAGACATACTTTGAAAAATTGACATTGGAATGAAATGTCCCTTTAAGTGATGTTTTAAGAATATGAGGTGTCAGATATGAATCCAAATAAAAAATATAATTGGATTTAAAAATGATTTCAGAAATATAAATAAATTTCTGCCATCTTTACGATATCACGTGACATTCACCATGGTCACGTGATTTATATGCCTGCAGTGATAATGTAAGGCATTGTCGCTGTGTGGAGTTTGCACAATATCTATACCCCCCACCTACAAAGTAGAGGGGGGTATATTGGTTTCACCATGTCTGTCTGTCTGTCCATCCATCCGTCCGTCAGTCAGCAGACTTTTTCATCTCCGTGCTCTAACTCAACAACCGTTTGATCAAGGATCATGAAACTTTACACAGTTGTTGCCCATGACCCAAGGAGGTGCCCTATTGTTTTGGGGTCACCAAGGTCAAAGGTCATGGTCACAATCGGACTTTGTTTAAAATCTGCTTCAGTGCTCTAAGTCAAGAACCGGCTGATCTAGGATCATGAAACTTTACACAGTTGTTGCCCATGACCCAAGGAGGTGACCTATTGTTTTTGGATCACCAAGGTCAAAGGTCAAGGTCACAATCGGACTTTGTTTAAAATCTGTTTCCATGTTCTAAGTCAAGAACCGGTTTACCTAGGATCATGAAACTTTACACAGTTGTTGCCCTTGACCCAAGGTGGTGCCCTATTGTTTTTGGTCACCAAGGTCAAAGGTCAAGGTCACAATCGGACTTTGTTTAAAATCTATTTCCGTGCTCTAAGTCAAGTCAATATTTTCTTTGATGAAATGTTTGAGAAAAAGTCCTTATCATGAAGATCCCTTTCATTGCCTGTATATTTTTCGTCATTTGGGAAAAGTTAGGAAGTTATAAGAATGGTATGGATTCATGTTGGTCTCAAATTACTTATTTGCATTTTCTCCTCTTACTTAAAAATATTTTCCTTGATATTGCCATCTGAAACAGCCTTCCAATTGGAACAGTCTTAATTTTAGTGATAGGAGAAAGGAATATTCTACTATACATTAAAAGTGTTTGTCAAAAAAGGTGTTGCCATAGAGATAATTTCTTTTTCTACTTAAATAGAAGAAAGTTCAGTCTTCCAAAACGAATTAAAATTCTTATGGAGATAGATTGAGATGTATTAACCTGCCCACAGAGCTAGAAATGTGGGAACAAATTAATCCTTTCATAAACAAGACCTGGTTTTGATGCCCCTAAGAAAATAGGCTTGGGAAACTATTGAGGCAAAAGAAGAAAATGCTTATAATTAGCATTTTCTTCTTTTGCCTCAATATTTTCTTTGCTATGTTGTCCACTAATCTTATGTTAATTGACAACAATGTTTGGGAAATGGTTACCCCTCTCCCCCTCTCTCATCAGCATTTTCTCCTTTTGTCTTAATAATTTTCCAAGCTTTCCATATCTATAAGGGACGTCAAACTGTGTCTCGTTCGGGAAAGGTTAAATGATCTTCTCTATGGCTTATAAATATTGATAAAAATAAGACTAAAAGTATCTTCTTTATGTTTGCAAAACATTAAACGAAAAGGAGAGAATGCTTGAGTTGGACAAAAAATCCTGACAGGTGTTGTAAAAAATACAAAAAAGGCCTATCACAATGGATAGCACTTGTTACATTGTCATAAATTAAAGCCTTCTTGATGTTCTGAGTAAAACAGAAAGGAGTTTGAAAGAAAGGGGATGGGAACTAAAAACAAAGAAAACAGTGTTTTTACCAAAAAAGGGTAAAAATGAGAACAGTAACCATTTAGCTTTCTCAAGCATGAAAATGCCAAAGGGAGAGGATGTTGGCAAAGAGCCATTACTCATTTTTATGTTGAACAAATTACAAAGGTCTACCTGGCACCAATCAAACACAGGTAAGAAATGGTCCCCACCTAGTCAAACCCTTCACATTAATCCGTTTTCATTGTTTTACTGTCATTAACGGGAAAGGTTTGGGAAAACATTGAAGTAAAAGAAGTCTAAATGTTTATATATTCATCATTTTCTCCTTTTGCATCTATATTTTCCATACTATATTAAAAGATAAAAAAAGACTGATTATAAGACAAATTGACAGAGGGATAGAATTTGTGTAACTGAAAAAATTGACGGAAAAGAAGAAAATGCTGGTCACATCAATCTTCTCTAAAACCATTCTAGTTTCAGTCTTATTCAAGAAATGGAAGGAATATGCATGCTTAGGTGCACCTATTACAGCACTAAGATTTGGAAGTCGTAGAAATAGCATTAAAATTTGTCATCATGCTGGTAAAATATTTAAATGATGCTGTTGTAATGGGGTTAAGCACCTAAATAAGACTACAGGTATGCATTAACATTTAACCCTTTCCCAAGTGGCAAACATTTGATCTGTTCCAATTTGAAGACTGACCAAAATGGAAAAAATATTAAAAGAGGTAGAATTTTTGTATAAAAGATAGCAAAGGCAATATTGAGGCAAAAGAAGAAAATGTTGTTATCTGCATTTTCTTGTTTTGTCTCAATGTTAAATGCCCAAACAATTTTCAAAGGGGACATCAAAACCATGTCTTGTTTGGGAAAGGGTTATGTTAAAGTGATCACATCACCTGCAATTTCAGATGTATCAAAGAACAAAGAACAATTCTACAAAATTAAGTGTGTAAATTCAGACATAAAAACTCTTTCCCAAACAAGACCTGGTTTTGATGTGCCAGACAGAAAAGGCTTGAGAAAACATTGAGGCAAAAGAAGAAAATGCTGATATTCAGCATTTTCTCCTTTTGCCACAATATTTTCTTAGCTATGTTGTACATAAGCCAATATTTATCAACTGACATTTTGTGGTCTGCAACAGCTTTTGATTTGAGCTACCCTAAGATTTTTCAGTTTGGGAAAGGGTTAACAAAAATTGATGTTCAATCTACATCTTTTGTTGTTCAGACATCAGACTTTTTCCCTTTCTATGGTAACTAACTGGACTGAATCATCTTCATGGTATTTTGGTTTTAGGCTTTTTGCAACTGCTATGGTCATATCGCTGCAGCTGGAGCACCTAACCATGGGTTCTTGTTGTCTCTCATACCAGTACTACCACAACATCCTAACCCAGTCTTCAGCTGCTCGCCTACATAAGTTAACGATTCTCAAACCATTGGCGGGTGACATTTTTTGCTAGAAAGGATATTTGCTGCGACTGGGGTTCGAACCCAGTACCTCTCGAATGGCAGGCAGATGTGCTACCAACTGTGCTATGGCCGCAGCCTACCTGGTATTTAGAACTCCCAGTGCCAAACTGTTGTTTCAATCCATATCTTTGGCAAACAGTTAAATTTTGTTTGTTATAAACAATTTCTTCATTTTTCACATTCTCTTTTTCTTATGGGGCGTCAAAAGGTGTCATGGATTAATCCCTTCCCAAACAAAATATGCTTTTGACGTCCCGTGTAGAAACAGTTTGTGAAAACTCTGAGTGAAAAGAAGAAATTGCTGATAATCAGCAATTTCTCCTTTTCGCTCTATATTTCCTTTGATATTACATTTCTACTCATGACATGAGTAATTTTGTCATATCGTCGGTGTAAATGCAAAACCTCGTATGTCGGTTCTAGCGATTTTCAAAGAACAAACTTGTGTGTCCAATTTAGACAATTTTTGCAGGTTTGGAGATATTTTTACCAATCAGTATCAATGATACATTATTTATGAACAATATTTCCAAATTTCAAGTGAAACATTTCAGTTTGGGAAAAGTTATTACACTTTATTCCCTCACCTTTAAAATTTTACGAAAACGAGATAGGAGGTTTTGCATTTACAACGACGATATGCATCTTCCTTCAAATGGCACAATCTAAAGTTGCGCTGTTTGGGAATGGGTTAATTGGTCTCTAGAAGAGGCCATGAAGGACAAAATATTGATGAGAAAAAGGAAAAAATATTGAGACAAAAGGAGAAACTGCTGGTCATCAGCAGTTTCTTCTTTTGTCTCAATGTTTTCCCAAGACTTTTCCATTAGGGACGCCAAAACCTGTCTTGTTTTGGAATGGGTTAATTGATCTGTGGAAGTGACCATGAAGGACTAGACGAAGTCAACAGTTTCGGTTAAAGGTTCAACAGGTACTGCGTGTCCATTATCCGCTATTTGAATGGACGCTCACAGCCCGTCTACAGACCCACATAATGTATCGCCCATATTTAGTCAATTGATTTGGGCTTCAAGTCCACCCACCCATCAAGGAATGCATTACAATTGAATACTGCCATGAAATACCAAGGTATTTAAAATTTAATCCTTTCCCCAAAAAGACCTAGTTTTATCATTAAAGGCTTGGAAAATGTTGAATTCACTCCTGAGTCTTGTTTGTATTTGATTGATTGATTGATTGGGGGTTTAACACCTCTCTCAACTGCTAATTGGTCATATTGCTTGGCTGGAGCACCTAGCCATCATCTTCGCAAGCCAAGGGTGACATCTACAACGTAACGTCGTTTCTGTATTCACCCTTGGCGTATTTAGTCCGATTTTCTTGGTCTCCTGGAAAGCGTTTTCATTGGTTCCAGCGAGGTCTCGCTGGAACCTATCAGATTGTCGACTGATACATTTGTTATGAGTAACCAAATCATGACAACAGGCGGGAAAAAGCATTGCATTTGCAACTCAAAAATGCTAAGATGGGCGATTTTTCCTAATAATTTCGCTGCAATAGACAGGAATTCCCTAACTTTAATCGACGAATTATTATACTTTCGACAATTCGACCAAAAAAGCAGCTAACTTTTACATAATCCGCATGACGTATGACGCGAAAGACAACGCGTGTTAATGACGTCATCAATAATAGACGTACACAACCAGCAGAACAACCGCTAGGTGGCGCTTCGCGATTTCAAGAAAATAGGACTAAATCGGCCAAGGGTGAATTCAAACGTAGGTGGTTTCGACCTTGGCTAGCGAAGATGCTAGCCATGGATTCCTGTCATTACTCATACCAGTACTAGCACAACATCCTAGCCAGTTTCCAGCTGCTCACCCACCTAGGTTAACGATTATCAAAACCATTGGTGGGAAACAGTTTTGTCTGAAAGGATATTTGACGCAACCAGGAATCGAACCTGGGACCTCATGAGTGAGAGTCTGATGTTATACTATGTTTATTGTAAATATTTGTTTGACAGAGGCCCACATGGAAGATTGGGCAACCAAATGTGTAGCCTCTATAAATAAAGTCGTTATTATTATTATTATTATTATTATTATTATTATACTACCTGCACCATGGCCGCTGCCAGGTCTTGTTTGGGAAAGTGTTTCTGTTAACAAAATTATAATAATATTGTCCTTGCTGACAAAACCATGAAACATGACAGAGAGTTTAACCTAGGAATGCTGTCTGATGGTTTAATCCTTTCCCAAACAGCAACAGGTTTAACATGTCCAATGAAGGAAGCTTGTGAAAACATTGAGAGAAAAGAAGAAATTGCTGATGGTAAGCAATTTCATCTTCTCTTTCAAAATTTTCTATGCTGTAACACAACAAAATTTCTTTTTACAGCATTATTAACCTCGTCGCCTGAAACTCTTGCAAATTGGACTGGTTTTCAAGTTTGCTTGTTGGGAATGGTTTAATATCCCGGACAAAGAAGCCTGCAGCCCTAGGGCAGTACAATGTAAGGACAATGTTTCTTTGAAGACCATGTCTTTTGACATTTAGCATGGGCAAATTTATGAGCAGTCTTGTGACAAGAAAACCTCACCCTTCTTTATGGGGACATTTGGATGATGGCTCCTCATGTGTAGTCAAGTACAATTTTGGGAGAAAAGGAGAAAACACTGTTTATTCCTTGAACACCATGTTTTCTGATATTTAGCATGGGCTGAGTGAGATTTATATGTAGTCTAGTGACAAGAGAACTTCACCTTAAGGCTTTCTGTATGGCGACACTCAGATGTTGGCTTCCCCTGTGTGGTCATGTAAAATATATTCAAACAATTTAGTATTGTTTAGGTTATTTATCCTCGGTTGCCGGTTGCCCATATGACCGAGTAGTAGACTGGGCGTGCCCAGGAAGGAACTCCCTTCTTTTGACCTGTTTCCAGCTTTGAATGGTGGAGGAAGACCCCAAGTGAGCACCTGGGTAGAACCGACGTTCCGACGTTCCGCAAGCCAGCTGGATAGCTTCCTCACATGAAAGTTCATACGTCCCTGGCGGGATTCGAACCAACAGAGGTGAGGGGCAAGTGATCCTGAGTCAGCGACTCTAACCACTCGGCCACGGACGCCCCCACAATTTAGTAACAACACAGGCCGGAAGTCACAAACAGAGAACTAAACCAAGAAGAAACGGGCCATAGAGGCGAAAGCCTATTATCGGCTTCGAGGAACAGGTAAACAGGTAATGGAAAGCTTTGGGGGAAAAGGAGAAAATGCTGTTTATCAGCATTTTCTTCTTTTCTCCCAATGCTTTCCAAAGCTTTATTCTAATTTGCTTTACAAACCTTACCTCACTCTGTATGTTATGATACTTTTGCATGATGGCTTCCTTGTGTCGTCAAGTGGAAAATTTGGGAGAAAAGGACAAAATGCCGGTAATTCTTTGAAGATAGTTAGCATGGGGTGATTTATGATCAGTCTTGTAACAAGAGAACCTCACCCTTCTTTATGGGGACACTTGGTTGATGGCTCCTCATGTGCAGTCGGGTAAAACATTGAAAGTACAGGAGAAAAGGCTGGTTATTCTTTAAAGACTGTTATCTGACATTTAGCATGGGCATTTACGATTAGTCTTGTGACTACAAAACCTTACCCTTCTTTATGGGGACACTCTTGAATGACCAATCTCTGAAATACTACTAAGGACGCTTTTGCCAGATTCCAGCTCATTTGTTAACCTTTTCCGAAACATGACCTGATTTTGAAGTCCTTAAAAGAAAATAATTGGAAAATTTTGAGGCAAAAGAAGAAAATGCTGATAGGCTTATGTCTTCACGGTGGGGATTGTGCATGATGGGATGGATAACGACTACCGACAATAGGGAACGATTTTATCAAGTAAACCGTGACGTAATTTCGGACAAATAAATAGTATTTCGTTGGGGTTGTTATAAAATTTCGTAACTACGGCTTGAATCAAACCGTAGTTACGAGATGTTATAACAACACTGACGGTTTATCAAAACATAACGGTAAACTCAGTCTATTTTTTGCACAAAATTTGATGCCAACTCGCCTCGCTTCAGGTAAGACATTTTGCAATTACTCTGTTATTTCTGTATCAATTTTCAAGCGGTTTGCTGCATGTACCCCGCCTTATCGAGCTCTTTCATCGGATCTATGACATATTAGATAACTCATGATACTTTTTCCAAAATATTGTCCCAACCCACCAGAAAGCGAAATGGTAACGACTACGGCCAAATTATCCACGCTTCGGGTAAGAATTTGTGCAATAACTTTTTTATTTCTGCGTCAATTTTCATGCGGTTTGTTGCATGTACTCCGTCTTACTGAGCCCTTTCCTCAGATGTATTACTTATCGGGAAACTCCTTGTACTTTTCTCAAAAATCGATCCCAACCGACTAGAAAAAGGGCCTGAATTTTTTGTCGTTTTTCTGGTCGGTTGGGATCAATTTTTGGACAAAGTACAAAGATTCTACCAACAACAAGTCATATATCCGAGGAAAGAGCTCACTAATGCGGGGTACATGCAACAAACCGCTTGGAAATTGGAGCAGAAATAAGAAAATTATTGCACAATTTCTTACCTGAAGCGAGGCAAAATTTGTCCGTATACTCCATATTCGTTATCCATCCCATCATGCACAATCCCCACCGTGGTCTTGCCTGTCCGATATCTAGTGACTGAGTAACTGAGATTGAATTGGTATTTATGAATGTCCTGGCATAAAGGCTATGAAAACATGGTCAGGTACAGCAGCGATCAAAATATTACTTGAAAGAGAATGTAAGAATATCCTTAACATTTTCCTAAATCCTTTCCCAAAGGAAAAATCCTATTCAAACGTAATGCAGACAACAAAAAATGATGGTACCATGTTCAGAATATTCTTCTTTTGTCTCAAAATTTTAAGTCTCATCTGAAAGACTGGAGTAGTAGGGGATCCAACCTGCAATCCTTATGTTAAAAGTCCAGCACATCACCACTGCACCAAATCAGCCCCTTCTGCCATGATAAAGTTGTATGCATAAATTTCTGGTCGCCCAAGGAAGTTAATATCACCAAAAGAATTCTCATAAGAATGGGGAGAAGATAAAAATTCCCATGTCATGACAGAGAATGGAAACACCTGAAACCTTTTAGCCATTTATCTTAGGTCTTGAAGACAGACTTATCATATAGGACCATATATCTTGTCTTGGGGCAGGTGAAAACTGGAATTTAACCCTTCTCCTAGGGATCTTGGATTGATCTGGCCCTGGCAGGGTAGCATAGGCAAAGATCAGCCTGCATATACATGCACTCTGATCTTAGTCTACACTACCTGAGGTGCGTTTTTTAGAGCAAGATTTCTTGAGATATCTTGAGATTTCTTAAGATATTTTAGGATAAAGCGTTCTTTAGAGCAAGATTTTTAAAATGCCAAATGGGAGGGGCCATTACCCTATACTTCGTGCGGAACCCCTTGGTCATCTTTGTACAAACAATATAAAAGAGATTTGACCGAGTTGTTCCGAACACTCCATAATTCATAAACCGGGGTGTTCCGAATGCTCCATATATTATACAAATGACGTCATGATGACGTCATTTGTATAATATATGGAGCATTCGGAACAGCTCGGTCAAAGTCTTGGTCTTAAAAAACGCTTTATCCAAAACACCTTAAGAAATCTTAAAAAATCTCGCTCTAAAGAACGTGCCTCCGATATTGCAAATATCTTGGGTCTTGTGGACAGGCCTAGAAGAGCCTTATATTTGGTCTTTACCCTTTCCCAAACTGAAAAAAATGGGACTGTTCCTGTGTTAAATCTTATGAGAATGACAAAATACTAAATGTATGTGTTGATAAAGGTAGGATTTGCATACGTTGTAGTATAGAAAATATTTAGGCAAAAGGACAATACTGATCATCAGCATTTTCTGCTTTTGCCTCAATGTTTTCCCAATCAATTTCTATTAGGGGCGCCAAAAGCAGGTCTTGTTTGGAAAAGGGTTAAGCTGGTGACATCAGAAATTTATCCCTTCTCTTACTAATTGGATTGTGCTGGCTTTGTTAGGTAACATGGCTAAGATCAGCCTGCATTTAACCCTCTCCCAAACAAGGCCTGGTTTTGATGTCCCTAACACAAAGGCTTGGGAAAACATTGAAACAAAAGAAGAAACTGCTGATAACCAGCAGTTTCTCCTTTTGTCTCAATATTTTCTGAGCTATATTGTGCACAAATCCTTTCCTTTTTAACACCAATTTTGTCATCTGCAGCAGCTTTCAAATAGGACCACCCAAAATTTTTGTCGTTTGGGAAAGGGTTAAATGGTTAAAATGCAGTCACTGGGTACCTTGTAGTACTTGGTCAAAAATGATTTTCCCTTCCATTATAGGGAAAAGGGAAAGGGGGGGTTATATCGAAATGTCTGCTGTCTTCATTATAATATCATCCTCTTATCATTTTATTACAATGGAATGGAATTTTATTACAGCCAATTACTCACCTGAACCCCTTTTCTCACTGGATTTAACCCATTTCCACATATTGACACCTTTTGACAACCCACAAGAAAAAGGCTTGGGAAAACATTGTAGAAAATGAAGAAATTGCTTGTGACATGCAATTGCTTCATTTCCCACAATGTTTTCTACTAAGTAAGACAAAAAATGTAAAATTTCATTCACTCGAGAGTAGCTGTCTGCAACACGTTTGAATTTCGACCAGTGTAAAATTTTGCCTTCGGATAATAGGTTATTTCAGCTGGGATTTGCAAAAAGGGGCCATTTTGGCATTGAAGACCAATATTGATCAAGATCAGCCTGTACCTAATTGCAATTTGATCCATTTTGGAGTTAATGTAAGTAATGAAAAAGCTATGGATAAGAGCATGGATCTTGATCAGACTGTGTATGTAAAGAATCAATGTTGATCATAACCCTTCCCCAACCAGCAGTTTCCTATGTTACCAGTCCAGTTCATTACTATTGCACCACGTTTTGCCCCTTGCTAGGAAGAGAGAACATGCATGGATTATCCTCTTTCATTTCATTTTTAGATAAAAGCAATTTTGCTTTTGGACAAGTAAAATTGTGCTGTCTTGTAGTGGGTTAATTGTTTCAATGAATATAGGCCGCGGCCTTAATTAGCACAGTTGGTAGTGCATCTGTCTCTCATACGAGAGGTCCCGGGTTTGATACCCGGCCGCGGCAACGGCAAATACCCTTCCTGACAAAATGGTTAACCGAAGTGGGCGAGCAGCTGGAGGTTCGGTAAGGGTGTTGTGGTAGTACTGGTTTGAGAAACGACAGAAATCCATGGTTAGGTGCTCCAGCCGCCGCGATACGACCCTGGCAGTTGAAAATGGGGTAAAACCCCAATAAACTCATTCAATGAATAAATAGGTGAAATTCAGCTGCATTATCTTTAACCCTTTCCCAAACGACAACATTTGAGAGTGGTTCTTTATAGGGTATCCTGCAGAAGATGAAATAATTGATATCATGAGTGGAAAATGACATTGTATTTATCATAGGGTTAAAAAGTATTGACGAAAAAGGAGAAATTGCTAATACCCAGCAACTTATTCTTTTCTCTCAATGTTTTCCCAATCTTTCTTATTGCAGACTTCAAAGCCAGGTGTTGTTTTAGAAAGGGTTAATTATCTCTGTATTATTTACACAATCTATTAAAAATCAGTTCTGTCTTCCATGAACCTTGCCATTGATAATTATCTTTGATTCATGTGACTAAATGAAATTTAATCCTTTCACATATAGCATTAAATGAATTTGATTAGATTTAAAAAGGTGGAGCGGCAATAAGTAGCGATTTTTTGAAAGAAGAAACAGAAAGAATACTACTCGTATATATTTATGTTTGAAAGAAGCATTCACATGCTATAATAACTTTCTCAATTTTGGCACTTGGAAATTTAACTCTTTCCCACATATGGACGCCTTTTGTGACCAATTAAGGTAAAGGCTTGAAAGAACATTGCAGAAAATTAAGGCATTGTTTTTAACAAGTAATTTCTTCATTTCCCACAATGTTTTCTACCAAAAAGACCTAAAATGTAAAATTCTATTTGTTTGCTTGAAATTTTCGCCTGCGAGATTTTTGAATTTGGACCATTCTAAAATGTTGTCGTTTCTTAATGGGTTAATCAGTTGAACAATGATGGTGACAGAACTTTATCTTATCAGGGCTGCTCTACAAGCCCAGATTTATGTCTGCATTACGCCATCATGTGCCAGGGTTCAAACTCCACTATGTTATATGGCCTTGTGGATCTGCGCTGCACATCAGGGCTCTAGATAAGGGGAAATAGGACAATCTGAATCCTTCATTTCTAATCTTAATTCTGTGGCGGAGTTAGGATTTCAATGAAGGGGGTTCAAACAAACAGATAGATCTAGGGGGATTCATTTTCCTAGTATTACACAATTTTGACTGAATTTCTGCATGAAAATGAAATAATCAGGCTACAGAGGGAGGTTCATTTGAACCCCAAACCCCCTCTTGATCTCCCCTGGGAAAAAAGTTCATGAAGTTCATGAACTTTGATGAACTTTTTATGAAATTCATGAAATTGCATGAACTAGCATTAAAAATTCATGAACATCCAGTTTCATTAATTCAAAGTTGGTGAACTTTTTACGAAGTTGATGAACTTTGTTGAACATTTTATTAACTTCATGAACAAATAAACACGTTCATGAACTTTGAATTTCCTAAAGTCATAGTTCATGAACTTTTTACAAACATTTTGAAAGTTGTTGAACTTATTATGTTTAGTTCATGAACCTCCATTTAAAGAAACAAAATAGGTCTGCATTTTAATTCCAAAGTTCCTGAAGGAGTCAACCATTTCATCGATAGATAACATATCGTCGGTGTAAATGTAAAACCTCGTATGTCGATTGGTGCGATTTTCAAAGTACAAACTTGTGTGCCCTGTGTAGACGATTCCCGAAGGTTTTGAGATATTTTGACTGATCAGTATTATTGACACATTATTTGTGAACAATATGTCCAAATTTCAAGTAAGACGTTTCAGTTTGGGAAAAGTTACTACACTTTTTTCCCTTCCCTTTAAAATTTTCCGAAACCGAGATACGAGGTTTTGCATTTACAACGACGATATGTTGGCTACTAAAATCAACAATTATAAAAAGTACCAATTCACAAACTTATAGCCAGGCTGTTTCAACCCTGACAAAGCAGTTTTGCATATATTTAAATTTCAATGATTTTGAAAATGGATGGAGAAATCAATAAGCTGTAGAAAGAACAGTTTAGCTGCTGACTAAATTAACTAAATAATTGCTAAACGACTGACTAAAGTCTATTTCTAGCTAACCTTCTGCTAGCTACTTTTGTGATCATCCAGTGTCTATTAACCAGTGTTTGTGACAAGGAATCTCTGAACCTAAAGAGAATTATAAATTGGCTTTGTAATGAATTTCTTCTATCAAATTTATGAAAAGCTTAAAAAGTTCTAGAACTACTGCGAATGTTCATGAACTAGTTCATGAACTAGTTCATGAACTTATCTATAAAGTACATTTAGGTTAAACTTCAAAGTCAAGGTCACAAGGTCAAAGGTCATGGTCTTAAATGAAAAGTCTTAGCATAATATATCCATGTGTGAAATGGTACATCTGTTTTTCATATAGTTCACAAGATACAGAATTAACTGGGTGAAATCAGACCTCCCAGTCTAATTTTATTCAAGTTTCCAGTCTATTACATGACATCACTTCCTGTTTATCAGAGAATTGGAGGGAATTTGCTTGTCTGACTTTTTTTTTTAAAAAAAATGTTTATTGTCATAATTTACATTCATATTTAAGAATAATCAGGAGATAAAGAAGCTCACTGAACAGTTAAACCAAGTAAAGCAACATTGGTCAGTGTTCTTTTGACTAAATTTAACAAATTTAAATGTTTAGTTTTACAATTCCCCACCCACATATTGTGTAGTAAATAACTTAGTTCATGAAATTATGATGAAAGTTCATGAAACGCAAAATTTGCCTTTAATGAACTTGCAAGAAGTTCTTGAACTTCAGAAGTTCATGAACTTCAGAAGTTCTTGAACTTTTGTTGGTGAACTTCAGTGGTTCATGAACTTGCTGTTTCATGAACTTGTCTGACTTCCGAAGTTCAAGAACAAAAGTTCAAGAACTTCTTGAAATTCATGAAAGGCAAATTTTGCATTTCATGAACGTTCATCATAATTTCATGAACTTTTTCGCATGGGCAGTGCCCTGACAGTCGAGTTTGTCTTTGGTTAGCTGATATCAGACCTAGGACCAGTTACCTACTAGCACCTTATCCCATTACCACACAGTGACTCCTTTTGACTCCCCACAAGATTAGGGCTTTGGAAAACATTGTGGAAAATGAAGAAATTGCTTGTGACAAGCAATTTCTTCATTTCCCACAATGTTTTCTACGTAAAAAGACAAAAAAAATGTAAAATTTCATTCACTTTTAATTGTCGTCTGCATCATCTTTGAATTTGAACTAGTCTAAAACTTTGACGTTTGGTAAAGGGTTATCAGATGTAATCTCTGTCAAGCCCATTACTAGATGGCAACATTTTAGAATGTTCCACATTCAAAGATGTAGCGTACAACAATTTCAAGTGAGTTTATTTTACATTTCTTGATTTTTTTTGTAGAAACGTTGTGAGAAAAGAAGAAATTGCTCTTAATTAACCCATTACCAAACAACAAAATTTTCGACTTGTCCAAATTCAGAGATGTTGCAGACGACAATTTCAGATCAATGATTTTTAAACTTTTTTGGCCATTTTGTGTAGAAAACATTGTGGGAAATGAAGAAATTGCTTGTCACAAGCAATTTCTTCATTTTCCACAGTGTTTTCCAAAGCCATTATATTGAGGGGAGTCAAAAAGAGTCACTGTATGGTAATGGGTTAAGAAGCAATTTCTTCATTTTCCGCATTGCATGTTTCCACAGCTTTTATCTTGTGGGGCATCAAAAAGCATCAGTGTGGGAATGGGCCAGGTATTTGATAAAACTTTGGGATCGGACCCTTTTTGTTGCTGCCGACAGAATTTGATATATTACCTATTATCAGATGACACAAATTATTAGATGCACAGTTTTCGATGACAGAGAGGTCAAAATGTCAAAACGTATGGGAGGAAAAGGAAAATTTTTTGGTGTCAACCTCTTCCCAGAACAAGGCTTATAGTCATGAAAAGTTTGGAAAAAATATTGAGACAAAAGGAGTGAATGCTGATAATCAGCATTTTCTCCTTTTACCTAAATATTTTTTTCTTCTACAATGCACACTTATAAATGTCCTTTTCATTACCACCCATTTTGTCATCTGTAGCAGATTTTCAATTTAACCATGCTAGAATTTTGTTGTTTGGGATTTTTTCCTACAAAATTGGGGTCTCGTAATAGGATAGTGAATATAGCAGAGAAAGACACAAGACAGGCAATATGAAGATGTACATTCTTTCAAGAGAACTTTTCCATTGATGTAAATGGCATTATTTGTGTTGATAATTTCAGCAAATATTTATGGCAAAGGATTAATGAGATTTGAAGTGATTTTATCCAGAGTGAGAAGTACTTGTTTGGAGAAAAAAAGAATCCAAGACTGGTTCTTTATCTCTGTGACAGGATGGGACCCACTTCATTTGGGTTTTGTTTGTTTAAAGGAATTTGTTCTCAAACAGAATTTGTCCTTATCCTATCAAATAAGATTTTCCTTAACCTGAAAGCTTATTCAACATCTTTTCCAACTTGTACAACAAAAGTAATTTGTCTCGCAATTCAATGAAGGAATTGTTGAACTAGGTGTTATTGTAAAAAAATATCTGATGGAAAATGGAGACAACGATTGCTCTTTATATTATGACTATGTAATTATGAGGTATAAACTTTTTCCATAATCGTCGTTGTTAATGCAAAACCTCGTATCTCGTTTTTGGAAAATTTTAAGGGGAGGGAAACATGCGCATTAACTTTTCCTAAACTGAAGGGATTTACTTGAAATTTGGACATATTCACAAATAATGTGTCATTAATACTGATCAGCAAATATATTTCAAAACCTGCAAAAAGTTTCCTAACTCAGGACACACAAGGTTTTACTTTGAAAATCGCAAGAATCAACATACGAGGTTTTGCATTTACACCGACGATATGATAAAATGTTAGTCTAGTCCAATACAAAATCTGCTATAGACAACAAAAAACATTTTGATAAGTTTGAAATTCACCCACACTAAGCAGATACAGGACTGGTATATATAGGAAGCATTCTCAATGATTTCCAAAACTTTTTCAATCAGGCACATCAAAAAAATGTTTAGGAAAGGGATTAGGTTGAGAATAATATTGCTTATCAGCAAACAAGGATAGTATCAATAGAATGTAGCCATTTGATAAGATATTAATATAAATTGTCTCTGATTTTAATCTACTAGATCTATAATGTATTTCTCTTGTAGTGAAGAACCACTAGTTCTAGTCATGTCATTTAGGCTTCAAGATGATAAAAAAAAGTAATGCTTTTAAAATGTTCAGGCTGATCTTTTTTATTTAGAAAGGGCTAACATGTATTTTTTGCTCCTTCAATTTGGATGATTTACGAGTCGTTATTTTGTTGATTGGGAAAGGGTTAGTTAGTCACAAGTTAGGTAGGAAGAATAGGGAACGATTTTATCCTAATAATTGTGACGTAATTTCGGACAAACAAATAGAATATCAATGGTGTTGTTATAAAATCTCGTAACTACGGCTTGACTTAAGCCGTAGTTACGAGATTTTATAACCACACCGACGGTTTATCAAAACATAACGGTAAAGCCAGTCTATTTTTAGCACAAAATCCATTGCCATTAATTGTAACTCTATCTTGAATAAGCTTTAGTTGCACCACTTTTGAAGACAGCCGACGGTAATGTTATTTGTCTAGGGATGTAAAAGGAACTTTGTACAGATCAGTTTATCAGGTCCATATTTGTTTCAGTTCATGGGAAAACAGGGCTAAACAGACTTAACCCATTACCAAACAAGACCTGGTGTTGACACCCCCTATAGAAAAGGTTTGGAAAAACATTGAAACAAAAGAAGAAAATGCTGATAATCAGCATTTTCTCCTTTTGTCTCAATATTTTCTACGCAATTTTGTACACAAATCATATCTTTATCAACATCCATTCTGCCATCTGCAGCAGCTTTCCAGTTACAACGGCGGATCCAGAAATTTTTTCCAGGGGGGGTCCAAGCCAAAGATTTTTTTCCAGGGGTGTCCAAGCTCATGAGTAAGATCAATTTAAGCTAGACCACTCTAAAATTTTGTTGTTTGGGAAAGGGTTAAAAGATAATTCTTAAGTCTTTTCCAATCTGCCAAAAAATTGGACTGTTCCTATGTAAGAAAACTGAGCTGCAGATGACAAAATGGGTGTTGATTATTATCGTCGCTTTTCAACAAAAACCTTGTATCTGCAGCTTGTTTTGAGCTGAAGTTATGCGTTTTTTGTAGTTACAAGATTTAATAACAGCACTGAGGATTTATAAAAACATAACAATCTATTGTTAGAACAAATTCATCGCCATTGGAGTAGTCCAAAAGTTTGTTGTTTGGGACAGGGTTAAAATTTTAAAAAGGGTTAATAATGTTTTATGGAGGCAAGGAAAATCAGCATGTAACAGATGTATATTAGGTTTCTGTGGCAACACATTTATAGACAAAGATACATTTTAATTTCCACAGAAATTTCCTTATTTGAAAAGTCACAGTGAGAGAATGATATTGTATCACTTTCTAATAACCCTTTACTAAACGGCAAAATTTTGGACTAGTTCAAAATCAAAGGTGTTACAGACGACATTTTTATGTTGAAGAAATCATAAAATTTTATATCTTTTTGAATAGAAAATATTGTTTTTCAAAGGCTTTCTCTTGTAGGGCCTCAAAAGGCGTCACCATGTGGCAATGGGCTGAATTTCGATGTTTTGGAAAGGGTAAAATGTTTCTGCAGATCTGAAAGTATAAACAGGAAAGTGTCAAAACTTGGGACATGATAATCACATGAGACAAACTTCCTTCTTGCATCTTTGGTTGCTGTGAACCTTGGCAGACAAATCATCAATGGCTTGATGCAATAAAACTTTAACTCTATTTACATGTAAATCATATTTTGTGTCAAAAGAGTGAGTTTTAGGCCTGGCCCGGTTTCTCGAAAAAACTTAAGTACGTTCTCATGCTCAAATCTGAGCACAGTGCTCAAATCGCACGAAATGCACGGGAACTTCAATCGAATACCCTTCAACGTTGGAGAGTATCCCTTTGAAGTTGAGCATGTTCTCATGAGAATATACTTTTAAATTTTTTCGAGAAACTGGGGCCTGGTCACATTCTGCATCCACATCCCTGCCAGTACATGTCTAAAATGTGCAGTATAATTTTTGACGTGATGTGGCTATGATTTGGATGCGGAATCATCTCTGATGGGCCTTAACCCGTTTCCAAACTATAGAGTCGACACTTGTTGTGTCAAAGTCGGAGGAGCCGTCAAAATACCTTGACATATCCAGAGTTCAACTCATCCGATTTTCTTTGGTTTCGATAAAATTGATATTTGACCGTTTTTTAAACTAATCAAGTACGATTATTATTGAAATATAGTAGGAAAAGGAACGAAATTGCTTGTGTCGAGCAATTTCTATCCTTTTCCTACTAAATTTCAATGGCTATTTTCAGTTTGAAATTATCTTGTTTGAAAAAATTATGTCCATTGATGAGGACAGGACCAGATTTGAACTTCAACTTAACCATTACCAAAAAACAAAATTTTAGCCTAGATCTAGTCCAAACTCATGGGTGTTGCAGACAACAATTTCCATTGAACAAAATTTAACATTTTTTGGTCTTTCTTGGTAGAAAACATTGTGGGAAATGAAGAAATTGCTTGTTGCAAGCAATTAATTTCTTCATTCTCCACAATGTTTTCCAAAGTCTTCATCTTTTAGGGCGTCAGAAAGAGTCAATGTGTGGTAATGGGTTAAGCGAAAATTTGAGTTATCCGATGTGGACATAACTAGTGTCGGCTGTAACTGCTTTTGGCATGCTTCACAGGAATAGTTGGGCAAAACATAAGAGAAAAGAAGCAATCACTGATGAACAGCTCTGCGACAGTTCTAGTTATTTTTGTCACTACTAGGCCATGTTCACTGTTCTCTGAAAGACCTTGTTTAGCTTTTACATGGATGAAGTCCATATCAGCTTTATTCTAATGATACTATTTGACATAACCGCTTACAATATTTTTGCATCAGTTCAACAGGCAATCTTCCTGAAATGTGACTTCATGATGTTTAACAGTAGGATTCCTGCGGACATGTAATCTCAGTTTTATGGTATTTTTTGCTTCAAATGGTCTCAAATTATCATCAAATAACTACCTTGTTGGTTCAGTTATCTGTGGTTGCAGAGTAGGGTGAGAAATTGTGGTCCAAATCTTAGTCTGGATGTGTTCATTTAACCCGTTCCCAAATGGCAAATTTACAAGGTAGCATACATATCCAGACATTTTTCCAAAAGAGGGGTGGTGCATAATTTCCAAGGAGGAAAGGGGGTGGCGGTGGGGGTGCAGATGGCAAAATTTTAGACTAAATTAGGTCTAAATTTAAAGATGTTGCAGACTACAATGTCAAATACATTATGAGCCAAGATCTGAAAAAGATCCCTTATAGCATTTGAGACAGCCATGTTTAAAGATCAGGCTGTGCCTAAGAGCAGTCTGGCTTGGATCTATACTGCCATCTTATGGTTGCTACAGGTCATGTAGAAGCTGTTGGAGAACAACATGGTTCTTGATCAGACTGCTTGTACACGCAGTCTGATCTAGAACCATGTTGCGCTCAAAAGCCTTTAGGTACCTTTTTCCAGATCACAGCTCATATGTAAATTAAATTTAACATGTTTATGGGTAGAAAACATCATGGGAAATGAAGAAATTTCATGTCACATGCAATTTCTTCATTTTCCACAATGTTTTCTATTGTAAGGCATCAAAAAGTATCAATGCGTGGGAGTGGGTGCAGTAAAATCACTGGTGGGGAACTCGGCCAAAGTGAGGGACGTTTTTAGCTACAACAAGGTATAGATATTTTGCGTTTGAATATGAGTTTATAGATTTTTTTCTAATGACAATGAATTTGTCCTAAAAATAGATCAGGTTTACGGTTATGTATTGAAAAACCGTCGGTATTGTTATAAAATCTCGTAACTACGTCTTCAAGCCGTAGTTACGAGATTTTAAAACAACATCGACGAATGTATTGAGCGTGAAAAAACATTCCTCGCTTTGGCCGAGTTTACCACCAGTGAAAATGTTGTATTGGCAAGAATTCATACTGCAGCCATGTCACAGTTAGTAGCACACTAGACTCTCGGGGCCCGTTTTACTACGAAAGATTTGCGTAAGTTTTTGCGTAACTTTACGTCTAAAAAAAATCTTACGCAAATTCTTAAGTGCGTTTTACAAAACGATCGTAAGAAAATTTTGAACGTAAGAAAAAAAAATTATCGTAACTCTAAAAATAGAACAACAGTGGCTAAAAATAAATCAACAATTTGGTCTCACCTCTGTTTAGTTTCTTGTAAATATTAATAAATGATAGTTGTGTAATCTGTTCAAACTGTGTTTTTTATGCATTAATAAAGGTAATTCTTCTATTTAAAACTACAAAAATATGGAAATATAGGTGATTTGCTGAAATATCAATGTGCTGAACACTCAAAACGGAAACGTTTTTGTACGGGGTCCATTAGAATCGGGAAAACGTGAAAAACACTAGCTGTCACATTGTTGTTGTTCTATTCTATAAATAGTAACAGAAAACAGAGTGGGGGAAAAAAGAATGAAATTGACATACATTTTCCATGGATTTTTGAATTTCAACCTTTCTTTTGATATATATTTTGATTTTTTCGGTAATTCTTTACTTTTCAAGGCTTTATAAGGTAAATTGAGGCATCGGCAGTAGTTACGATCAAACTTACGTCAACTTTTTTTTAACGTAAAGTTACGCAAATATTTACGATATTCTTAGCTGCGAACATATTTAGTAAAACGCACTTACGCAAAAAATTCGAACTTACGTTCAAATCTACGAAAAATTCTTGCGTAAGTTCGTTAGTAAAACGGGCCCCAGATCTCTGGGTCACCGGTTTTATTCTTTCTGACATTTGGCTGCCACTGATTTTACTGAATAATTTCAAACGTAAGAGGAATTTGCTGCTGTAGGCAGAATTTTTTGGTATTGTTGGGAGAAACGACAAGAATCTATGGTTAGGTGCTCCAGCGGCAACACTATGACTGAAATAGATTACTCTCCTCTATGTAATGTTCAGTACCAGTATATCAGCAACAATTTCTCCTTTTCTGTCAATGTTATCAATAACAATCTATAATCTATTCTGTTAGTTACAAAAAGTATGAAATATTGCTTTGTATAGTGAATAGCAAATAGATTTGTAACCCTTACCCACAAAAAGTATGAAATATTGCTTTGTATAGTGAATAGCAAATAGATTTGTAACCCTTACCCAAACAGTAAAACGACTGTTTCATTAATTGTACGCTGTTGCAGATAACAAAATTACATAAACAATATTTCCTCTGTTCACATCATAGCACATAACTAATATTGAGGCAAAAGGAGAAAATGCTGGTTACTAACATTTTCTCTTATTGCCTCAATGTTTTCTTTAGCTCTATCCAATAGAGATGTCAAAGTCAGGTCATGTTGGGGAAAGGGTAAGAATGAGAACAAATTTGGAACAACCCAAGCAAAGGAAATGAGAACATAAGAAGCCATAGGAATTCTAAAGAAACTCAGTGACAAAAAGACAAAAGATGGGGTTTGGGGATTTTCTTTCAAAGAAGATTTTAATCTGTCCATTCAGTCTTTTGAAACTGTTGCCTTTTCTTCTTGTTAACCCCTTTTCTAAACAAGCCCTTGTTTTGAAATCCTTTAAAGAAAAGGCTTGGGAAAATATTAAGGCAAAAGAGGAAAATGCTGCTAAGCAGCATTTTCATCGTTTGCCTCTATATTTTCTGTGCTACATTGTACACAAATCATCCACACATCCTATCTTTATCAATGCTAATTGCTGTCATTTGCACCATCTTTCAAATTGGATCAGTCCATTTTTTGCTGTTTGGGAAAGGGTTACACAAAGATTCTTATTTGGAAAGAATGCATTCCAACATATGATCATTTTTTCAGCCATTTGTCTTGATGTTTAACTTTAATAACATTAACAATGCCTGGTTTTGATGCATCAGATTAGAAAAGGCGTAAGATTACAATGAGGGAAAAAGAAGATAGTTCTGATAACCAGTAGCTTCTTTTCCTTCAATGTAACTCTTTGCTACATCAGGCACGTAGGAAGCAATTTCACATTGGGGGGCTAAAACCCTAGTGTCTGAATATTGGGGGGGTGGGGGTGGGGGGGGGGGGCTAATTTGGATTTTCCCAAATTTTTAGTGTGATTTTGGGGGGGGGGGGGGGGGGGGGGCTTTGCCTCTATGCTCCTACAGGCCTGTACATTGATGAAATTTTTGCCCATCACAATTCCTTACAAGATAAAGGCTTTCAAAAACATTGTTGAAAATGAAGAAATTGCTTGTGAAGAAAACATTTTTTTCATTTCCAACCATGTTTCTAATCCGAGAGTCCTAAAGATAGTATTCCTTTCCTTTGAAATGTCTGTAATATCTTTGAATGTGGACCGATCTAAAATTTTGCCCTCTGGTAATGGGTTAAGATCAAATTTATCGTCTGCATCACCTTTTGAATTAAAGCATCACCTTTGAATTTGAAATTTTCAAAATTTTGTTGTTTGGGAAAGGGTTAATTAACCCTTTTGCCCATGGTACGCTTTATGATTCCCCGTAAGGTAAAGGCTTTGGAAAAAAATGTGGAAAAAGTTTCGCACAATGTTTATTAAATCTACCCAGATAGCCAGAAAAATATGAAATTCTCGGGAAATTGTCATCTGCAACATCATTGAATCTGGACAAGACAAGCATTTTGCCATCTTGTAATGGCCGGGTTAAAAATTCTCATTTCTGAGAAATGCTTTTTCAATGCATTAATTGTCTTTTTTTTTTCGGACATAAACATTCAACCAATGAGAACAGTTAAGACTAGAACAAGCTGATTGAAGTCATACAAGTTACTGAATATGGTAAGTCAAATATTAACACTATCCCAAACATTTTAGGCCTTGTTTTGATATCCCAAACAGAAAAAAACTTACGAAAGCATTGAGACAAAAAAAATAAAAAAATAAATGCTGATATCAACCAGCATTTTTAGCGAGCCGGGACTTTATGTCCGGGGAGCTAATGTCACAGCCCTAGTGTCGGCGTCGCGTCCCGTCCCGTCGTGTCTTCGCTTGAAAAACTTTAACCTGGTCTATATCTCAGGCACTATTAGAGATACAGCCTTGATATTTCATACATAGATACATCCCGACAAGACCTTTCATTTGGGACCATGATCTTTGACCTAGTGACCTTGACCTTGGAGTTTGACCTACTTTTGAAAAACTTTAACCTGGCCTATATCTCATGCACTATTATTGATAGAGCCTTGATATTTCACACATGGATACCTCCTGTCAAGACCTTTCATTTTTGACCTTGACCTTGTGACCTTGACCTTGGAGTTTGACCTACTTTTAAAAAATTAGCTGTTTTTGTGACAAGCTCCCGTATAGGCGAGCTACGTTGTCCGCGGACAACTCTTGTCTACTTTTGTCTCAATACTTTCTGAGCGATTATATTGTTAGCAAATTGTATCTTTATTATTAATGTCCTATATGTTGTCTACAGCAGCTTCTGAATTGGACCACGCTTAATTTTCATCATTTAGGAAAGGGTTGAACCAATCTCAAGCAACAAAGTTTGGTTGAGGCAGATAAGGTATAATGTTTATTTTTTTCCATAATGTTTTACAAAGCCTTTTTTGTTCTTATTTGGGAATGTATGTACTGACAAACAAGCTTATAAGAGAACTAGGATGTTCATAATGACAATAAGTTTGCAGACTTGTGAACTACGGAAGTGCTCGTAGCATCGCACTTGGGACTTAAGTTGAAAGTGTTTATCACTCTGGTTTCAGAATAATTGTACATTTCCTAATTCATTTCCTGCTCAATGAGTGCTATCTTCATGGAACAATAAGGCATTAACAAATTTAACCCTTTCCGAAAGAGCAAAAAATTGGACAGGTCCAATTTGAAAGCAGCTGCAGATGACAAAATTGTATTTGAAAGGTAAGATTTATGTGGAAAATAGTATAGAAAACAGTAAGACAAAAGAAGAAATTGCTGATCATCAGTAATTTCTTCTTTTCTCTAATGTTTTCCCTAACTATTTTTACTGGGGATGTCAAAACAAGGCCCCGATTTCTCGAAAAAACTTAAGTATGTTCTCATGCTCAAATCTGAGCACCATGCTCAAATCGCACAAAATCCATGTGAACTTCAATCGAATACTCTTCAACGTTGGAGAGTATTCCTTTGAAGTTGAGCATGTTCTCATGAGTAAATACTTAGGTCTTATTTGGGAAAGAGTTTACTCTTTATGAAATAACAAAAATGAACATTCAAGGCTGCTTCACAGACTGCGAAATGATTGAAATGAAAGGTAGAAATTGCTTATGGTATCACTGGTGGTGAACTCGGCCAAAGCGAGGGACGTTTTTTCGTGATCAATGTATTCCGTCGGTGTTGTTTTTACATATCGTAACTACGGCTTTATCGAAGCCGTAGTTACGAGATTTTATAACAACACTGACAGTTTGTCAATACAAAACAGTATTATACGTTCAAAGTTAAACAAGAATAGTTTACGGTTGTTTTGGTTTATTTTAGGTAGAACTACTACCTTTACCTATGTAAAATTACAGCAAGACAACCGTATCTATTCTCGTTTAATTGTGAATCTATTATAAACCCAGTCTGTTTTTAGAACAAGTTCATTGTCATTAGAAATAAATCTATAAATTCATATTTAAACGCAAAATATCTATACCTTGTTGTAGAGAAAATTGTTTTAGTTCACCACCAGTGGGTATAGCATGTAAAACATTGATGAAAAACTGAGTACTTTACAAAATTAAGGCTGTTAGGTTCAAATTTAGAGGTCTGGCAGATGACCAAATTAATGTTACCAACTTTGGAATAGCCTATTTGGTGTGTTAAGGCATAGAAAACATTGATGGAAAAGTAGAAAATGCTGTCATAAACATTTTTCCTTTATGATTTCTAACCCCTTTTAGAGGGTTTAAAATATATCAAAAGCAATGTCAAATAGAAGTATCAAAAGCAAAGCTTGCTCCGAAGAAGATTCAGTAGTTTGCTTACTGTCAATGATATGCTACTTTAAAATTACGTATTATTGAGAATTTGAAATTAAAGTCATTTGCAACTAATGAATTTAAATATTATTACTACTACATCAAAGGATGAGAAGCATTGAAGGAAAACAAGAATATGAACATTAAGATGTTAATGAAAAGGTTTTATAATTCTTATGGCAAAAAAGAGAAACTATTAAATCTTTCATAATCATATTTCTCTAAGGGATGCAATTGATGATAATTATGCTGTTGTCATTCAAAATATCCATTTACAAATTAAACCTTAATTTCCCAAAAAGCACAATTCTAGACTGTTCCTATTTTAACCCTTTCCCAAACAATACCTGGTTTTGACGTCCCTGATAGAAAATGCTCGGGAAAACATTGAAACAAAAGAAGAAACTGCTGATAACCAGCAGTTTCTCCTTTTGTCTCAATATTTTCTATGCCATATTTCACACAAATTTTATCTTTAATAACTTCCATTTAGTCATTTGTGGCAGTTTTTGAAGTGAACCACCCCAATATGTTGCTGTTTGGGAAATGGTTAAAGCGTCTGTCGACAGCAAAATGTATCTTGATAAACCCCTGCTGTTGCAAACGTCCTTTCTGACAAAATTGTCTTCCACAAAATAATGGTTTGATAATAGTTAACCTATGTGAGCAAGCAGCTGGAGGCTCAGTAAGGATGTTGTGGCAGTACTTGTATGAGAAATGACAAAAATCCATGGTTAGGTGCTCCAGTCATGTGATAGGACCATAGTAGTTGAAAGAGGCATTAAACCCCAATCAATAAATCAAACAATATTTTGATAAGTACAGGATTTGTTTACAAAATTGTTAAGAAAATATTGTGGCAAAAGTATTTAGTTTAATATATTTAGGCAAAAGGAGAAAATGTGGGTTTCAGAGATTTATTGTTAGGAAAACGAGATAATCAGACATACTATTGTCACCTATGGTATTAGGGTTAACAAGATCTCCAATTCTAACAGAAGACTGCTAATGAGTTAATAAGACTTATCAAACACCTAATTCCTGCAATTAACCCTTTCCCAAATGGCAAAAATTGGAACTTTTCTAGTTTGAAAGCTGCAACACACGACAAAGGTAGTGTTGATAAGATATGCAATAATAGCTCAGAAAATACATGTATTGAGGCAAAAGGAGAAAATGCTGATTATCATCAGTATTTTCTTCTTTTTCCTCAATGTTTTCTTTAGCATATTTTTTCAGGAAAGTAAAAAACAGGTCTTTTGGGGGGAAAGGATTAACCCTAACTCTAATATTAACCCTTTCCCAAACAGCAAAGATTTAGAGGGTTCCAATTTTAAAGATGTTGTCAATGATGAAATGGGTGCAAATAAGGAAAGGGTAAGCATATAATAAAACTAGGAAAATATTAATGCAAAAGAGGAAAATTCTCTCAAGTTTAGCTTATACCGGTATCATAGATAACAGGAACACAATGTCAGGTGCACCTGATGCATTAGAAGTGATGTACAATGAAAAAGTAATTGATTATGTCTGATTAGCATGGGAAAGTGCTGTACTTTGAAATTGAAGCTTTCCAAATTGTTCCATCAGTTAAGGCAGATAATTCCATTGTTTTAATTAAGATCTAGTTAATTGAATTGCAGATCATTTAACCCTTCACATAATGATGTTAGGGTTCTTGTTGAAATTTGAAGAATGGCGGAAATTACTGATGGCAGAATACAATTTCTAGATTTTCTAATACTTCAGCTCCACTAGCCAGCTGGCTATGTCATGCTTGTGTGTCTGTCATGTGCCCAGCTGTGGGTCCATCTTTTAACTTTTTCTTTCAAAATCTTTTTCTTTTACTGGATGGATTTCAATCAAATTTCACAGGAATGATTCTTGGGTTTTTTCCCATTACAGTAGAAAAATTATTGTTTGGGATTTGAAAATGCAGGAAACGGATATCTTAAAATTGTTTTCGAAAGATTTTAACTTGAAAGGTCATCAAATAGTGCCGAAGACTTTATGGGCATAACAAATTGGTTCCTTTAGTTAGAGAAGATAATTCTGTAGTTTCAATTAACATCTCATTAATTGAATTGCAGGTCAATTAACCTTGTCCCTAGTCATGGATTAACCCTTTCCCAAACGGCAAAAAATTGAGCGGTACCATTTTGAAAGTAAATGACACAGAGGACAAAATAGGTATTGATAAGGAAAGGACGTATGGAACTTGATAGCACAAAGTATTGTAGGAAAAGGTACATTTTTTTCGCCTCAATGTTTACCTAATCTGTCTCTGTTACGAACATCTTTATTTGGAATGACTAAACACTTCTCTGTTATCTATTTGAACTTTGTTTCCCTAATAAATTTGGCATCGCATTGCAAGTTATTTGTCTGAAGACTTTTGTTTGCTCAATACTGATAACATAATGCAATTAATGGAACTTATAGGTATAATTACATTGTGTCATTTAATTAAGCAGAGGAAGAGATTATTTAAGCCTTTCCCAAACAACAAAAATTTGGACTTTTCCTATTAGAAAGCCGCCACGGACGTCAAAATGGATGTTGATAAAAGCAGGATTCATGTACAATATAGCACAGAAAATATTGAGACAAAAGGAGAAACTGCTGATTATCAGCAGTTTCTTCTTTTGTCTCAATGTTTTCCCAAGCCTTTTCAATTAAAGACATCAAAACCAGGTCTTGTTTGGGAAAGGGTTAAGAGGGGATAAAGGCATTCTAGATTTTGTCCAAACCCTATAATGTAAGTACTCATTTGAATCTCGTCTCAATGAGACGATTTAAATGAGTACCCACAACATAGGGTTCAATAAACAGTTCATGATAAACATTGTATTGCATTTTGAAAGGCCAAAAAGGCTAACAAGTTCAGATAGAATGTATAATCAGACTGATCTTTGCCTATACTGCATGCAAAGGTTATAGGTTAAAGTTTCCAGAAGGTTGTAGTCAGGGTTGATAAGCACGGTGGATAATCATGTGATACAATATTTTCAGAAAATCTTCAATAATTTTGTAAATATTGCACCGATTTGAATTCGGTTTGAAGCAGAGAATGTGGACAGACACCAGGCACTAGCGGGACATGGTTGATTTTTGAAAAGCCAACTGATAAAAAAGTTATTGAAGATAAACCAAAATTTTGGTTTATCTTCAATAACTTTTTTATCAGTTGATTTTTCAAAAATCCAACACGTCCAGCTAATTCCTGGCATTTTCCCACCTTCTCTGCTTCAACCCGAATTCAAATTGGTCAAGTATTATAAAAGATATTGAAGATTATCGGAAATTCCGAGTCACATGATTATACACCGTGAAAAGGCTTGTTGCAGATCTTGGTGTAGACTTAAATCAGACTACATGCATATTCAGACGGATTTCTGTCAATTTACTTTCAGTGTTAGGAATATTTACCATTACTATTTTAACATGACCTGAGCTTTCAACATCCATGATAGAAGAATCTTTGTAAAATATTGAGAACAAAGAGGAAAATGCAGATTATCAAGTTTTTCTTCTTTTAACCCTTATATTTTCTGTGCTATATATCAATCACAATCAATCAGTTTACTATCAATTTCATCTTTCATTTCATATCTATTTCAACATCAAGTTTGTCGGCCGCAACAGTTTAAACAGGATAAGTACTACAGAAAAAGGTTTAACCAGTTTGAAGTCAGGATTGACAAGGTTTAGTGCTGATCTTATCATGTTTTATGAACGCTGCTTCACATCATATAGGCAGAGTTATGGAATTGTCACTTAATTAACTTAGAGTTATTGTGTTTTATCATCTGTAACTATGTAGGCATCCTTCCCCTTACCTCTCTCAAATTTTCCTTTGTTTTGGCGGCCCTACAGGAGAAAGCTAGCGGAAGGAAATATACTGAGACGCACATGTCCCACAATGTTTTCTACTAAGTTTAAGGCCAAAAAATGTAAGATCCAAATTACTTGAATTTGTTGTCTGCATCATCTAAAAATTTAGACAACTGTAAAATTTTGTTATTTGGTAATGTGATATGGGATATGCTGATATTCAGCTTTTTCTCCTTTTATTTCAATACTTTTTTGCTATTATTTTGTTGTCTATCATATTATGTAATTATTTGGACTAATCTGAAAAAATATAGGCAGAACTATGGAATTGTCACTTACTATGAAGGCATCCTTTTAGCTTTGCGCTTACACTCTCATTATAATGCTTGCATACTCAATGTAAATGAGACAGGATCTGGAAAAACGTCCCTTAAGGCTTTTGAGCCCAACATAGATCCAGATCAGCCTGTGCATATGCACAGGAGACTGATCAGGATCCACATTGTTCTCTAGTAACTTCTTCGTGACCTATAGTAGCTTAAAGAGAGCAGCATGGATGCATATTGGACTGCATTTGACAACAGGCTGATCTTCAAACTCAATTTTTGAAAATGCTATAAGGGACGTTTTTCCAGATCCCGGCTCAAATTGTTTCTAGATCTATAAGTGCAGCAGATCAAGGATTTCTGTGCAGGGGGTACTTTTTATGCCCCCGATAGGGAGGCATCATAAATTTGACTTGTCCGTCCGTCTGTCTGTCCGTCTGTCTGTCCGTCCGTCTGTCCGTCATTCCGTCCAAAAACTTTAACATTGGCCATAACTTCCTTATTACTTAACATATTCGCTTCATACTTTACCACAACATTCCTTGGTACATTACCTTTCTGTAGGCACATACTTTGGTGACCTTGACCCCTGGATGACCTTGACCTTGAACATAGAATGGCCATAATTTAAAATCAAAGCGGTGTCGGGGGCATTGTCATCTTACAGTGACAGCTCTTGTTTATGTTTATTACATGATTTTTATGGAATTTCTGTAGTAAAATGATATAACAAGGCTACAGAGGGGGCTTTATTTGAACCTTCTCTGAATCCGTCACTAGGAGTAGATAAATCACGGAACATAGGCAGATGAAACAGGATATGACACTTTGGTTCTATATTGGATTGACAGGAAATGCTCAATTTGTTCTTTATCATTTGTTGCCCTTTGACCTCTTTAAGCATGCAGAGACAATCATAATAACAGAGATATAAGAGGGAATAAATGATGCCATTTTAACCCTTTCTAATACGGCCAAATTTTATGGTAGTCCAATTTGAGAGCTGCTGCAGATGACAAATAGATGTTGGTAAAGATAGGTTAGAGGTACAAAATAGCTAAGAAAATATTGAGGAAAAATTAGAAAAAGCTGATTAGGAGAAATCTATGGTAGATCTAGTCAAAATTTTATTCTTTACACTCAATGTTGTTTTTTTTTCAAAGCTTTCACTGTTAGGATAGACAAAAAAGGCCAAAGTTTGGGAAGGGTTTATGGCTTTAAACAGGGCAGAGCTAAATTCTTGTGATCAGACTTGTCTACAAATATTGGTTCTGCAAATATTAACGCTTTGTCCATATTTGGAAATGCTGCTCTTGTAATCTTGGTAATCATACTGGCTTTATTGTAGATGTTCCCTTGCATTGTCTTTTCTCTCATTTTTTCCGGAATAACTCTACAGGAAAATAAAAAAAATGTTTTTTGTAGGAAAGGGTTAACCCATTACTGCAGTGGCGCATTTTGACTACCCACAAGAAAAGACTTGTGAAAACATTGTGGAAAAAGAAAAAAATTGCTTGTGACTAGCAATTTCTTCATTTGTAGCTCCACTGGCCCTTCAGGCCAGCGGGCTATTGTCATGGCGCTGTGTCCGTCGTGCATGCGTCTGTGCATGCATCCGTCCATCCGGCCGTCAACTTTTTCTTTAAAAATCTTCTCCTCAGAAACTACAGGATGGATTTCAATCAAACTTCACATGAATGATCCTTAGGTGGTCCTCTATCAGATTCCTTCAATTGAACCAGAAAGTCTGGAGTTATCTGCCCTTGAATTAAAAAATGGCTGTTTTGACTTTAACCCTGCGAAATGAAGAGGTACTGTTCATGAATTACCCATGAACAATTCATGGATGAGTCATCTCCATCTGGCCATGAAAAGTTCTTAACTAGCCCATGAACTGCAAATGAGACATAGCCCATGAACTGCAAATGAGACAATTCTTGATCAGTTCTTAAAGTCTGAGTTCATGAACTGGCCTAATTAATTGAATTCATGATTTTTTGTCTTTAAATGGTTCATGAGCATTTCTTGAACTTTTTAAGGAAAATAAATTTTCTTCTTTTCATGGACAGTTCATGAACTTTTCTTCTTATGAACCATTCAAGGATTTTTTCAAACAGAAACCTTTCGTCTCATTTGCACTTCACGTCTTCAACATGAACAATTCATGAACTCTTATCCATGAAAAATTCTTGATTAGGTTTTTTTTTAGAATCTGCGATAAGATAATGAACTGTTCATGAACTTGTAATGAACTCTCAAAGAAGAACTGTTCGGGTGCTTTTCATGAGCATGAGTTCATGAACTGTTCATGTCCAAGAAGTGAAGTGCAAATGAGAAAAATGAAATTCTGTTAGAAATAATTCTTGAACAGTTCATGAGAATAAAAATTCATGAACTGTCCCAGAAACGAAATTGCTTTCTTTAAAAAAATCATGATATGTTCATGAACTCTTTCAAGACAAAAATTCATGAACTCAACAAGGTCAGTTCATTAACTCAATAACTGTTTAAAAACATGTCAAGGTCATAGAAAAACACTTACAAAACAATTTGTACAAATAGGTTGCTGACAAAACAAAACTAGAGAAACTTTGAGTAGGACAAGTAGTTTAAGAACTGTAATAAGTAACAGGCCATTAAAAATCAATGATTCCAATTTATAGAAGCAAAATAATAATATTCATTTTACAGGATAATTATGTGGGTGGGGAATGGTAAAAATGAACATTTGAATTTGTTAAATTTAGTCTTAAAAACACTTACAAATGTTGCCTTCCTTGGTTTTATCATTTAGTGAGCTCCTTAATCACTTGATCACGGTGGGGATTGTGCATGCTGGGATGGATAACGACTACCGACAATAGGGAACGATTTTATCAAGTAAACCGTGACGTAATTTCGGACAAATAAATAGAATTTCGTCGGTGTTGTTATAAAATCTCGTAAATACGGCTTGAATCAAACCGTAGTTACTAGATGTTATAACAACACCGACGGTTTATCAAAACATAACGGTAAACTCAGTCTAATTTTTGCACAAAATTTGATGCCAACTCGCCTCGCTTCAGGTAAGACATTTTGCAATAACTCTGTTATTTCTGTATAAATTTTCAAGCGGTTTGCTGCATGTACCCCGCCTTATCGAGCTCTTTCATCGGATGTATGACATATTAGATAACTCATGATACTTTTTCCGAAATATTGTCCCAACCGACCAGAAAGCGAAATGGTAACGACTACGGCCAAATTAACCACGCTTCAGGTAAGAATTTGTGCAATAACTTTCTTATTTCTGCGTCAATTTTCATGCGGTTTGTTGCATGTACTCCGTCTTACTGAGCCCTTTTCTCAGATGTATTATTTATCTGGAACTTCCCTGTACTTTTCTCAAAAACCGATCCCAACCGACTAGAAAAAGGGCCTGAATTTTTTGTCGTTTTTCTGGTCGGTTGGGATCAATTTTTGGACAAAGTACAAAGAATCTACAGACAAGGCATATATCCGGGGAAAGAGCTCACTAATGCGGGGTACATGCAACAAACCGCTTGAAAATTGGAGCAGAAATAAGAAAATTATTGCACAATTTCTTACCTGAAGCAAGGCAAATTTTGTCCGTATACTCCATATTCGTTATCCATCCCAGCATGCACAATCCCCACCGTGTTGATAATAACTAACAATATATATGACAATTCTGCTCAAAACCATATTTCTTGAAAAATAGTCAGGCAAGCAAAATTCTCTCCATTATTTTCTAAAGCACATGTCATAGACTGGAACATAAATTAGACTGGGAAATCATGAACATTTTAAGAGCTTTTTAAGAACTGTAACAATCCATTATCAATTCATGATTAGTTCATTTTTTTTTTCAAAATGGACACATTAAGAATATATACAGAACTGGGTCTGGTTATTTATCAGTCCTTAGTCACTTCTGGAGTTATTTTAATGTACCTTTTAAGAAATGTAACAATCCATTAATTCATTACCAGTTCATGTTTTTTTTTCTTCAAATAGACACATTAAGAATATTCAAAGAACTTGGCCTGATTCTTTACCAGTTCTTAATCAGTTCTTTATTAAAACTATGGACATGTTAGTGACATTTTAAGAACTGTAATAATCCATTATTAATTCATGATCAGTTCATGTTTCTTTCATACTGTACCAGATTCTTAATGAGTTCTTAATGAGTTCTTTATGCTTAATATGGACATCTTATGAGCTGATTAAGAACTTTATTGGATTCATACACAGTTCTTTGTCAGTTCATTTAAACAATCTTTGATTAATTCATGACCAGTTCATTTTTTTTCAAACTGCACCAGATTCTTTAGGAGTTTTTAATGAGTTCTTTATGCACAATACGGACATCTTATGAACCAATCAAGAACTTTACTGGATTCATCAACAGTTCTTAATCAGTTCATTCAAACTTGGAAGATTTTATGACATGTCATCTTCATTCTTCATTTATCCATGAACTATTCATGAACCTGTTTCAAGGACAGTTCATCCCCAAACGTTCATGAACAGGAATCAGGAACTGTTTAATGTCAGTTCATGAATAATTCATGTTTGGCATGAAAAGTGCATGATTTCATGAACCTCATTTCGCAGGGGTAATGTTTTCACTCTAGCCACTACAAATATTGATCAAGCAAGACAAAACTTGGTCAGAATGTTGTTGGTGATAAAATGTTGCTTTAATGCAATTTTCAGCTTGATCTGAATATTACGTCTTGAGTTATGTGCCCTTGAAATTGGCAAAATTACCATTTTTGACCTTATTTTTACTCAAACAACCATAAATATCCACCAATCAACATGAAACTTTCATGTTATCTTACTGGCCATAAGATCTTGCATGGGTTTAATTTTCAGTCAGGAATCTTAAGTCATGATTTATCTGCCCTTGAATTCGACAAAATTGCTGTTTTCGACTTTGATTTTACACTTATTACATCCACAAATATTGAACAATCAGGTCAAAACTTAAACAAGATGTAGGTTAAGTTTAGATCTTGCTTTAGTGTGATTCTTAGCTAGATAGGAATATAAAATCCTCAGTTATATGCCTTTTAACTTGACAAAATTGGTAATTGTGACTTTGTTTACACTCTAACAGCCAAACTCACTCTAACAAAGACAAAGCTTGGTAATCAATAGATCTTATATGAATGTATTTTCAGCTTTCTATTTACTATTTTATTTCTATTTATTAAGAGCAACAAGTATTGAAAAATCTAGTCAAAATTTGGACTTAATTGATATTACAAGAAATTCAGGTTTGATTAGCCATTTGCATTAATTTTGGAATAGTGTATTTCCCCCAAATCTATTTTTAGCTCAAAATCTATTTTTAGCTCAAAATCTTTTTTTAGAAATACGAAATATTTTGGAGTAATCAATGATCTGTTAATTTAGATCTGTTTGGAAGAAGGAAAATTTTAATTGCTAGTATCATCCTAAGCTGGAACGTCCTCCAATTTCCTTTTACCCTTTCTCAAATGGCAAACATATAGTTTTACTTTCTTTGCTTCAAGAACCACACATTTTGAACAATCTAGTTTTGTAACTTTCTTTTTGCTCCATGAAACACAAGCATTGAACAATCTAATCAAAACTTGGATTAAATATTACATGAAATTCAGGCCTGTGGAGCGACTCAAGACTTTCGGGTCTTCTAGTTCACAATGTTTTCTAACCTATATTGGATTATTTTTTTAAATTTCTTTGATTTGAAATTGTGATAATGCAACACCTTTCATTTGGAACAGTAAAATATTTTGCCGTCTGGTAATGGGTTAATGAAACACCTTGGACTCAAATGTCAAGTTGGTATTTTTTGCCTAATAAACTTTGAGAAACAAATGATTGAAGAGGAATTTTTCTTGATATATGCACTTAATCTATTCTGTTCTATGCAGCTGTTCGTAAATCTTGGTGCCCAAAGTTTGCTTCCATATTAAGCATTTGTAATATCGCTCCTAACCTTTTCCTTAACAACAAAAGTTTTATACAGGTTGAATTTCAAAGATATTGTATACAATGAATTATTATAGGAAATTGTACATTATGCATTTGATTGTAGCATGAAAAGAAGTCCGTTTCAATATTATAGTATAGTAAATGCTGAGGGGATAATGCAGGTATTTAGCTTTTCTTCTTTTCTGTCATTATTAGCTCACCTGAGCACGAAGTGCTCAAGGTGAGCTATTGTGGTCGCTTTTTGTCCGTCGGCGTCCGTCTGTCTGTCCGTCTGTCCGTCTGTCTGTTCACATTTTGTTGTTACCACTCTAGCACCCACAAATATTGACCAATCTTAACCAAACTTGGTCAAAACATGTATGACCATAAGTTCTCGGATGAGTTCGATTTTGAGTCAGATCGGACCAGGAAGTCTGGAGTTATGTGCCCTTGAACGTCAAAAATGGCTAGTTTTGACTTTGTTACCACTCTAGCATCTACAAATATTGACCAATCTTAATCAAACTTGGTCAAAATATGTATGACTATAAGTTCTCGAATGAGTTCGATTTTGAGTCAGATCGGACTAGGAAGTCTGGAGTTATGTGCCCTTGAACGTCAAAAATGGCTAGTTTTGACTTTGTTACCGCTCTAGCATCTACAAATATTGACCAATCTTAACCAAACTTGGTCAAGATATGTATGACTATAAGTTCTCAGATGAGTTTAATTTTGAGTCAGATCGGACCAGGAAGTCTGGAGTTATATGCCCTTGAACATCAAAAATGGCTAGTTTTGACTTTGTTACCACTCTAGCATCTACAAATATTGACCGATCAAAACAAAACTTTGCAACAATGTTGGTAACTATAAGTTCTCAGATGAGTTCGATTTTGAGTCAGATCGGACATGGAAGTCTGGAGTAATGTGCCCTTGAACGTCAAAAATGGCTAGTTTTGACTTTGTTACCACTCTAGCATCTACAAATATTGACCGATCAAAACAAAACTTTGCCACAATGTTGGTAACCATAAGATCTTCGATTTTCAGTGTGATTGTAGTAGGAAGTCTGGAGTTATGTGCTCTTGAATTTGACAAAATTGCTGTTTTCGACTTTGTTTACACTGTAGCATCTACATTTATTGACTAATCAAGACAAAACTTGGCCACAATGTTGGTGGCCATAAGATCCTGGATGAGTGAAACTTTCAGCTTGATTGGACTAGAAAAACCAGAGTTATTAGCCCTTGAATTTCACAAAATGACAGTTTTCGACTTTATTTTCACTCTAACAATATATTGACCAATCAAAAAAAAAAAAATTGGACATAATGTTGATGAGAATACTTTTATTAGAACAGAGTTATGTGCCCTTGACTGTGTTGTTTTCTTCCACTTTGTTTTCACTGTAACATCCACAAATATTGATCATTCAAGATTATGAAAGCAGTTTTCAGCTGGATCATAATCTCATATCTTAAATTATGTGCTCTTGAACTTGACAACATTGTGACTTTCTTTCTATCTAGGTTCAGGTGAGCGATTAAGGACCATCATGGTCCTCTTGTTTTTCAAAGCTTTCTCTATGTAGGGATGTCAATTATTGTTTTAGAACATTTGATTTTAAACCTTGAAACTCTCCTCGAATTTCAATGCCTTCATTTAAAGTATTTTGTCATTGGCACTGTACAATGTTTTCAATTCCATTTCATATTGTCCTAGAGGACACAATTTTTGGCTCTTCGTGGCAGCAGATAGCAAAATCAATGTTGCAAACATATATAGAAATTTGTATGTTTATTTAGTATGAAAAATAAGCAATTTCTTTATTCTCCACAATGTTTTCTTATTTTTGAAATTTAATCTATTCAAATTATTGTCTGTTACATTTCAAGTTGGAAATTTGCTGTCCAGTTATGGGTTAATCTCAATATTGTTGGTCAATCTGCAGAACTGAATCCCATAAGTCTTGTGAAGGTCATCTTCATGGTCATATAATTACAGAGTCAATGGAGCAATTCCCATAAAACTTGTGGTAATAGCTCCAGTGTCACAGCTTATACCTTACCCCCTTCCACAGGTGTTCCAAATTGCATTAGTGTTTGGAATATTCCAAATTTTTGCTGATTTGTAGAAATCAATTCTCAAGTTTAAGAGTTGGTCACCTTCATGGTCATATAGTTCCAGAGTCAATGGAGCAAATCCCATAAAACTTTATGTAATGGTTCCAGTGTCAAAGCTTATACCTTACCCCCTTCCACAGGTGTGCCAAACTGCATTAAATCTATAATTGTCAATGATAAAAGAGTTTGAGTTTATTGGGGTTTTACACTGTTTTCAACTACCAGGGTCATATCACAGCGACTGGAACAACTAACCATGGATTCCTGTTGTTTCTCAAACCAGTACTACCACAACACCCTTACCGAGCCTCCAGCTGCTCGCCCACTTAGGTTAAAGATTTCAAACCATTGGTGGGTGACAATTTTGTCATGAGAGGCAGATGCGCTACAAACTGCACAAAGGCTGCGGCCTCAATGATAAAAGAAACAGTTGATTAATTAAGACAGAAACATGACATTATTAAATTATTATTAACCTAAGTATTTTTCTTTTTACTGCATCAATGGATTTCAATTACGATGATTCTAAAACAAATTTATGTTGCAAATGTAAAAAGATGCATATATAAATTTTGATAAAGAAGGAAAATAATTTTGATCAAGTCAAGTATTTATATTTGTATAGTAGCAGCATAAGCTTTCTATTACAATGACTCTCAAACAAATTTATTTTGCAATATGTTAAAAGATGCATATCGTCAATGTAAATACAAAACCTTGTATGTCAATTTTCTTGATTTTCAAAGTAAACTCTTGTGTGTCCAGTTAAGACATTTCTTGCAGATTTTGAGATATCAGTATTAATGACACATTATTTGTGAACAATAATTATGTCAAAATTTCAAGTAAAACCTTTCAGTTTCAAAAAAGTTCGGGGGAGCATATAGTTGCCACGCTGTCTGTCCGTCTGTCTGTCCGTCTGTCCATCGGTATGTGTGTCTGTCTGTCCACAGCCAGATCTCAGCAACCCTTGGACCAAATTCAATGAAACTTCACATGTGAACTCCCTGGGATAATCCCTAGGGATCATTTTCTCCGTTTCTTAACCCTTTCCCAAACGACATGATTTTCGACTGTTCTAATTTGAAAGGCGTTGCAGACAACAATTTCGAACGCATAAAAGAAAGGATTGGTGTACAATATAGCACAGAAAATATTGAGACAAAAGGAGAAACTGCTGGTTATCAGCAGTTTCTTCTTTTGTCTCAATGTTTTTCCAAGCCATTTCTAATAGGGACGTCAAAACAAGGTCTTGTTTGGGAAAGGGTTAATTTGAGGCTGCGTCGTGAAAAAAGTGGCCTTAATGAAAAATTAGTTTCTCTCTAATTTCTCTTCATCTAATGGGCAGAATTTAATGAAATTTTGTATTTATGTAATAAATAAAATGTTCTAGACCAAATTCCATAAATAATATGTGTACAAAAAATCCGTCATGGGAAAAGGGGCTTAACCCATTACTGCACAGTGACGCCTTTTGACTCCCTCACAAGAAAAGGCTTGGGAAAACATTGTGGAAAATGAAGAAATTGCTTGTAACAAGCAATTTCTTCATTTTCCACAATATTTTCTACACCAAAGGACCAAAAATGTAAATTTTCATTCAGTTTTAATTGTCGTCTGCATCATCTTTGAATTTGGACAGCCCTAACTTTTTGTCGTTTGGGAAAGGGTTAATGTATGATAGTTTTTATTTTGTGACAAACACTTATTCGGGGAGCATAATCCATCTATGACGGCTCTTGTTTTCTTCTCAGTTAAAATCTTCCAAAAAAACCAGATACCAGGTTTTGCATTTACAACTTTGATAAAGAAGGAAAATGATTCTAATAAAAGTGTTACAATACCTGAAATGTCATATTTTGTGTACTATAACACATAGAAAGTATTGAGGCAAAAGGAGAAAATGCTGATTATCAGCAATTTCTTCTTTTGCCTTAATATTTACCCAAGCCTTTTCTAATAGGGACGTAAAAACCAGTGCTAACATTTGGGAAAGGATTAACCCTTTCCCAAACAAGACCTGGTTTTGGCGTCCCTAATAGAAATGCCTCGGGAAAACATTGAGACAAAAGAAGAAACTGCTGATAACCAGCAGTTTATCCTTTTGCCTCAATATTTTCTTGGTTATATCACACATTATTTCAATCTTTATTAACATCCATTTTGTCATCTGCAGCAGTTTTTGAATTGGACCTGCCTAAAATTTTGTTGTTTGGGAAAGGATTAAAGGGTTACAGTACCTGAGATGTCATATTTGGAATGGACAATTTCTCCAGGTAATTTGAACTGCAAGATCCATTTAACCCTTTCCCAAACAAGACCTCATTTTCCTGTCATTGATAAAAGAAAAATCTTAGAAAACAAGTCGGCAAAAGAAGAAAATTCTGATAATCAGCATTTTCTCCTTTTGCCTCAGTATTTTCTATGCCATATCGCACACTAATGCCACCTTTATCATATGCGTTTTGTCGTCTGCAGCAGCTTTATATTGGAACAATCCGATTGTTCGCAGTTTGGGAAAGGTTTATGATAAATCACACTTGGAACCCCATATTTACAAAGCTTGACTGGGTCGTAAAAATTTCCACTTGAAGAGGTCTTCTCAATTTGGGTAAATATGTCGTCCCTTGATTTGCATCTGTAACTATTCTCTGACCAGTCTAATTATCCCTTTCCCAAACGGCCAAAATTTAGACTTTTCCAATTTGAAAGCTGCTTCAGAGGACAAAACTGGTTTAAATTCACATGGAAATTGTGTATATTATGGCTCAGAAAATATTGAGGCAAAAGGAGAAAATGCTGAATATCAGCATTTTCTTCTTTTGTCTCAATGTTTTCCAAAGTCATTTCTAATGGGGACGTCAAAACCAGGCCCCGGTTTCTCGAAAAAACTTAAGTATATTCTCATGAGTTCATGCTCAACTTCTATTCAATACCAATCAACGTTGATTGGTATTCAATTGAAGTTCACGTGGATTTCGTGCGATTTGAGCACGATGCTCAGATTTGAGCATGAGAACATACTTAAGTTTTTTCGAGAAACCGGGGCCAGGTCTTGTTTGGGAAAGGGTTGTATTGGGACTTGCCTTCGAAAACCGCATAACTAACAGCTTGTAACAAGCTGTTGTTATGAGGTTTTGGAAGAAATGCGACAATATTCTATCCAATCTAAACAGCCTAAGGTGACACTTTTTAAGACCTGTTTGAATTGAATTGATATTGCAGACAACAATTTCAAGTGAACAAAATTTTGCATTGTTTTGGTCTCTCGGGATAAACTTTGTGGGAAATGAAGAGATTGCTTGTCAAAAACATTTTCTCCTTTTGCTGGAGCATTTAACTGCATTTTATCATAGAAAGTGTTTGGTTTTAGTAACATCAATTTTGTCGCTTGTAACACCCTTATTAGTAATTTCTAAGATTTTATTATTCAGAAAAGGATTAACGGCGGGCCCATTCCCACTTGATGATTTTTTATGTTCCTACAAACATTGTGGACATTGTCACAAGAATTTTTTTCATTTCCAATAATGTTTCAGGTTTCTACTTAGATTACAAAGACTGATAAATGTAAAATTTTGTCTGGAACATCTTTAAACTTAGACTAGTGTAGATCTCATCATTTTTGAAAAGAATTTAACCCATTCCCACTGTGACGCTTTTTGACACTCTCCAAAGAAAAATGCTTGGGAAATCATTGTGGAAAATTTCTTCATTTCCTGCAAAATACCCAAAATTTTAATATTTCATTCTCTTGAAATTGTTGTCTGCAGGATCTTTCAATTTGGACCAGTCTTAAAATTTTATCATTTAGGACAGGATTAAAGCGCCTGAGTCACCATTTCCCAGGTAACTTAATCTGTCAATAGTTGGCACCAGGGGTCATGGGGTCAGATTTTGGGGGTGACAGGATAATGCAGGTAAGGTCCATAATGACCTATCTACTAATAATTTATTCCGTCACTTGGTGGTTTTGCTTTCTGGGCTTAGATCCGGTCTTTCCTAATAGAGTTTTATACCTGAGGTGGAATTCGATACCCTTGTTTCTTTAATAGCATGAGAATTGCAAATTAAACCTTGTTCCCTTGCAATAATTAACCCTTTCCCAATCAGTAACAGGCCTTGACGTTCCCGACAACCAGCATTTTCTCTTTTTGTCTCAATATTTTCTGTGCTCTAGTGTACATAATCATTATCCCTCAACAATGAAATAATTCGGGGTGGGGGGATATTGCTTTTGCGTCGCCATTCCGTCCGTCCGTCCGAGTTTCGTTTCCACGCTATTTCTCGGAAACCTTTGGCTGGATTTCAATGAAACTTTGTAGAAAGTTTTTGTCATCTGCAGCAGCTTTAGAGTTTGATTAGTTCTAAGGCGGCGCTTTTGTTTTGCCTTATGCAGATCGACAGCCAAATTTGAGACTGATCCAAATTCAAAGACGGCAATTTCAGGTGTATGACATTTTACATTTCTTGGTTGATTTGTGTAAAAAAAATATGAGGAGCTAGTCGAAAGGCATCATTATGTGGGAATGGGTTAAAGTCTCATCTGGAAGGCTTGAGATGTAGGGGATAGCAGTGGCAGATCCAGAGTGGGTTTGGGGATCAAGAACCCCTCACCCCCTTGCGTTACATTCACCCCCCCCCCCCCCCCCCCACCCCCACCCCCACCACATAAACCAGAAGTGCATATCACATCATCATCATAATTACAGTTAGTCTTTATGTCTGATCTTTGTGGCATACCAACTCGGATCAGCTTTGACAGTCTTCCACTATTACCATATAGAAGAAACAGATCTAGTCTATTCAATATTTTGCCAAATGTGAAGGCTTTTCTAACAGAATTTTGTTACATGGAAAAGGGTTGCAGTTCTTTTCCTTTTTTCAGAGTAAAATACATTGACAAAGAATTGAAAATTAGATTCCATAACAGTTTCTCTCTTCTTAAAATGGTTTATTAATTCTGATTGCCATGATTTTCGATTTAGCATTGGTGGAATCCTGTCCTAGTTATGTTGCCGTCTTCAGTACGAATTTTACCTATTTTAGGAAAAGTGTTAAGCTTCAGTGCTCTGAAGGGGTGTAGATAAAATAGGATGGATGGAATCTTTAAAGTTTTGAAATCTAAAGGTGTGCTATAAATAGAATTTGTCTTTGAATACCTGTGGAAGAGGTTTTAATTCTACCTGAAGGCATTATCAGGTCTCTTTTACACTGTCACAACATTTCACCAGGTAGATTGAGCGGGACACTCATCCTGGGTTCTTATAGGAGAGGACAATCTTGATAAATCTCAGATTAAATACCTGATAACTTCACTGACACCTGTAGAACTTGAGAGGAGAGGAATTTGAGACGTCTTGGCTGAGATTTTTCCCATGGTTTTGGATGAAGAGACTTTTTGGTGGAAGATTTTGAGAAGATGTATGAATTGAAATTGCCAATTTCGCTGCTCTTTGAAGGTATGTGTCATTATGTAGACATTTTGCTTTTATTTACCTTTTATGTATGCTGACTGCCTGACTTCTAACTCTTCACTCTTTTACTTAAGCTATTATAGCTTCTCTGCTTATGGTTTTCCCTACCAACAAAGTTTTAGACTTCTCCTATTTGAAAGATGCTACATATGACAAAATAGGAGTTGATAAAAGATACAGAAAATATTGAGACAAAGGGAGAAAGTGCTGGTTATCAGTATTTTTCTTCTATTGTCTCAATGTTTTCCCAAGCCTTTTCTATCAGGAAAGTATATAAAAAGGTCCTATTTGGGAAAGTGTTAAACCATTATTTTATACATGCTGTATTTTATCCTTTTCTAGCAGTGTTTTCTACCTATTTTCTCTTGTAATCAATATTTATTTATTTTGTTTACACCAAAGTTGAGTAATATCCTTTTATATCCTCTTTATCCTTTTCCCAAACAAGACCAGTCTGATTTTGACATCCCTAAAAGTCTTAGGAAAACATTGAGACAAAAGAAGAAAATGCTGATAACCAGCATTTTCTCCTTTTGCCTCAATATTCTCTAGGCTCTGTTGTGCAAAAATCATTGTCTGCCACAGCTTTCAAATTTGACCAACCTTAAAATGTTGCTATTTGGGAAAGGGTTAAACCAAATTTCTTTTTAACCCTTTTTCAAATGATGCAGTTCTAGACTGCAGGGTCCACTCTGAGAGCTGCTGCACGGGACAAAATGACAGGAGGTTAATAAATATAGGATTATTAATAGGGCACATATGATTACTAATATATAGTATGCAATATAGCAAAGATAATATTGATGCAAAAGGAGAAAAAAAGAAAATCCTAGCTCCAAATCGGCATTTTCTTCTTCTGCCTCAATGATGTCTCAACCCTTTTCGAATAGGGACGTCGAAACCAGGTCTTGTTTTGGAAATTAAAACAAGTCTGCTCCGAAGGAGCAGAGGAGCAAATTTGGTGCAGTGTTGATATGTTGGACTGTTGTACAGGGGTCACTGGTTTGATATCCCGTCTCACCAGTCTTTCTGATGAGACTTTGAACTGAGTCCCTAGTCTCCATAATGATCTAAGCTAGTGAGTGGGATGTAAGATTCCTTTCTTTTCGAGAAAGCTGAATGGAGAAGCCTTCAAGGGTTATCTATTCCCATATTTCAGTAATATTGTGGGTGCTGTTGCAGCTGACCATGTGTTCTTCAACTCCTAGGGCCATCCTTTAATCAGTATATGGTAGAAACTCGAAAAGGATTAAATATTTTGGACAGGATTAAAGAATCTCAGAAACTACCTTGGTATCATCCCAATACTTGACATTCTGTCTAATCTGAGCCCCCTACCTGTTTCTATCAAATAGGACAACAAGACTGCATTGGCATGACCCCTAAGCCTTTCTTTGTGATTTACAATGGCAGAGACAGGCTATTGAATGAATAGATTAAACATTTCCCTATCAAGATCTGGTCCCGGTTTCTCGAAAAAACTTAAGTATATTCTCACGAGAACATGCTCAACTTCAAAGGGATACTCTCCAACGTTGAAGGGTATTCGATTGAAGTTCACATGGATTTCGTGCGATTTGAGCATGGTGCTCAGATTTGAGCATGAGAACGTACTTAAGTTTTTTCGAGAAACCGGGGCCTGGTTTTGATGTCAGGCAAAGAAATGACTTTTGAAATCCTTGAGTGAAAAGAAGAAAATGCTGATGACCAGCATTTTCTTCTTTTTCCTCAAAGATTTTTTACCATAACTTGAAAAACTTTTCAAGAACTTTCCTGTCTTCTGAAGCAATTTTGAATTTTGATCAGAAAAAATGTGTCATAAGGAAAGGGTTAAACGCAGGATTTAATGCCAAAATTGTCTCCCAACCGCAATTAAACAATTTTCAATTCCTTTCATGCAGACTTGTGGCAAAATTCACCTTTTACCCTTTTCCAAATGGCAAAATTTTGGACTGTTCCATTTTGAAAGGAATCGCAGATGACAAATTATATGATACCAAAGAGGAAAATATGTCTTTTTGCATAGAAAACTTTGAGAGAAAGGGAGAAACCGCTGATTATCAGAAATGTCTTCTTTTCTCTCTATCTTCATTTAAATTTCCTTACCTATCACCTACTTTAAAAAGTATCTTTGTTAGGGAATGGGTTAAAACAAGACTTATTTTTAACACGGTGGGGATTGTGCATGATGGGATGGATAACGACTACCGACAATAGGGAACGATTTTATCAAGTAAACCGTGACGTAATTTCGGACAAATAAATAGTATTTCGTTGGTCTTGTTATAAAATCTCTTAACTACGGCTTGAATCAAACCGTAGTTACGAGATGTTATAACAACACCGACGGTTTATCAAAACATAACGGTTTAACTCAGTCTATTTTTTGCACAAAATTTGATGCCAACTCGCCTCGCTTCAGGTAAGACATTTTGCAATAACTCTGTTATTTCTGTATCAATTTTCAAGCGGTTTGCTGCATGTACCCCGCCTTATCGAGCTCTTTCATCGGATGTATGACTCATATTAGATAACTCATGATACTTTTTCCGAAATATTGTCCCAACCGACCAGAAAGCGAAATGGTAACGACTACGGCCAAATTAACCATGCTTCAGGTAAGAATTTGTGCAATAACTTTCTTATTTCTGCGTCAATTTTCATGCGGTTTGTTGCATGTACTCCGTCTTACTAAGCCCTTTTCTCAGATGTATTATTTATCTGGAACTTCCCTGTACTTTTCTCAAAAACCGATCCCAACCGACTAGAAAAGGGGCCTGAATTTTTTGTCGTTTTTCTGGTCGGTTGGGATCAATTTTTGGACAAAGTACAAAGATTCTACAAACAAGTCATATATCCGAGGAAAGAGCTCACTAATGCGGGGTACATGCAAAAAACCGCTTGAAAATTGGAGCAGAAATAAGAAAATTATTGCACAATTTCTTACCTGAAGCGAGGCAAAATTTGTCCGTATACTCCAAATTCGTTATCCATCCCATCATGCACAATCCCCACCGTGTTTAATGTCCTAAATAGAAAAGGCCTTTGAAAATTTTGATGCTAAAGAAGAAAATGCTGCTAACAGCTTTTTCTACCTTTGCCTCAATATTTTCTTCATATGTTATTTACAAATCGTAACATAATCTACATATATCTTGTCATCTACATTTTCTTTGGAACTGGATCAGTGTAAAATTTGGCTGTCTGGTAATAGGTTAGAAGCCTTTAGCTATATTGTCTGTGACATTTTCAAGATCATGTCTTAAATATAAATGCCAAATATTTGAATGCATAATTTGATGGTCATAAAACATTATGGAATGGCTGATATTGGAACGTAATTAGTTATGTTAGTGTTAAACTACTGTAAGTATGTATTGTAATGGTCCTTATTGGATGGGGGGGGATCATTGGGCACCATGGTGTAGTGGTAGGATATGGGCTTCAGGATCGAAGGTTTCTAGGTTCAAAATCCCATAAGTGCCATGGACTTTGTCTGAGCAAAATAGTTATCCCATGTTGCTCCTGATCATACCGATGTATAAAATGGGTTGGAAAAATTGTGGATAATGAAGCAATTGTTTGTCACAAGCAATTTCTTCATTTTCCCCTATGTTTTCTTTGCCTTTTTCCATTACAAACATCCAATGGCATCAGAGTCCTATAGTGGGTTAAATTTTTTGGAATATAAAATTATTTGTTCAAATGTCTGAGACAAGATTTCAATGCCTTTTCCATTATGAGCATCAAACAGCGTCACTGTGGTGTAATGGGTTAAAACTTTAAGAATGTAAGAAGGGATACAGTTTAATGTTGCTTTGCAACAAAACCTCATAACTGCATGTTAAAACAAGCTGCAGTTACAAGGTTTTTGTTGAAAAGCGACTATAAAAAGTCAGAGTTGCCATATTTGTTCTCGTCTCAGACAAGGGTACTTTACAAGAGGGCCTCCAGCCTTTTCTTATCTTGGGGACATATTTGTCTAGTTGTTTACAGAGGAATGAAATTTAACATCCAAGACACAGCTCAAGGCTGGGCTCTTATAATATTTGGGCTTCAAGAAAAAACCCTTCACACTACATTTATTGCTTTATTTGCAGATTATATAGTGATAATTTTGACTTGGTGCCCATGTTTAAGCCTGGATAGCGGTAAATCTTTGTCATATTTATACCCCCTGGAAACGAATGTTTCAGGGGGTATACTGGCATCAACCTGTCTGTCCATCTGTCTGTCTGTCCATCTGTCCGTCTGTCCATGGACAAAATACTTCTCCAGACCATATCTTCTAAACCAAAGTGCTAGCAACTACAAACTTGGTACACTTATAGGTCTCATCATGGGGAAGTGCCATATAAAACAACCGTTACTCTGCCACATCAGCTGTTTAACTTATTGCCCTTTGTTGTTTGTACCCTTGCATTTTGTCTGGAACATATCTCCTAAACCATAACTGCTAGCAATTTCAAACTTTATACACTTATACATCTCAGCCGCGGCCTTAGCGCAGTTGGTAGCGCATCTGACCCTCATTCGAGAGGTCCTGGGTTCGATACCCGGCCGCGGCTAATACCCTTTCTGACAAAATTGTCACCCACCAATGGGTTTGAAATCGTTAACCTAAGTGGGCGCAGCTGGAGGCTCGGTAAGGGTGTTGTGGTAGTACTGGTTTGAGAAACAACAGGAATCCATGGGTAGGTGCTCCAGCCGCCGCGATATGACCCTGGTAGTTGAAAACGGCGTAAAACCCCAATAAACTCAAACTCAAACTTATACATCTCATTGTGCTGAAGTGTCATGTACAAGAATCGCTACTCTGCCATGCCTACATTTTGAGTGATTCATTGCCCTATGTTGTTTTTACCTTTGGATTTGTGTCCGGAACATATATGCTAAACCTTAAGTGCTAGCATATTCAAACTTGGTACACTTATACATCTCATTGTTGGGAAATGTCATGTAGAAGAACTGATACTCTGCCATGCCCTATTTGTAAGTTATAATAATTCGTCCCTTGACAGCCAGAAGTGGCTATCAGCAGTTAAATTTTAACTGCTGATAGCCTCTTCTGGCTGTCAAGGGACGTATTGCCCTTTGTTGTTTTTTCCTTTGCATTTTTGTCTGGACCATATCTTCGAAATCATTAGTGCTAGCAACTTCAAACTTGGTACACTTATTGCCCTTTGTTGTAATGAAAGCTTGAGCTGGGGTATCAAGTCACATCCTGTGGAGTGTAGGACAAAACCCCACCAGGACAAAACCCCACCAGGACAAAAACCCCTCGGACAAAACCCCACCAGGACAAAACCCCATCAGGACAAAACCCCACCAGGACAAAACCCCACCAATATATAAAATATACCCCCATCCTGTGACAGTTCTAGTTTGAAACTCTATCTTGCCTTATTTGGTCTCTATGAGATCTGGATAAATCAGTGGCTGGAAATGCCCTAACAAATGATAAAAGACCGATACAAATTTCAATCGTTGTCCAAAATTCTGCTCAAATGTTTGAAACTTTTAAAAGTGTCAAGACCATTTTAAGAAGACAGTGGGAAGATATGAAATCTTGGTGAGATAAGAATGCTGTATTGGGTGAAGGGGCGATATTTTAATCATACCTGTATATCTAAAGGAATGTCTGCCAGCCCAGGTACTAATAGAACTTGGAAGGAATTTCAGGCAATTTACCTCCATAATGAATACATCTTTTACCCTATATGGTCAAAACTTTATCTGGGCTTGTAAAAGGACTTCGGCACTTGAAAATTGAGAAATTTATTTATACATTCTTTTTATTCTGGTCTATAGATTTAGAATTGAAATGATCTGATTTTGTGGGAAAAGTCTTCAACACCTTGAAAATTGGATTAAATATTGGAATTTTTGTATAGCTGTAAAAGAGATGGCACATTGCTGTAAAGGTAAAGGGACTTAATAAGCTGTGTTTGCAAAATGTCTTTGGGGGTGTTTTGGCACATTTTGGAGTTCTCTATTGTTAGTGGAATAGTTAGCCTGGAGGGGGATCAGACTAATTGAAAGGCTTGTATAACACTGTGATTATGGACCCTGGGAAAATACTGGAACTTTAGGGGTCAGGGGTCTATTAGCTTGTGAGTAATATTATGTAATGTTTCTTTGGAGTGCAAAATATTTGGGCAATTTGTTGACCCTTTCCCAACCAACAAAACTTTAGACTGGTCTGAACTGAAAGGAATTGCAGATGACAAAATGAGTATTGTTAAATGGTAAAAAAAGAGTATCTTAGTATTTCTACGAAGAATAACGAAGTAAAAGAAAAAAATCCTTGTTTTGATCATTCATTTTTTCAGTCTTTTTGATTAGTGGCATCAAAGTCATGGCTTCTTTTGGAAAGGGTTTAGGATACTTGGAAACTATTGGAACTTCAGGTATCTATTGGTATATGAGCAATGTTATGTAATGTTTCTTTGAAGTGCTTGACAATCTATTAAGTCTTATTATCACCTAGGGCTTTACCTTTGTGTCACATTGCTTGATGCTAGCTAAATGAATTACCAGAATATGTGTGAAGAGAGCAGTTAGATCATAAGGTAGAATACTCATAATAGAGATTCTCGCAATAGCTTTTTTAGGACAATGTCGTAATCATTTGGCAGCAGATTTTAACCCTTTCCCAAACAAGACCTGGTTTTGACGTCCCTAAAAGAAAAGGCTTGGGAAAAATTGAGACAAAAGAAGAAACTGCTGATAACCAGCAGTTTCTCCTTTTGTCTCAATATTTTCTATACCATATTTTACACAAATTCTATCTTTAATAACTTCCATTTTGTCATTTGTGGCAGTTTTTGAAGTGGATCCCCCTGAAATTTGGCCGTTTGGCAGCAGATTTTAAGAGCTCTGTGTCACATATCTGTTAATGTTTACGCCATCGCCCGACATCAATTGTTCATCTCAAAATGGCCACATTAAAGTTATTCTAACACCTTTCTCAAGCAATTTCCTCAATTGGAAGCAATTTCTGACATCATTGATGACCTATTTTGTCATCTGAATAATTCCTGTAAGTTGTAATGTTGTTGTGTCAGTAAATTATTAGAAGCGTTATGTAACAAATCTTTGGCACTTATTTAGGCAACTTGTTAAGTCTATTAGCACCTATGTTTTATGGTGTATTGGCACCTTTTATGGCTAGTGAAATAACCCATTACCAGATGACAAATTTTTTTACTAGTCGAAATTTAGACATGTTGCAGACAACAGTTTCAAGTGAATGGAATTTCACATTTTTTGGTCATTTTGGATTGAAAACATGGTGGAAAATGAAGAATTGCTTGTCACTAGGTGCAGACAAGAGAGGGAAAACTTTTTGAAATGCAACATTTCATTTATTTAGCACTGACCCTTAGGTTGTAGCCACCCATTTAAATTGTCTCTTTGAAATGCTTGAGTACCAAAAACATGGGGTATGTAATTCAAATCACAAATTAGGAATGTCTTCAAGGGTGGATCCAGGATTTTTTCCAGGGGGGGGGGGTCCAAGCCCAAGATTTTTTTCCAGGGGGAGGGGGGTAAGCCCAAATTATATCTTAAAATGTAGTAAATCTGTAACGTTACGCTAAAATTATATAGTCTACATTTAATTTTCGGTCAATGCCAGGGGGGGTTCGGACCCCCTTACCCCCCTCTAGATCTGCCCATGGTCTTTACCCCCCTCTTTTCTATTGCTCCAGTTTTCCGTTAGTTGGTTTCAGTGGTTTCAGATTGGTGCATTCCGACATCAATGTACTTCTGAGGGTTTAATGCAAAATTGCTGTAAATGATTATGAAATTATAAGCACTTACAACAGTTTTACAATAAACTCTTACCAGTAATTATACTTTACTTTTATGTATTTATGATAATTGATGATCACAGTTTTTGATGTAAACACATTGTTTTTGTTCAGGCAGTCAGTAAAGTATTGCAAAAGATCGTATATACAGGTTTTAGGGCTTGCATTTACTGTATTTGTTAACGAAAATTGTCGCCTGTAACATCTTTGAATTTGGACAAGTCTAAAATTTTGCTTTCTGGTAATGAGTTAAAAGTCTGGAGTCTCGTCTAGAAATGTTGTAGATGTATTTTTGTTGACAGGTTTTGTTGTCATGTATCATGGATAACCCATTACCAGATATAGCAGAATTTTGGACCTATTCAAATGGGAACATCCCAGTTGGTCTAATCCCAATTGGTCTAAAATTCAAATTTCCCATTTCGTCTAAAACCCTTATTTCAAGAAATTTGCTTTTCTTCTAAAATACTTTCTCAGTTTGTCTAATACATATTTATTTATGCATGTATTAGGCCTATAGATATATATTATAGGGTTAATTCATGTTTTTGAGGTCGTTAACATTCTCAGAGGCCCAAAAAATGCGTTATCACCTGAGACCGGAGGTCGAAGGCGATAACCCATTTTGTGGGCCTCTGAGAATGTTAACGACCGAAAAAACGTGAATTGACGCTATTATTGCATAAAATATGAATAATTTGCAAAGAAATGTAATAAAATAAGACGAATAACTAAAAAACTTTGTGAAAATTTAGCCACATTTACACCGACAGATACCAGAGTTTTCCGGCATTCGACTCGACATATATCGAGTAAGTGCGATATCCACTAGACGGGCCGTTAGATTTTCATCGTGTAGCTATGACGTCAAGTTTCATCGCATTTTTACTGACATAATCTTCATTTGGGTTGGCGAAATCGTAACAATATTCGACTTAGTTTTCTTTTGGAAACATACTCTGGATATTCTAACATTCATTTCAGTGCGAGTAATAAATTAAAAGGTCGGAATTTCCGAGGTAGTTCTCTGGACCGTCTGGTTCGTTTCAGACATTCGTTGATTTCAATAAAAACAAAGTTGTAAAGGAAAAATTGCAGTAACTAAAAGAAGAACAAGAAACACATAGGCTTACCACCCCATTTGACCTAGACCACAACCACTCAATTCTAATTTATATCCTTCCATGTCCACGAAATCCACTTTTAGTTTAAAATCTGTCAGCTGCCCGTTTGTTTACATTTTGATTCCAAGAATTAAACCTACGTCACTATAATTATTACGTCATCAGATATGGTTACACTGGGAGACCTAGTTTAAACTGGAAATGGGGTCTTACAAGAATTTACATCGCGGAAAAGGGAAATGACAACATTTCGCCTTAATTTTCAATTTTCTGAAGCACTCACAACAAATCCCCGATCGAGGATATTTGAGTGCAAAACCAGTCCGATATCGCACGTGAATCTGCCGATTAATGCACGTTTTCTCTGGATATCCGCCCGGTTTTTGCTGGTTATACAATGCCAATAACAGACTGAAAACACACATTTTAGGCAATAATGTTTAATAATGGTTTTTTTATTTAAGATTTTTAGGACATGAAATAAGGTCTGTAAAAGTATTAGACGAAATGGGAATTTTTCGTCTAATCCAATATTTTTATATATTAGACGAAATGGGATTAGACCAACTTGGATGTAACCATTCAAATTCAAAGATTTTGCAGAAGACAATTTAAAACAAATGGAATCTTTAATTTTTTTTGGTCCATTTTGATAGAAAACATTGTGGGAAATGAAGAAATTGCTTGTCATAAGCAATTTCTTCATTTTCTACAATGTTTTCCAAAGCCATTATCTTGAAGGGCGTCAAAAGGCGTAATTATGTGGTACTTGGTTATGTCTCGTCTACTAAGAAATGTAGTAAGTGTATTTGTGTTGACAAGGTTTTGTTGTCATGTGTCATGGATAAAGCATTACATGGTTTACGTCATTGTGGCTTGAGATTGTTATATCCTGTTCAAGATGATTTCCGTATACTAAAGGCAGTAATGTTTGTCATGATCTTTAGCTCATCTTTGATGGATTACAGCTCTTAAAACCTTTTACAGACGACAAGGGATAGTTTTGTCATGACTTCTAATTCTAATGAAACCTTCGGCAAACAATAAATTTCTGGAACAGTCCAATTCAACCCATTCTTACAAAATCAGATGCCTTTTGACACCTCACAGGAGAATTGAAACACATTGTGGAAAATGAAGATATTGCTTGTGACAAGCAATTTCTTCATTTACCACAATGTTTTCTACACAGAAATACAAAGAAATGTAAACTTTGCATGTAGTTGAAATTGACACGTCTACAATTTTGCCTTCTGATAATATGGGTCAAACCTTTTACAGATGACCAAAGCCTCTCTTACAACCGGTCGTAGGTGAGGCCTGCGTCTAAAACGTAGGCATAGTTGTGCGGTGCACGCATATGCAACGTAGGATTTTGGTGGACGCAACCATGACGCAGACTGCACGTAGCGAAGAATTGACCGGACAATTGTTATCCTCTCTTACAACCTGTCGTGCATCCATATATTCATGCGTTTTAAAACGCATGATTCATAAAGACGCACAACGGGTTGTAAGAGAGGCTTAAGAGGTGTTTTTGTAATGATGGTTCTTGTATTAAAACCTTATAGAGTGGGCAAATAACAAATTTCTGGAACTGTCGAATATGAGAGGAGTTGTTGAAGACAAAATTGATGCAAATTGATTCAGGAAATGTCTATTCAATAGCTTAGAAAACCTAGAAAGAACAGGAGTAAATGCTGATTGCAGTTTCATTCACATGTTTTGAAGTGTTCCCACTAGTTAAGTGACTATCTGTGTGGCACAGAGCAATCTGTGAAGTAAATGTTAATCACCGCCCTGCACTGTCACCACAAATCTGGTGATAGATGGCATAAATTGCTCTCAGTGACCATATTTGGGCAAATTACTAATAGGATGTCAATCATGACCTGTCTGCTACTACATCAACAAGGTTTGGCCTAGAACTCCGAGTCTGCCTGAAGGCCTGGGTCTCTAACTCTTTACTAAATGACATGATTATGTTACCCTAGCTAATGTCTTGCTGACTTTAGATATCGCTTTAAACAACCCCTGCAAAAAAGTTCATGAAATTATGATGAATGTTCATGAAATGCAAAATTTGCCTTTCATGAATTTCAAGAAGTTCTTGAACTTTTGTTCTTGAACTTCAGAAGTTCGTGAATTAGTCAGCCAAGTTCATGAAACAGCAAGTTCATGAACCACTGAAGTTCACCAACAAAAGTTCAAGAACTTCTGAATTTCATGAACTTCTGAAGTTCAAGAGCTTCATGCAAGTTCATTAAAGGCAAATTTTGCGTTTCATGAACGTTCATCATAATTTCATGTACTAAGTTATTTACTACAAGATATGTGGGTGGGGAATTGTAAAACTTAACATTTAAATTTGTTGAATTTAGTCAAAAGAACACTCACAAATGTTGCTTTACTTGGTTTAACTGTTCAGTGAGCTTCTTTATCTCCTGATTATTCTTAAATGTAAATTATGACAATAATCATTTTTTTTGAAAAAAGTCAGACAAGCAAATTCCCTCCAATTCTCTGATAAACAGGAAGTGATGTCATGTAATAGACTGGAAACTTGAATAAAATTAGACTAGGAGGTCTGATTTCACCCAGTTAATTCTGTATCTTGTGAACTATATGAAAAACAGATGTACCATTTCCCACATGGATATATTATGCTAAGACTTTTCATTTAAGACCATGACCTTTGACCTTGTGACCTTGACTTTGAAGTTTAACCTAGATGAACTTTATAGATAAGTTCATGAACTAGTTCATGAACTAGTTCATGAACATTCACAGTAGTTCTAGAACTTTTTAAGCACTTCTTGAATTTGATAGAAGAAATTCATTACAAAGCCAATTTATAATTCTGTTTAGGTTCAGAGATTCCTTGTCACAAACACTTGTTAATAGACACTGGATGATCACAAAAGTAGCTAGCAGAAGGTTAGCTAGAAATATATATGCAAAACTGCTTTGTCAGGGTTGAAACAGCCTGGCTATTAGTTTGTGAATTGGTACTTTTTATAATTGTTGATTTTAGTAGCCAACATATGTTATCTATCGATGAAATGGTTGACTCCTTCAGGAACTTTGGAATTAAAATGCAGACCTATTTTGTTTCTTTAAATGGAGGTTCATGAACTAAACATAATAAGTTCAACAACTTTCAAAATGTTTGTAAAAAGTTCATGAACTATGAATTTATGAAAATCAAAGTTCATGAACGTGTTTATTTGTTCATGAAGTTCATAAAATGTTCAACAAAGTTCATCAACTTCGTAAAAAGTTCACGAACTTTGAATTAATGAAACTAGATGTTCATGAATTTTTAATGTTAGTTCATGCAATTTCATGAATTACATAAAAAGTTCATCAAAGTTCATGAACTTCATGAACTTTTTTCGCAGGGGAAATTGCCAAGTTTAGAGTTTAGTTTATTGGGGTTTTACGGCGTTTTCAACTGCCAGGGTCATATCGCGGCAGCTGGAGCACCTACCCATGGATTCCTGTTGTTTCTCATACCAGTAGTACCACAACACCCCAACCGAGCCTCCAGCTGCTCGCCCACATAGGTTCACAATATCGAACCATTGATGGGTGACATTTTGTCAGAGAGGGTATTTGCCGCGGCCGGGAATCGAAATGGGACCTCTCGAGCGAGCGGCAGATAAGATATGAAATAGGTGTTGCCAATAGGAATTTTCTAGCACTTTTCAGTCAGCTTTTATGCTACATGAACAAAAACGTTAAGTTATGTCTATTTTAAAAGTTCCTCTGGCTACTGTAAGATTATAATAGCAGTGTGCATTTAGTGGCAGATCCAGAGGGGTTGGGGGGGGGGGATGTTCAAATGAGCCCCCTTCTGCAGCTGGATTATTTCATTTTCATAAATAGAAAATCAAGCAAAATTGTGCAATACTTAAGACATCCCTATTTGTATGTTCGAACCACCTTCACAGAAATCCTGGATCCGCAGCTGGCATTTATCACTGGATGATTATGTCTTTTTATGAACTTGACTGTAGGCAGTTTTATGCCCCACTCAACACCAAAGATCATAATTCGCAGATGGCACCTGGTCTCACTGGTGGTGAACTCGGCCAAAGCGAGGGATGTTTTTCGCTACAACAAGGTACAGATATTTTGCGTTTAAATGTGAGTTTAAAGATCTGATTGGATAGTTTTTCTAATAACAATGAATTAGTCCTAAGAATAGACCGGATTTACCAATATGTATTGACAAACTGTCTGTGTTGTTATAAAATTTCGTAGCTACGGCTTTATCGAAGCCGTAGTTACGAGATTTTATAACAACACTGACGGAATACTATGATCGCGAAAAAACGTCCCACGCTTTGGCCGAATTCACCAGCAGTGAGTCTTGTCTGATATAAGGCAGTTATATCTGTCTTGCATATGTCTGGTGCAAGAAGGGTTAATTATGATATTTTATTATAAATCAGACATCAAATTAAGCAGAACTTTAAAACTGGAAACAGAATGCCAGACCAATTTTCTCCGACCAAAAATTGCTCCCTGACATTTAACAGTGCCTAAACTCTGCAGATAATTTGAACCTATTTTCTACTTGGCAATATCAAATTGGATTCATCCTGGTCTATTGAAATGGGACTTTATCCCATTACTGCATGATGACACCTTATGACTCCCTCACGAGAAAAGGCTTGGGAAAATATTGCAGTAAAATGAAGAAATTGCTCTTTTTTAACATTTTCCAAAATGTTTTATACCCAGATAGACCCAGAGAGACCAAAAAGTGTAGATTCTATTCACATGAATTAGTAGTCTGCAACATCTTTGAATTGAGACCAGTCTAAAATTTTGCCAACTATACTAGTCAAATTTTCTAACCGGCCACTTGGAATTTTGCGTTTTTGAAATATATACAATAATCTGAGTGGTAAGAAGGTTACGTCATATGGAAAGGCTGACCATTTGAATATCATTTCGCAAAAACGCTGAGCAAATTAATACGACTCAAGGACATAACGTGAAAGACAAGAACCCCCATTTTCGAAAATCACAAAAACGGCGAAATTCGACAAATTCAAATTTCAGATAACATCACATATTGTTTTTCTTAAAGATAATTTGTCGATATCGCTAGTCAAACAATAAAATAGGACTATTTTCGAAAAAAGAACTTCATTCTGATCCATAATTGCTGAAAAATGGGCTGAATTTCTATGAAATACCCCACCCACCAATGTTAGAATTGAAGAAAATTGAAATTGGGGGTGCCTTAATTGAAACTGATCGCAGTTTGAAAACGTTCTAGACAGAATTTTAATAACATTATCATCTTTTTTATTACAAAAATGATTTTTCTATTCAATGTATAACAAGAATTATCGTTTATTATCACGTCACCAAATATATATTTTTTGGCAGAAAGTAAGTGACCGGTTAGAAGTTTTGACTAGTATATTAGCATTGGAATTCTGCTACAATGTTTAGTCAAATAATGCCAACATGATAAGTCCTGGAAGTCTGCCATAAAAGGTGCCAAAATATTTCAAGGCCTTACATAGAAATTTGTACTCTGATAGTTTAGTACTCAAATATCTAACCCTTGCCCAAACTAGACCTGATTCTGACGACTTCAAAAGAAAAAAAAATAATCGAAATTATCAGTATTGTTAAAGAAAATACTGACAAAAATTATTTTATCCTTTTGCCTCAACATTTTCTGTGCTATAATAAATAGTACTATACACAAATTATTTCCTCATTAACATCTAGTTCATTAAGATTTGAGACTTTAACCGTTTCCCAAACAAGACCGGGTTTTGACGTCCCTAAGAGAATAGGCTTGGGAAAACATTGAAACAAAAGAAGAAACTGCTGATAACCAGCAGTTTCTCCTTTTGTCTCAATATTTTCTATGCCATATTTCACACAAATATTTATCTTTGGTAACTTCCATTTTGTCGTTTGTGGCAGTTTTTGAACCGGATAACCCAAAAATTTTGCCATTTGGGAAAGGGTTAAACCAACCATTACATCTATCTTGTTTTCTGCATTTCATCAGTTCAGAGTTTGGCCATTCTGACAATGATAATGTGTGGAAAAGGTTATAGGGAAAAGGTTTTTGAATATTTTTGTATATTATTGGAAAATAAGAGAGCACTCAATATTACTGTAATATATGATTTTTAACCCTTTCCCAAACAAGGTTTAGTTTTGGGATCCTTGAATGAAAAAGCATGGGAAACATTGGGGCAAAAGAAGAAAATGCTGGTAACCAGCATTTTCTTCTTTTGTCTCAACGTTCTCTGCACTTTATCATACACACACGCTATCCTAATCAACAACCATTTCACAGTCGGCAGCAGCTTTCAAATCAGAACAGTCAAATTTTTTGTCGTTTGGGAAAGTGTTAATGGTAATGTCTTGAAGGCATTTTGTGATCACCTATCTAATGAATATCTGACTTAAGAATTTCCTGGTTGAGATACTTTTATAGGAAATCATGGTCGATGACATACTGACGAATGACCTAAACCCATTACCACAAAGTGATACCTTTTGGTGCCCTTCAAGATAAAGGCTTTGGAAAACATTGTGGAAAATGAAGAAATTTCTTGTGACAAGCAATTTCTTCATTTCCGACAATGTTTTCTTCAAAGAAAGACCAAAACATGTAAAATATCATTCACTTGACTTTGTCGTCCACAACTTCTTTGAATTTAGATAAGTCTAAAATTGTGTCATTTGGAAAAGGTCTAAACTAAGTCAACTCTTGACATGGGCCCTTTTATGTAATTTCGAGAAAAAAATGGGTAAACATTGAGAGAAAAGAAGAAATTGCTTTATACTTTTATAGGAAATCATGGTCAGTGACATACTGATGAATGACCTTAACTTAGTCAATGCTTTACTTGGTCCTTTTTTATGTTTTTTTCTAGAAAAAAATTGAGAAAACATTGAGAGGGAAGAAGAAATTGCTTAGGAAATCATGGTCGATGACATACTGACGAATGACCTAAACTTAGTCAACTCTTTATAGTCCACCAAAATTAACCCGGGACATCCTGCATAATGTAATGACCCCACTTTGGCAATGTTTTCATATAAGACGCTCAACTAACAGACCTTTCTGACGAAAATTAAGTTGTCCCAAGCTATTTTTTGTGGACTTACATTAGTCCCTTTTGATGCCCTTTTTAGAAAAAAATTGGGAAAACTTTGAGAGGGAAGAAGAAATTGCTTTATATGTTTATAGGAAATCATATGGTTGATGACATACTGACGAATGACCTAAACTTCATCTATACTTTACTCGGTCCATTTTGATGTCTTTTCCAGAAAAAAATTTAGGAAACATAATTATTATTAATTGAGAGGAAAGGAGAAATTGCTTTTTACAAAATTTTATAGGAAATCACAGATGCTGACATACATGTATTAATTTATGATTTAAGATATTTTCTAAAATCTTTCCAAAAGACATCATTTTGATATCCCTTGAAGAAAAAGTTTGAGAAAGAATGGCAAATAAATTATAGACAAAAGTGGCAAACAATTGAAATTAAATTCGTCTTAAAATTTTTTCTTTAGAAAAGGATTAAATCATAGAGACATGATAGTAAGAATGAACATAATTGATAAGCTGAATAATTATTGTCCTTTTCCCAAGCAAGACCTGCTTTTGACATTTCCAATAGAAAAAGCTTGGGAAAACATTGAGGCAAAAGAAGAAAATGCTGATAACCAGCATTTTCTCCTTTTGCCTCAATATAAACTGAGCTGTATTGTACACAAATTCTTACTTACTTCCATTTTGTCTTCTGTAGCAGCTTTCAAATCGGGGCACCTTGATATTTGATCGATTAGGACAGGGTTACTATGCAACATTACTAGTCTGATGTGATCAAGTTTGGACCAAACATTGTTGATAAAAGATACTAAATGCTCAATCCTTTCTCAAACTGCAGATTTTTTGACTGGTTGAAATTCAAAGATGTTGCAGAAGACAATTTCGCTGGAAAGAAGTTTTACATTCCTTGGTCTGTTGCAGGATAGAAGCAAGCAATAATAGATGGGAAGCAATTTTGTCATTTCCCACAATATTTTCCAAAGCCTTTATCATGTGTGGCATCAAATGTTGTTATGTTGGAATGGGTTAATCCTTTCCCAAAAAGCAAACTTTTTATTGTATAAATTTTATAGACTGCTGTAGATGACAAAAAATGTTACGAAATGTTGGAAATGTGCGTCCTCACATGGAAAGTATTTAGAGAAAAGTAGAAAATATGCTGGCTCTCAGCCCTTCCTTCTGTTCTCTCAATGGTTTCCCTGGCATTCCTCGTTAGGGACATCAAAACCAGGTCTTGTTTGGGAAAGTGTCAAAATGCTCTTTTTTCTTTTACAGAGATCATAATGAAATAATGAAGAAAAGTGCAGTAATGTCACTTTGAAAATAACAGAACTTTTTGTGAAAAGTTGAACAGAAGTTTTTCAGAATTGTCACCTTGAATTATTTCCATAAAAAGTTGAGCTTGTTTAGATGGGTTGTCATTCAAGAATGGTAAGGGTCAGTAGAATTTTTGCCCTTTGGGCAAAAGGACAGGTAATGGATGGGTTTATCAATTCCTAACCATCCTAAATGTGCATCCAATTTTAGGTGATATAGCACAGTACTGCGCTCACGCAGCAATATACTCTCAAAGATCGTTGTCAGTGATGTAGCTTATTGGGATTGGGACGGGGACTTGGAGATTTTGATAGATTGCCGGGATGTCTCGCTCTGTCACATGACTGCGTGATTACAGGTGTGTCTGATATTTGGCAGGTATTTCCCTGTGATACTTCTACGTAGATGAGTCAGCCTTAAGAATGTGGCTGCGGAGCCCTGTTTACAATTCCAAATATTGATGCTTTACCATTTAACCCTTTCCAAAATGACAAAATTTTAGGGTGGTCCAATTTCAAACCTGCTGCAGATGACAAAATGAATGTAATAAAAGGTAAATGTTGTTAATAGTATAGCCAAGAAAACATTGAGACAAGAGGAGAAACTGTTGGTTATCAGCAGTTTTTCTTTTGTCTCAATGTTTTCCCAAGCCTTTTCTATTAGGGGCGTAAAAACCAGGTCTTGTTTGGGAAAGGGTTAAACCTTGTAACTGCAGCTTGTTTTATGAAAAAGTTACGAGGTTTTTAGTGACATTTTCCCCCTGATCCAAACCTTATGTTGTGGGTACTCATTAGAATCATCTTGATGAGACGATTCTAATGAGTACCAACAAAACGTTGGCCCTAGGTCGCTCACCTGAGATGGGTTTTTATAACAGATCAGATTTAAAGGTAATAAAGGGTCAAAGATCATACGAACGCCGCTATGCGATTTCAAACCATAGAAAACCCAGAAAACTACCTTAGTACAATATCATATGTAACTCAAATATGAAGTTTCATCCAATTCGGCTATGTGGTTATGGAGAAATTGCTTTGGACAGATGGAATTAAAATAAAACGTACAGACTGACAAACAGAAATTAACAAATTGACCTAGATCTATGACCTTGAACTGACCTAAAAATATATTTCAAATAGAACATCTACTCATGATAAAGAACACATTTACCCATACATTTTTTTAAATCCATGCATAAATGTTGATGCTATGCCCCTGATAAGCAGATTTTAACACGAAGTCCCTTTTTCTGTAACAAGGTTTTGAAAAGCAAAGAAAAGCACCACTTAGCAATATCATAAGTAATGCAAATATTAAGTTTTGTCAAATTTGGCTCTGCAGTTATTAAGAAATTGCTTCTGACAGATTTCGTGTAATTTCTCTTTTTCTGTTGCCAGGGCAACCAGAGTTGGGTTTTTTTTTTTATTACCCAGCCACAAATTCAGTATCTTTAAAGTATATTAAAAGTACAAATGAAGTCCTCTGTTAGAGTATAAGTGAGGTACAATAGAAGCACATACTTCTTCTGTACTTTAGCTTTTTATCAGAAATAAACATATTTAAATATACAGCTAAAGTTCTATTGAAGCGCGTCTGAAATATGCTAATTATGCTTCAAATGTACTTCAAAGTACAACTAAAGTCCCATACTTCTTTTGAAGCGCATCTGAAATATGCTAATTAGGCAGAAGTACAACTAAAGTACACACCCTGAAGTACATTTGAAGCATATCAATAAAGCTTCTCAGGAAGTACTACTGAAGTACATTCAAAGCGTATTTTTCATCAGTGCTCAAGGTGGTGCTTCAAAGATGCTTTACCATAATTATGATGTATAACAAATGATTGCAATATGTGGGTGGGGAATGGTAAAAAATAGAACTTTTAAATTTGTTAAATTTAGTCAGAAAAACACTCACCAAAGTTGCCTTAGATCTCTACATTGTCTTTCCATGAAGTGAATCCCTTAATATCATGATAATCCATCAGTGTCAAGATGAAAATACTGCTCATAAACTTTTTCTTTCAAAAAATGTCGGACAAGTAAATTTCCCTCCAATTTTCTAAAGAGGAAGTGACCTCATATATAGACTGGAACTGGACTGAAATTAGACTGGGAGTATTTGTAGGTACAGTTAAATTACTTGGTACTTCTAAAGAAGTCCCACCTACAGTAAGTTTAGTTTCTGAAGTACATTTAAAGTACTTGGTACTTCTTAAGAAGTCCCATATATAATAATTTAAGTTTATGAAGTACATTTAAAGTACTTGGTACTTCTTAAGAAGTCCCATGTACAATAATTTAAGTTTCTGAAGTACATTTAAAGTACTTGGTACTTCTCAAGAAGTTCCCATTGTGATAGAGCAGCTCACTTGAAGTCCCCGAGCTTAAACAGAAGTATATTTCGGAAGCCTAATTGAAGCCTCTGGGACTTCAGGTGAAGCAGACCTTCATGACTTGAAGTACTTTATAAGTATATCAGAGGTACATTTGAAGTACAGAGACTTATCTGAAGTCTCTGCTTCTTTTGTGGCTGGGTAATTTCAATTCTGTTAGCAATTTTTTTAAATGTGACCTCCTACGGAATATTTCTGCCTAGTTTGGTGGAAATTAGCCTGTTAGTTTAGGAGGAGATATCATTCAACGATGTCATTGAGATTTGGTGGAAAATCTCATTTTCTGTTGCCTTGGCTACCACAGCTTTTAAAGGATTTCAATTCTTTTAGCAATTTTTAAAAGGAACCTCCTAAGAAATATTTCTGCCAAGTTTGTTTGAAATTGGCCAAGTAGTTTAGGAGAAGATGTTGTTCAAAGAAATTATTGAGAATTAGTCAAATTTCTCCTTTTCTGGTGCCATGACAATCAGAGTTTTTAGTCAATTTCAATTCTTTTAGCAATTCTGAAAGAGGACCCCCTAAGGAATATTTTTGCCAAGTTTGTTTGAAATTGGCCTGGTAGTTTAGGAGAAGATGTCGTTCAAAGATAGTATTGAGATTCAGTCAAATTTCTCCTTTTCTGTTGCCATGGCAACCAGAGTTTTTTTTATGGATTTCAATTCTTTTAGCAATTCTGAAAGGGGGTCATCTAAGGAACATTCCTGCCAAGTTTGGTTGAAATTGGCCAAGTAGTTAAGGAGGAGATGTCGTTCAAAGATAGTATTGAGATTAAGTCAAATTTCTCCTTTTCTGTTGCCATGGCAACCAGAGTTTTTCATGGATTTCAATTCTTTTAGCAATTCTGAAAGGAGGTCACCTAAGGAACATTCCTGCCAAGTTTGGTTGAAATTGGCCTAGTAGTTTAGGAGGAGATGTCTTTCAAAGATAGTATTGAGATTCAGTCAAATTTCTCCTTTTATGGTGCCATGGCAACCAGAGTTTTTTATGGATTTCAATTCTTTTAGCAATTCTGAAAGGGGGTCACCTAAGGAACATTCCTGCCAAGTTTGGTTGAAATTGGCCTAGTAGTTTAGGAGGAGATGTCTTTCAAAGATAGTATTGAGATTCAGTCAAATTTCTCCTTTTCTCGTGCCATGGCAACCAGAGTTTTTTATGGATTTCAATTCTTTTAGCAGTTCTGAAAGAGGGTCACCTAAGGAATATTCCTGCCAAGTTTGGTTGAAATTGGCCCAGTAGTTTAGGAGGAGATGTCATTTAAAGAAATTGTTGACGGACAACGGACGATGCACGACGGACGACGGATGGACGACGGACAAAAGGTGATCACAATAGCTCACTTGAGCACCTTGTGCTCAGGTGAGCTAAAAAGACAGTTGTGACAAGCAATTTCTTCATTTCCCAAAATGTTTGTACCGGAAAAGACGAAAAGAATTAAATTGTGGTCTGTGTCATCTTTGAATTTGAACCAGTCTAGGATGTTGCCGATAGGTAATGAGTTAAATCCATGCACATGCAACAAGTTTCTTTTAAGAAGGTTGCATGTTTTTATGCAGCATTGATCTTCCATGCAACAATGCACAGAGATATTTTAGAGCAATAGAAATTTTCATTCATCGCTGAAAATGTGAAAAGCTGCAGGTGTTCCTACTTCATTTTGTATGGTGGCATGCATTTCTGTCTGTGAAAACATTTTATTAGGGAATTATGTCCTTTTGTAACTTTATGAGTTGAGGTCTATTCTATATGCATTATCGTTAAAACCTTTTTCCCAAATAGTATCTGACTTTTAAGATAACTTTTGAATGCAGGAAAAAAAAGCATTTTCTCCTTAATTATCAATTCATTCCATTCCATTCTGATAAGTAAAAGAGGTAACAACTGAATAATTAGGGTGGAGAGAGCCAAATGCTAAAATGTATTGGTATGAAATATCATAGTTAGACGATAAGAAATTTTTTAAACGACAAAATATTAGACCAGTCCTATTTGAAGGCAGCAATGTTGCAGACAACAAAATAGATGATAACAAAAGAAGAATGTGTGCATATCATAGCACAGAAAATATTGAGGCAAAAGGAGAAAATGCTGATCATCAGCATTTTCTTCTTTTGCTTCAATGTTTTCCAAAGTCTTTTCTATTAGGGACATCAAAACCAGGTTTTGTTTGGGAAATGGTTACAGAAAAGGGATAAGTAGGACCCTGGAATGCAGACATATTGAAGGGTCAGTGAAGATTTGACAACTGCACTGGATGGCTATACAAGGAAATCCTAATGAATAATTCCCAGGTAATTACAGGTACAGCTATCTACCTGCATTGGTCAGTTATGGGGCATTCTGGCACTATGGGCTCTCAGGTACCACTAAAATGAATTGGTATTAATGCTGGAATCTACAGTCTATAGTTTAAGATCTGTTACTACAACTGGCGCACTTCATCATGCTGTCCTTGCATGTCTATCCATTTTGCCGTCTGCAGCAGCCATCAAATAGGAACCATCTAACTTTTTGCTGTTTGGGAAAGGATTTAACAATGCAGGCTTACCAGGCCCGTAGGAAACAATTTCATATTGGGTGGGCTAAAGCCCAATTGACTGATTATTGGGGGGGGGGGGGGCTAATTTGGATTTCCCTAAATTTTCAAAGGAAAATTTGGCATTTTTGTCTAACTTTGCTAGCTTACCCCCCCCCCCCCTTCCCTGTTCCTACGGGCCTGCTTACCATAGAAATTTCGCAAATGTCGACAAATTTGGACAAGTTTGTCCAAATCACAACGCCATTGTAGGTGACTTATCAATTAAAGTAAATTGTACAATTCTTCACCAATTGATCAAAATAGAAACATTGTGTAAAACAAACAAATTGTTTGTCGCAAGCAATTTATTCATTTTCAACAATATCTTCTCCAACCTTATTTTCAAGAAGCGTCAGTGTGTGGAAATGGAAATCGAGCATTTTCAGAAGTCACCTTTTCACCTGACATTTCCCATGTTTACCTGTGTGGTCAGTGATGGTCAGTCTGTAAGGTAAGAGATGGTTTCAGGTACCACTAGATCGGTCAGTTGTCAACGTGATTGGTGGACACTCTCTGTTTTCCTTCCATAACATTAATGGTCTTGCCCTCCGGCTAGTTTAGTTCTTATGCAAAACTGTCTTCTCGTGACTGTTATAGAGGGACTGCAAGGGGTCAAATATTTGCCAAACTTTTCATGACAATTTAGGAATTACTGGTATTGTTAGAATGCAAATTTGTTTGGCCACGGAAATCATGGCATATTAGTGTCCTCAAAGAATTGGGCATGCAAAGAATACTTTGGTGACTCGAAAATAATAAATGTATTGTTGCCATATTAAGCACTGTTTGTGTCTTGGTCATTTGCCTACTTTAACCTTCATGTCTTGTTGAAAAAAGTGACCAATGTTTACAATTTGTTGGACATCTTTTCAAGCCAAGGATTCTATAGATAGGCAACGACCTGTGAATGATCAAAGATCAGCGAGTCTAAATTGACGGGGGAAGAGGGATTTCGAATTATAATAATATGTGACTCAAACCCGTCTCCCTGTTATAAATCGACGAAGTACTATCTGGATACAGCTACTGAAATCACACGGCATCGTGGACAGCACGCAATACCTGTCATTGTTTGCTTTTATTCGGTGGAAAATAGGCACTCCTCCCTATTTACATGTATTGGAATATACCGTAACCTTTCGTCGCAGCTCACGACTCGATGTCCATTTATACCCCTATTTTGATCGCATACAGAAAATTCCATGTCTACATCACGGCAGAGCATTTCCAAAGATGGTTTGTTCTACAGCATAATTTTGGACTCAATGTGGTCGGGATGTGGATACGGAATTGTTTGTAAACTCTGGTAAAAACTGTTCACAAGTTTCCTATGAAAAGGAACCATAGAAGTAGGCCTACTCAAGACTTGTTGAAGTTTGTCCTACAGCAGAGATCCTGGTTTTGTAGAAGGGAGGATTTAATCCATTCCCAAGCAGATAAGGTTTAGACTAGCCTATACTTAAATTCAAAGATGATAGATATGAAAATGTCAATTTGACAGTCATAAATTAAACTGTCTTTGGGATATGTAGAATATAAATGGAGAAAGAGAGACACTGCTGGGAATCAACATTTTCTTTGTTTTCTTCATTATAGTTTCCATCCAAAGCTTCAAGACTTGGATGTACCAAAGGCTTCCTTATTTTGGAAAGGATTAACCATTTTCCAAACAATAAATTGATCCAAATTCAAAGCAATTATCAGATACCAAATAATGTATATGCTGCTATGTAATTGCAAATGGTATGTTGACAAACATGAAGTACAGAAAATTCTCAGGTTACCAGCATTTTCTTCTTTTCTCTTAATCTTCTTTTTATCTTTGTGACGAAAGTGTTTTGAGAATCAAATCCTGGTTTTGTATTGGATAGGTCTAAGAAGACTTAAAGATCCTTTCATGTCTTGTTTGGAGAACGGATTAACAGATTAGTGCTTGTACTGTCCTGGTACTGTAATGGTATTGTCTGATTTCCTTCCTATAAGTATGCATTGTTTGAACTAGAGATATTTAGGAAATAGATCTACAAGCTTTATGTAGAATATTTTAGACTTTAGTAGTGATATTTCAAGTCACAAGTAGGGAAATTATTGTTAGATCTATTACTGTTATTGTGATATAAACAGCTTTGATAGAAGGTAAGAATTTATGTTACTTGAAATTAACTTGTTATAATTAGCATTTTCGGTAACATCCCAATTGGTCTACTCCCATTTTGTCTACTGTTTTTTAGTGCATCGAGTCCCAATTTGTCTACTACTTTCATGCCAAATCATCAATAAACAATATTAATTTTGTTCCAAGAATAGAAATAAAGTCAATATATACACAAATTAAAGTAAAAAGGCAAACATTTTAATAAAAATCATTATATTATCATATTGATATACATAGTATAGAAAAGTAGACGAAATGGGAATTATGTCCAAAATAGTAGACGAATTGGGAGTAGACCAAATGGGATTAAACTGCATTTTCATCTTGTCCCCTAATATTTTCCTAAGTGTTTTCTAAAAAGAATGTCCAAACCAGTCCCTGGTTTTTCGAAAAAAGTATGTTCTCAGACTCAAATCTGAGCACCTTACTCAAATCACACGAAATCCACATGAACTTCAATCGAATACCCTTCAACGTTTGAGAGTATTCCATTGAAGTTGAGCATGTACTCATGAGTATGTACTTAAGTTTTTTCGAGAAACCAGGGCCAGGACTTGTTTGTGAAATACTCATTTGACAGTATCCACCTCTGCTGGGCCTCGTTTTATGTTGGCAGTGCCCTATAGCTGTCCTGCCTGTCAGGGATCTGTATTAAAACTTGACAATATAATGGAACCTCTAGTGTATCATGGGCTTGAAGTTGTACTACCTTAATCCCTTCCCCACATTAGGTCTGGCTCACAGACTTGAATGGGAAAGATTTAGTCACGGTAGCCTGTGAGTGAGTTAGCAAGAGAGCGTGCTTGGGAGCGTGAGAATAGGAGAGAGACAGACAGAGAGAGACAGACAGAGACACAGAGAGACAGACAGAAAGGTGAAGGATGGAATGAGAAAGATGAATGACAAACTGTGAATAAAAGAGGGAAAGGCAGAGAGAGCATACTTCTTATGAGGATGTTTCTCAGCAATTTAAGCTCAACTAAAATAATAATAGTCTACTTATAATAAGCCTTAGTAATTTCTCAACTGCCTTTTATACCTAACGATACCTGACCTGGCAGAGCATCCCAGCCTATTGGCTAGGGCTGCCCTGCCAGGTCAATTATCGTGAGCTATAATATAAATTTGAAAAAGTTCAACCAAGTTGTATGAAGAAATACATAATCAACTAGCTCGGTATAGTCGGAATAAAGTGCCCATTCCAAACTACCTGGATGTTATTATAATGGTAAGGATTATTCTGTTGACCAGGTAGCGAGACATTAGATGACAATAGATATGGCCAGACCACGGAGTTTTTGAGTGCATCGTTGAACAGACAAGTGACAAGAAGCCTAGTAATATCCCCGGGCAATGCCAGATTTTTGTTGTTAAACATTTTTATGGTCTGTTCCTTGGGAGAATTGACCTTGTCAAGTCCCTGGTTTATTCCTATCTACCTTTTATATCCCATGTTTGTCACCAGGTAACAAATGCCATAAAGATGATTTGTTTGTTCTCTATTCATGCTAGACCGTTTCATTGCTAGACATTTCTATCTTTCTTACATTTGTTACCTGATGATAAAATTTTGCAATGTATAAAGTTATAAGCAAAATTTGTAATCCATTATTACACTTACATATTTTTGATGCCCCTCAAGATGCTTTGAAAAGCATTGTGGAAAATGAAGAAATTGCTTGTGACAAGCAGTTTCTTCTTTTACCATATTGTTTTCTATCCTTGAGAGTTCAAAAATGTGTAATTACATTTACTTGAAATTATCATCTGCAACATCTTTGGAGTTGGACCAGTCTGAAATTTTGTTGTCTGGTAATGGGTTAAGCATTTTATATTAAGCATAATAAATTCCCCTCTGCCCCAGGCTGAGTGTTGGAATCTTGAATAAGCATCAACATTTTAGTTTTCATAAGCTTTTGACATGATAGTATTAAAACAGCCCATGGCCAATCTTTATCTGGCTGATCTTTGCACTTGGTGATTCATTGGAGCAGTCACTAAATTGTAATTGTCATGGTATTTTACAGAGCCAGAATTTATCTGGGAAACAATCTCTTCTAACCCTTTCCCAGATCACAAAATCTAACCCTTTCCCAAAATTAATAAGACCTGGTTTTGACGTCCCTGATAGAAAGTCTCGGGAAAACATTGAGGCAAAAGAAGAAAATGCTGATAATCAGCATTTTCTCCTTTTGCTTCAATATTTTCCATACTGCATTTTACACATATCTGATCTTTGCTCTTGGTGATTCATTGGAGCAGACACTAAATTGTAATTGTCATGGTATTTTACAGAGCCAGAAATTATCTTGGGAACAATCTCTTCTAACCCTTTTCCAGATGACAAAATTTTAGACTTGTCCTAATTGTTAGATGTAACAGATGACAAAAGTGACATGAACAAAACTTTTAATTGTCTTTCTACCATGGCGCTGTAATGTATATCGTCGTTGTAAATGCAAAACCTCGTATCTTGGTTTTGGACAATTTTCAAGGGGACGGAAAAAAGTGTAATAACTTTTCCAAAACTGAAAGGATTTACTTGAAATTTGGACATATTGTTCTCAAATAATGTGTCATCAAAACTGATCAGTACAAATACCTCAAAGCCTGCAAGAATTGTCTTAACTGGGCACACTAAATTTGACTTAGCAAATCTCCAAAATCGACATACAAGGTTTTGCATTTACACCGACGATATGGTAGAAAATATTTAGGGAAATGGAGTTGAGTGTTTACCAAAAGACTTATCAATGAACTGTTTTTTGTGTGCTATAGCTCTTAATTTTACCCACTATTACAAAAATTTAATCATTAAAATGTATGTAATAAATTAATTTTATCTGTTTAAACAGAGAAGGCCAAGATCAGAATGTTGACAAGCGTGTGCTGATCTTGATCTTTTCTAGCTGTCTTCAGTAGAATTACGATGACAAAGATAAACCATTTCCAAATGCCAAAATTTGGGCTGGTTCTAATTCAAAGTTTTTTTCTGGCAAAAAACTTAATCTTATTGTCTTAACGAAAACTGTGTGAAAGGGTTGAAAATATTGAGGAAAAAGGAGAAAATGCTGGAAATCAGCATTTTCTCCCTTTTCTTCAATATTTTCCAAAGCTTTAACAACAAAGTGTGTAGAAAGGCATTACTGTTTAGAAAAGGATTAAAATGGAGAAGGGCTGCTACAACTGATCTCCTAAATTTAATTTTGATAGAAATCAGAGATGTGAATAGATTTCTCCCACAATCCAATGGGTTCTTGTTTGGGCTAAAAATTCCACAGGTTGCCCATAAAAGGAAATCTATTAGTAAAGTGTATGGTCTTTGAGGCTTGAAATATAAAACGTGAAAAAATCCTCTGCAGCGCAAACAAAAAATTCTCTCGTCTTTTCAAAAGGCTGTATTGTATTTAAAGCTCCGCCTGAATTGAAGTGGAATAATTCATTGCCGCGGACTTTAAGACGAGGATGAATAGCATTTGGGACCCTTTGTGACAGGGATTATCCCTTCTTGTGGAGATTCTAATGAAACTTAATTAGATTACTTATACCCAGTACCAAAGCATTTTCAATAATGTTAACAAACTTGCTGGAGCATTACTTTTAATGTGTAATTTGCACAAATGATTGAAAATTACCAATTTAGTTAGAAACTATGTACAGCAAAAACCTATAGATGCTGATTGTACTTAAGAATTGTCTCAATTTCATGATACATGCACTTATATTTTTAACCCATTGTAGAATCATACAAATTCAAAGATGTTGCAGATGAAAATTTCGGGTGAATGGAATTTTACATTTTTCAGTCATTCTTGGTAGAAAACATTGTGGGAAATGAAGAAATTGTTGCTTCTTCATTTTCCACATTTGGTTTCCAAAGCTGTTCTCTTGTAGGACACAAAGTGTCACATGTGGGAATGGGTCAATTGAATCCTGGCACTATTTCTTAATGAGTAAAGAATTGGGACATGATAAGACAAAGATAACTTCTACCTCTGAAATCTTCTGAAAAGTTAGAAATGTGCTTATGAATATATTATTCAAATTTTTGGGAACCAATTAATTTACCTATACCCCTTAGCTCTGGCACTACTTTTGACTTTCCTCCCCCAGACAATTCCTGCTTTGGAACAGCCACTGTAAAGTTTTTAACACCAGAAAATATTGACAGAAAAGAATATGCTGATAACAATTTCCTCCTTTTCCCATAGTTTATATAGGCAACTTGCAGCACAGAAAACTGCTGCTTTTGATCAACATCAATTTTGTCTTCTACATCTGCTTTCATATCAAAATTATGTCATTTAGGAAGGTGTTAGATGCTTATAATAGCAATGGATTTTGTGCTATAGATAGACTAGTTGTACCATACATATTGATAAATCATCTGTCTTATTATAAAATCTTGAAACTATAAAATTATATACAGCTTGTTTCAAGCTGTAGTTACGAGATTTGATAACACCACACATGAAAAACAAATTATGTCATGTTTACTGGATAAAATCATTCCCTATTGCAAAATAATTTTTGAGGAGTAATTTAAAGAGACCAAAGTTCCATACCTTATATGGTAAAGTGTCAGGTAAGGATTAGAATGCCAAGTTTTGGACCTGTTGATTTATTCAAGTCATGCATTCCATGACTTGGAGCATGGAACGACTGCCGAAATTAATTTCTAAAGCATGCATGGTCTTGAATTCAATGCTGACAAGGAAAATTGGGCGATTATCGACCAGCGGAAATGTCTGAACAACAGGTAGATAGGAGACACACAAGACAATTTTAAGTGCCTTTACTTCATACAGGCACTTAAAATAGTCTCGCTTTCACCCGAGTTGAATAAAGAGAATTTTGGCAAGGTATAGAATTTCACCCTTTGCGTGGATGGCACCATGCGATGCTTATTCTAAATTATTGAATTTAGTGCTTGGGTAGTTAAGAAAACATCCCAAATATGGGCTCTTCCCTGGGTCAAATTAGAGATTTGAATAGAATTTAGATGGAAGCTTTTATGTATTTTCAAGTCTATCGTGGGAATAAATGGGGAGTAAGTGATAAAATGATATCGGTACTTCAGAGAGACTTGTCATGCTATTGGGTACACTGTGGAATTTGGCACCTGGAAGTTCTCTAATCATCATCATCACCTTGCGGTCTCAGCCAAGAACTAACTACACTCTTCTAGTTCTCTTAACTGAACCCATTCCCAATCTCTGACTTTGGAGGTAAAGGAAAACATTGATATAAAAGAAGAAAATTCTGATAACCATTAGTAGTACTAGTATTTTCATGTTTTAATTGGAATTTAATCCTTTAGAAACTGAATTTTCTAACAATTTTAAAAACGGAGAAGACAAAATACTGTTATTTCTATTACTTCTATTACTATATTTGTTTTGTAATTCTCTATGGTTTCCTATTTCACCATTTAGTTAACTCTTTTACCAAACATGAAAAAATTACTTTTCCACTTCGAAAGATACTTCAGATGACAAAATAGATGTTGATAAAGATTGAATTTTTTTGTACAATAAAGCACAGAAAAGATTGCGGCATAAGGAGTAAATGCTGGTTAACAACATTTTCTTCTTTTGCTTTGATGTTTTCCCATGCCTTTTATCAAGGTCGTCAAAACCTGATTTTGTTTGGGAAAGAGTTAAGGGTCCGGTCCATGAAGACAATTGAATCTGGTATAATATTATGCATTGCGTCTTGTTTGTTTCTCATATTACAAGTTTGTTACACTTGTCTTGGTGCATCATTTTCAAAAATCCTTTCCATTTGACTCATGGTATCTATCGACTATTTTGGAATCAGGCCACTGCAGTTGTTAGGGCATCAAGCTCTTGATGGTTTAATGTCTTTCAATGGCTTATATGTATCCTTTCTGACTTTTTAGCTCACCTGAGCACGAAGTGCTCAAGGTGAGCTATTGTGGTCACTCAATGTCCGTCGTCCGTCCGTCCGTCCGTCTGTCCGTCTGCCTGTCTGTCCGTCTGTCTGTCCGTCTGTCAACAATTTGGTGTTTACACTCTAGCATACACAAAAGATGGCCAATCTTGATCAAACTTGGTCAAAGTAAGTATGGGCATATGTTCTCGAATGAGTTCGATTATGGGCCTGATCGGACCAGAATGTGCTGAGTTGTCTGCCCTTGAATGTGAAAAAATGCTGTTTTTGACTTTGTTTACACTCTAGCATCTACAATTATTGATCAATCAAGACAAAACTTGGAAAAAATGTTGGAGACCATAAGATCTCGGATGAGTTCGATTTTCAGTCTGATCTGACCAGAAAGACAAGAGTTATGTGCCCTTTAATTTGACAAAATCGACTGTTTTCGACCTTGTTTACACTCTAGAATCTACAATTATTGATCAATCAAGACAAAACTTGGACACATTGTTGGGGACCATAAGATTTCGGTTGCGTATGATTTTCATACGTCTGATCGGACTAGAAAGACTTGAGTTATGTGCCCTTGAATTTGACAAAATTGCCGTTTTCGGCTGTTTTTGACCGTGTTTACACTCTAGAATCTACAATTATATATCAATCGAGATAAAACTGTTGGAGACCATAAGATCTCAAATGAGTTTGATTTTTGGTTAGATTGAACCAGAAAGTCGAGAGTTATGTGCCCTTGAATTTGACAAAATTGCTGTTCTTGACTGTTTTCGACCCTGTTTACACTCCAGAATCTACAATTATTGATCAACCAAGACAATACTTTGGCACTATGCTGCTGATTGTAAGACCTTGCATGAGCTGAATTTTTTGCAATGAAATGAGAAAGTGGTCAGTCATGCATGTGCCCTTAAATCTGACAAAATTGCTGTTTCGAATGAACAATCAAGACGAAATTTGGATTATGATGCTAATTACAATAAGATCTTGGATAAATGAATTATAGAATAATCAGAATAGTTATCCGCCATTCAAACTTTTACTCTAAAAACCTCAAATAGTGACTAATCAAGACAAAACTTGACACAATGTTATTGACCATAAGTTTGTTTTCAGTCTTAAATACCAATTGAATTGAACAAAACAGTGGCTCATATCATTTTGGTTCAGGTGAGCGATATAGGACCATCATGGTCCTCTTGTTTTTTGCTCTCGCCAATCTGTGGATATTGGAAAACCTTTGTGGTATAAGCTGCTGGAGGCACTGAAAAGATGTTGTGGTAGTAACTAGTGAGAGAAAAGGCAGCAATCCATGGATAGGTGCACCAGTGGAAGTGATTCGATAGATATTGTTGAAAAAGGTGTTTAACATCGTTCAATCAATTATTGTTAAATTAAACCTTTCCCAAACAAGACCGGGTTTTGACGGCTCTAATAGAAAAGGCTTGGGAAAACATTGAGACAAAAGAAGAAACTGCTGATAACCAGCAGTTTCTCCTTTTGCCTCAATATTTTCTCTGCTATATTATATACAATTCTTGGGTTCATCAACATCCATTTTGTCGTCTGCAGCAGCTTTGAAATTGGAACACCCAAAAACTTTGTCGTTTGGGAAAGGGTTAATAGTAAGGTTGAATGTCTTAATCAATTGTCTCTAAGAATAGAATGTTTACACCAAACCATTTTCATATTTTTGAAGAAATTAGATTTTATCTATAGATTCTGCCACAGAATGACGGTTTTGAGATAAAAGCTGAAGAGAACATTGTGGAAAAAAAAAAAAAATGCTTGTCAGAAGCAATTTCTTCATTACCAATGATATTTTCTACCCCAAAATGTCCAAAAAATGTTAAATATCATTTACTTTGAATTGTCGTCTGCAATACCTGTCAAATTGGACCCGTCTAAAATTTTGCTGTCTGGTAATGGGTTAAAGATTCTGCCACAATCCAAAGAAGGGAGTAGGTATTTATGTGTAAAGTTTCATCGGAATTAAAGCATGACCAGTTTTTGCCTGTGTAACTCTTTCTCTTACAAATAGAATGCGGTTTACGATGTTTTCTACGATAAGATGCTATCAATCCATTATTAGAAATAGAATATTGATGGACGAGTCTGAATTATAATTTTCTTGCAATGTTTCTCTAGTACTGGCAGAAAATTGCTTGGAAAAAGAGCCCCCAATGATACCAAATAAGGTAGAATTGGTGACTTTGACACTAGATTCTGTATGGTACAGGGTGTTTAAAGAAAATAATGGAACACCTTATTGCTACAGGGCCCAACCTTAATTTCTCCCATCTTGTTTTGTGAACTCTGGGATGAAACTATGTGAACTCTGGGGGAACTGTTTGAAGTTGACAGTGTGTTTGTAAAATTGGACCATATGTGACAAGTTACTGCAAAACGGGGCTAAATGATCGGCCAGCAAGATTGGAAATTATAGAAACGGAGAGAAAATAGCTTAAGTAAAGACTGAATATAAAGGTAAATTTTCATTGAATCTATCATTTTGAAGTTTGGGGGGGGGCATAATTGTCACCACCATGTCCTTCTGTCTGTGTAGAACAGATTTCGTGTCATTAATCACTCAATTACGGATGTTGTGAATATTTCAAAACAGCTGATTTTACTTCACTAAGTGTAGAGAATAGATTATCAAATATGCCGAGGTCAGTGTCAAACTGTATTAAATGTATACAGTTAAATTAGCATTTACAGTAGTTTTGCAATCAATTCTCAATGGTCTAAGAGCAATGAAAGTGTTAAAGCTTTGTCATAGAACTTAAGAATATGGTTTAATATCAGATTGCAAAGAATTAGCAGTCTGATCAGAGTTCATATATTATTTTACTGTCATTTCCTGAGCACCTTTTCCCATGACATGACATTGTATTTACTAGGAACAGTACAATTAATAGAGTCCAAGTTGACAAGGATATCATCAGGTAGGAATGTACGAAAATACAGTAACTACAGCTTGAGTAATCTGCAATTAGGACATTTTCGAACATAGCCACGATATGCTGGAGGCATAGATAGGCCTGTCAAGGCTAGTATTATTTGGCACCTCAATTCCTTATTTGGTTGTTTTCTCAATATGGTTCACCTTTATGTACAGGTAGATTCTCTTGACCCTGTCATTAATTGTGATGGACTGGCCCATGGGTTGTCAGAAGTAAACCTTTCCCAAAAGACAAGATTTGGACTTGTCCAAATTCAAAGATGTTGCAGACGATAAAAATGTACATGACATTTCACGTTTTTGGGAAATTCTCGAGAGAAAACGTGGGAAATTTAGAAATTGCTTGTCAAAAGTAATTTCTTCATTTTCTACAATGTTTTCGAAAACCTGTATAAAGTGGGATGCCAATTTGCGTCACTTTGTGGTAATGGGTCTACCTTTTTACAAATCGTCGGTGTAAATGCAAAACCTTGTATGTCGATCTCCGCGATTTTCAAAGTCAAATCTTGTGTGCCCAGTTATGACAATTCTTGCAGGTTTTGAGGTTTTTGTACTAAACAGTATTAATGACACATCATTTGTGAACAATGTGTCCAAATTTCAAGTAAATCCTTCCAGTTTGGAAAAAGTTATTACACTTTTTTCCGACCCCTTTAAAATTTTCTAAAAACGAGATATGAGGTTTTGCATTTACAACGACGAAATGTCGATACTTTTGCCTGGTCCAAATTCAAAAGAAATGCAGCAAAACTAATGCTTAACCCTTTCCCAAACAAGACCTGGTTTTGACGTCCCTAAGGAAAATGGCTTGGGAAAACATTGAATCAAAAAAAGAAACTGCTGATGATCAGCAGTTTCTCCTTTTGTCTCAATATTTTCTATGTCATATGCTACACAAATCCTATCTTAAATAACACCCATTTTGTCATTTTTTGGCAATTTTTGAAGTGGATCACCCTAAAAGTTTGTTGTTTGGGAAAGGGTTAATCATTAAGACATCTCCCTGTATTAGCATGCCTGCATAGAAAACCTTGACAGAAAAGAAGAAAATGTTGAAAATCAGCATTTTCCTCCTTGTCCTGCAAAGTTTTCTGTCAGACTATCTAAAGGAGTCTCTGTATTGGAAAGGACAAAAACCATTCAGCATTTTCTTCTTTTTCTGCGAAGTTTAATTCCCAAGCTTTTTCTTGTATTCGTTACATGAAAGCCAAGTCTTGCTTGCAACAGGGTTAATGTCAAAATGGCAATGAGGTTCCCTGACATCTTGAAGTTTTCTGAATGTGGGACACCAAAATATGATACATTATGTCGAGTCTTTGAATGACAATTTATTAGCCCAATCTGTCATGAGCAATTCTACCACACTTTGAAGATTGTCATAAAAATACAACTCACTTGGTAAGAACGTAGATAGAATATTATAAAAACAAAGCAACATTTGTCATCATAATGGTCTCTGACCACAGGCAGATTTTTGTACTCCCCAAAAGAGCATTAACCTAGTATTTAGATGACGCTTTGTCTGTATGTCCAATAAGATTTTTAACCTCGACCACTTGGCAAAATTGGATAAAACTTCTTACTTGATATCCTTTTGCTTCTCTCCCTTTCTTTCAATTTGATGACTAGGAAAAAGAAGACTTGTAAATATGTTCTTTTTTGTGGCGAGCACTATAATATTATTTGGGGAGCATAACCCATCTCTAATGGCTCTAATTGTTTTAAGCCGAGCCATCAATAGCCGAGTCAGTAATGTTGAAGTTTGTCAATCCAGGGATGGTGACTTCGAACCCCAGATCGGGCAGTATCCAAAAGTCGTTTGTCTCTCACCAATGTGTGATCTGTGTGGGAGAGCAACCGGAGGCTTGGTTTGGATATTGTGGTAGTACTTGTGAGAGGAATACCAGGAATCCATGGTTAGGTGTTCCAGCCCCTGCAATATGACCATAAAAGTTGGAAGATGTTTCTTACCTCAATTAATGAATTAATTATAGTAAAAATCTTGCACTTTCTTACAGAATTATTTATCTTGTTTGGTTAACCAATTTCTACACCTTAGTATTGATATTCCTGAATAGGTTAGGTTAGGTTTGGGGAAACTTTGAGACAAAATATGAAAATATTCAATATAAAAGGGATGGGTAAATTTCTTGAAGTTTCCGTAATTAGAAAAATGCCTAAAGAAAAAAGGAAATCAAGAATCGATAAACATGTATGATTTATTGAGTTCACCCTTTCCTAGAAGAATTTTTTTTCGACTGTATCAAATTAAAATAAGGAGATGGATGAAACAAATTAACCTATTCCCTCAAAAGGAGGCTTTTTGACACAGCTTAAATGCCAAAACCTTGTAAAAATATTGAAGAAAAGGAAGAAAATGCTGATTATCACCATTTTCTCCCTTTTTGTTAATTTTTTCCTCGCTATTAAAGAATATGTTCACACTGAACAAAAGATTCATTTTGTTGTCAGCAACACTTAAGGGGGAATGCTCCAGTTTTTCGGAACACTCGGACATTACTGTAGTGAATTAAATGTTTCGTACCAATATGTTTCGCTACCATTATTTTCAATAATATAACACATCATTTCAATTTACCATTTTCGACGGTAAAAGCGTATAAAAAAATTATATTATTCGAAACTGATTTCCTCGAGATGGAAATCGATTATTTAGAGCAAGGCAGTCGTAAGTGTGTATGCAGTTACCACTGTTTTGTGTCATTTTATTCATGTGTATCTGATAAAAATGCTGTAATTCACTAATAAGTGCGCTGACCTATACATTTTCTTTTTGAATTATTACCAAGACATGCTGCTTAATACAATGAGGGAGTTTTATCAAATTCTATTATGTAGAACTTGAAATATTTCCAAAAATATGCAAATTTTGACATAAAACACTCCAGCTTCGTTGATCTAACCGAAAACATGAGCATGCTGTTTTATACATTTATGTGTTTATAATAGCACATATTTTGGGTTTTCTGTTCCTATTAAATGTAAGACGTTACTTTTAATCCGTTTTGGGGACAAAACGGTGAATATACAGCATTTTATTAGCATTTTAGTGACCTTGGATAGGTGCAAGAAATTGTGCATTTTTTCGATATAGGGGTATGTGATACGAATGCCTATAAAATTCAAACAAGATCGCTGACCACCCATTTTTATCTTATTTTTCAATTGGTAATAACGTGTTATTTCAACATACAAAATATAAATAAATTCTATTATTGGGGAAAAAATTAGGAATCTGGAGCATTCCCCCTTAAAAAAATAAATTTACTGGTACTTATAAAAGACTTCCAGTCAAAACTTTTGTCATTTTGGATAGAGTTAAGATAACAGAGCTCAAAAATAAATGCAGTATTACATAAAATTGTTGGCGGGAAAGACAAAATGCTGATTATTTGAATTTCTTCTTTTACACCAATGTTTCACACAGCTTTATGACTTTCCACAAAATCAAGTGATATATTGTAATTACATGTATTTACAAAATAATGAAGTGGTCTATGAAATCAAGAATTTTAACCCACCCTGTTCATGAAAACATACAAAGATAATTTCTTGAAGACATTTGGAGAAAAGAAGAAATTCTGCATTGAGCATTAATTCCTTTTCTCTGCATTTAGTTCAATTACTTCAGAGGCTGTTATCAAAAAAGAAATGAAAAAGATCTTTCATTCTGTTATCTTCAATGTTCAACAGTGATCTGGGAAAGGGATAAAAGAAAAAAATAAATCAAGAATTCATAAACAAAAATAATTTTCTTTTGACAATTTACCCAATAAAGAAGCTTGAAATAAAAGCAAAAGTCATGTAAACAGCAGTCTCACTCCAGCAGAGGTAAGTTAGTTTTCACCTGGCGGCACTTGATGTTTATCGGCCGCAAAACCCATCTACGTTTTTGACGCAAATAATTCAGGAGTCTTATTTTCTCCCAAAATGCCCAAATTTAGGAACTGTTCAACTGGAACCAATTACTATGGGAACATACTTGTTAGAAATCCTTTTAGTAGATATTTTTGATATTTGGGAGGAAAAGTTCTGCTTGGATGAACCAAGTGATTTACGCTTTCTCTGATTTGAAGAAATATCCTTAGCATCACACTTCAAACAGATTTTAACTCTTTCCATTACAATTCCATGGATTTTTACAATCCTGGTAGGGATTGCTTTGGAAAAACATTGAAGAAAAAGAAGAAAATGCTGATAATCAGCATTTTCTCCTTTTTCCTCAATATTTTCTGTGGCAATAATTATATTCAAATGCTCTGCTTTAAACATTTATTTGTAGTCTGATTGAACAGGCTTGGAATTTGGACTCATCTAAAATGTATTATCAGAAGAGATTTTTTGATAAGCTGTGGAGATTTTGATACTTATGCAATAAAAGATTAAATCAAACTTGTATCTTCAGATAACTTTAAACATTATCAATTAACCCTTTCCCAGGCAGCAGAATTTTAGACTGGTTCCAATTCAAATATGTTGCAGATGACAATATCAAGTGAATGGAATTGTACATTTTTTGGTCTTTCTTGGTATAAAACTTTGTGGGAAATGAAGAAAATGCTTGTCATTACTATTTTTTGTTAGGATTTAAATGTCTTTTTTGTAGAAGAAATGAAAGGTTATGATAATATGCTGAGCTGATAAGTAATGAAGGAGTTTGAAACAGTCTTAGTCTATAAAAAGGAAAATCAGAATCTGATAGTGACTACTAGAATAAGATTAGACTTTGTAGATGTATGTGCTGATCTTTATGTTTGCAACCACCCACAGAAATAAATCCAAAGATTAGCAAGAAAAGGGATAAGATTTCATCAAGACAAAGGGAAAAACTTCATAGGTATGGGGAATCTTTCACACTTGGATGATCGTACACCTCATGAAAATCAAGAACCAATTTTTGGTAGAGAAAGTGATTTATCATGCCTCGATAAACAGACGCTGACTAACATCAGAAAAAATATGTCTTTTCGCACTAATTTAGCACTCCTATTTTCTCATTCATGTGACATGAAAGAAGCCAATGGGAAGCAAGGATGTGTCGGGAATTTCAACAGGTAACATACATCAAAGCTGCGGATGTTTTCGGGAAATTAATTTCAAAAATTGATATTTCAACTCAAAACTATATGTTGTATGTACTCATTAAAATTGTCTTGTCGAGATGATTCTATTGAGTACCAACTATATAGAGTTTTTTCTGTAATAAAAAATGAAATTAAAAGGAATAATTCTGAGATCGGCTATTATGCGCATCTTATACCTGTAGCCAGTATGTTGACTAAATCCTCTCTGGGGCAGTGTGATTAGAATCTGTCCAATATTGTAGCATTGACATTTTGACAGTCCGACTCGAATGAGAGACTGCTCTAAGTGGTAGTCTACTTTTAAGGATATGATTTCTCATTTTGGAGTTTTTCTTTGGATCGTTATGTTGTAGCTTCCTCAGATTTTTAGTTGCAGAAATTAAAAACTTTTATTTTATTTTGTTTGTGTTGATTGGATTTTAATCATGGTAAGATTTTGTTTTTGAGTTTATGATTATCTCTTTAATTTTGTTTTTATGATTTATGATTATTTTCTTTTATGTTGTTCTTGTTAAGAAAAAAGAAAAAAAAAATCAGTATATTGAAAGTTGATACTTTTCAATTTCTTTTATTTTGTTGGTGTCATTTTATGTTCTGTTCTCGACCATTGTTGAAATTAATACTGCTATAAATAGACCCTATGATAAAATTGAACGGCTTTTTATCTATTTTATCTACATGGACTTTAATTCTTAACCCTTTGACAGACTATAATATTTCTGTTGACAATAATTCTTTTGAACTGTTTTTTTCTGTCAAAATATACAATACTATTCAGTTATTTCTAAGATATTTTTTTTCAAAATTTAGGGTATTTTTTCTCAAAAATAATAGAAAAATATTAAATTGCAGCCTTTCCATTTGACACCTCATAATAATGAGTGGCATTATGTTTAAAAAAATTATTTTTTACTTTTTCATTGAATAATAAACATTGTAGAACAATGACAAAAAATATTAACATGCATGATGAGCTGATCCATTGCCAAATTTTAAATACCAGAAATGAAATAATAAGGGAAATCTTCCTTTGCTTCTTAAATTCCACCTTAACATAATTATTTCAAAGTAACTGTTGATAAAAAAAAATGTTTTGATTGAATAATACCATTATGATGAAATGATATTTATTTTTCTAAAATTTATGAATCATAAATTTCATGTTAAATCATACAGATAGATGTTTACATCAAGATAATGTAATCCTACATTAAATTGTAAAAGTTTTTAGTGTCCTAAATTGGTTTGTTAAAAAAGAAGAAAAGTAAAATTTATTCAATTTAGATTTATGATTATGTACTTAACCACAATGCAAAATTTGATACAATGGTTTGTTCATGGCTTAAGTCAGGCACTGGCTTCTTTTCTCACCATGGATTTACTCAGTATTCAAAAGATTAATTCATGAGTTTTATATGATTTTAATGACTTAGCATTTTGTGCCTCTAACCCATCCTACACAATGAAGCCTTTTGATGCCATTCAAGATAACAACTATGGAAAACATTGTAGAAAATGAAGTAATTGCTCGTCATAAGCAATTTCTTCATTTGAGCAATTACTTCATTTGCCACACTGTTTTTTACCAGGAAGGACATAATAATGTAAAATTGTATTTACTTGAAATAATTGTTGTCTGCAACATCTTTGAATTTTGACATGTGTGAAATTTTGGCCGAGTCCTGATAGCTCAGTTGGTAATGTTAGAGTCTCTCAATCCAGGGGTCGGGAGCTTGAACCCCAGCTCGGCCAATATCTATTCTTACATTTGATAAAGTCATTTGTCTGTCATCAATGGGTGTGAATCATCTATATGAGAGAGCAGCTGGAGGCTCGGTTTGGATATTGTGGTGGTACTGGTGAGAGAAATACCAGGAATCCAGGGTAAGGTGCTCCAGCCCCCCCCCCCCCCACAATATGACCATAGCAGTTGAAAACGGTGTTAAACCCCAATAATTACATTGTCCTTGTAAGGGTTAGGCTCTCCAAGTTTCAAAATCATCCCCTTTTTCAGCATTATAGAAAGTTTACTAATGCAAGGGAGATAACTACATGTATGATACAGTACTTACTCATCATGCTCTACTCAGAATTAACCCATTACCAGACTTCAAAATTTTATTTAGACTTCAAGTGAATGAAATTTAAGATTTTACAGTCGTTTTGGGTACATATAAGAAAACATTGTGGGAATTGAAGAAATTGCTTATGTCATAAGCAATTTCTTCATTATCCTCAATGTTTTCCAAAGCATTTCTCTTGTGGAGCATCAAGTGTCACTGTGCGGGAATGTGTTAACCCATTACTAAACGGCAAAATTTTAGACCAGACCAAATTCAAAGAAGTTGCAGACGACAATTGCAAGTGAATGAAATTTTACACTTTTCGGTCTTTTTATGTAGAAAACATTGTGATTAAAGATGAAGCAATTTCTCCATTTTCCAAAATGTTTTCCAAACCCATAATCTTGTGGGTAGTCTAAAGGAGTCACTGTGCGGGAATGTGTTAAGCAACCTGTTACAGGTGATGAAAAATTGAACTAGTTCAATTTCAAAGACTTTGTAGAATGATAAGATGAATAAATTTCTTTTGAATTTATTTTTCATATTTTTTTTTTCTTTTGACAATTTGGTTGAAAGTATTGATCAGAAAGAGAAAAAAAGTTTTTATGAGCTTTTTTCTTAGCTTTAAACCTGACACACACACATACAAAAAGTTATGACTATCAGCATTTTAACTCATTACGGTATGATGACTCCTTTTGACTCACCCACAAGAAAAGGCTTTGGAAAACATTGTGGAAAATGAAGAAATTGCTTGCGACAAGCAATTTCTACATTTTCCACAATGTTCTCTGACCCAAAATGGAAATATTTTTAGAATTTCATTAACTTTTTATTGTCGTCTGCAAAATCATTGAATTTGGACCAGCCTAAAATTTTGTCGTTTGTTAATGGGTTAATATGAAAACTGGTGTTTTATGTCCAAAAATACCATTTTTGACAGGTATGAAGAATTGGAACAAGGAAGCTGCCTTTGGGCATCAATAATAGTTTACCTTTACTCAATAATGAAAAATTGTAGGTATTGGCATATCTATAAAACCCTTTTTCCAAACAAAAACTGATTTTGACATAGCTACAAACTATATTAACCCATTACCAAACGACAAAATTATAGGGCGGTCCAAATTGAAAGATCCTGCAGACGACAATTTCATGGGAAAGGAATTTTTAATTTTTAGGTCTTTTTGTATGGAAAACATTGTGGGAAATGAAGAAATTGCTTGTCACAAGCAATTTCTTCATTTTCCACAATGTTTTCCATGGCCATTATTTTGCGTTGAGTCAAAAAGAGAGATTGTGTGGTAATGGGTTAATGGTTTTGAAAACTGCAATGGAAAAGAAAAAACATAACAACTAACATGTTGATTCCTTCTTTCATTGAAAAGCGAAGATATTCTTTTCACAAAAGTTAACGTCTTAAAATGTTATACTTTGATAAAATAATGAAAGTCTTCCAATCTGAGTACCTGGCTTATAGAAAGAATTTTATCTTCTGACAAGATGTAATGAGATTCAAGTTCTAATTGGAGCATTGTAGTTGAAATATGTCAACCATGATTGTAAACTTTAAATCATTGAAGAACTATAGAAATTATCATGAAATATCATATGGCACATTGCAAAGGAAATGCTAGATAGACAATGTAATTGATTTAATTAATGATAAAAATTAATTTTTATCATTAATTAAATCAAATCACATTTCCTGCAATTAATTTGCAGGAAATGTCATTATGAGATTTAGAAGAAGAGTTCCACTTCTCAATTAGTTGTTAATTGTTGGTCATTATCAGTGCCTTGTCCCACATATATAGGGGGTTTATCTGGGATGTTTGCACATTCATTGTGATAATCTATCAGAATACAGAACTTATCTACTAGTTGTGGTACAAAAGTTCTCATACCGATGATTTACAATCTAGGACTTAGATAGATACATTATACGTAGTTCAAACTATCAGAGTTCAACTTCATAAGACTACATAATCTGGATATTTAGTGAATATTTTGTGATTTATTGAAGGAAACCAGCAAAATGTAAATATATTTTTTATGTTTTCTATGCATTTACATCTGTACATGTTTTAGTTATGTAATAAAAGTCACTTAAATTTGATTAAAAGTTGATATTTCTGATTGAAACATCCATTATTTGACTGAGAATTATATAAAAACCACTTTCATTGAATAGTTACTTTAGTTCACCCCAAAAATCTTAGTTAAAGAAAGTTTACATTTAAACTTTCTCTAATTAAAAAAAGTTCAACAAAAATACAAAATTGAAATTCTATTCTAAAAATCCGTTAGAGTTTTATAGTTATTTAACCCTTTCCCAAACAGCAAATTTTTAGGGTGATCCACTTTAAAAACTGCCACAAATGACAAAATGGAATTTATTAAAGATAGAATTTGTGTAAAATATGACATAAAAAACATTGAGACAAAAGGAGAAACTGCTGGTTATCAGCAGTTTCTTCTTTTGTTTCAATGTTTTCCCAAGCCTTTTCTAATAGGGACGTCAAAAGCAGGTCTTGTTTGGGAAAGGGTTAAGGAATAAGAAAATGGAATCAAATATTCTTCTAAGTTTTTGCTTTTGAAAAATTTATTTTACAAATAGCCCAAGTTTTCATGTATGTGTTAATTTCCATATAGTCAAAGGGAGACAACTCAAATTATTTTGTTGAACACTAATTCACATCTCATTGAAAATAAGTTAAATAATGACATTGTGTAGATACAAGAAAGCTAGAAATGTTTGTTTATTCTTCATATTAAAACACTATGCTTATAACAAAAATGGCCTTAAACATTTAGAGAAAAGAAGAAATGTTGATAATCACCATTTTCTCCTTTTTACACAATGTTTTTTGTGCATTTTCATAAAGCTTTGATATAAGTATGGTTGTCTGCAAATGCTTTTAATTTGGAAAAGGCACTGTTCTTTGTTTTTTCCTTCAAAACCTCACAACTGCAACTTTAAACCATTCCCAAACAAGACCAGATTTTGACATCCCTGAAGGAATGAGCGTCAGAAAATATTGAAAGAAAAGAAGAAAATCCTGAGGAACAGCCTTTTCTCCTTTTCCTTCAATAATTTCTGTGCTATAATATACAGTAGTTCAATGTATATTTGCACTTATTTTGTTGTCATCCCAATTGAAACAGTCTAAATTTTGACTGTTTGGGGAACAGTTCAACAATTTAGTTCTATTTACAAGGTTATTTAACCCTTTCCAAACGGCAAACCTTTAGGATGGTCCAATTTGAAAGTAGTTGCAGAAGACCACATGAATTCTAATACAGATGAAATTTGTGTCGGATATAGCATAGAAAATATTGAGAAAAAAAAAGGAGTAAATGTTGGTTATCAGCATTTTCTTCCCTTGCCTTAATGTTTTCCCAAGCCTTTCCTATCAGGGACTTTTCCCAAGCTTTTTCTATGAAAGACGCCAAATCCAGGTCTTGTTTTGGAAAAGGTTAAGAAATACGGCTCATATAGTAAAACAAAAACTCAAGAATGTTTTGTTTATATTTTCAGGGGGACATTAGTCTGGTTTCCAGTCCCGCAGGATGTCTGATGATCCTGGTCGACTTGATGAGGACAGGTCACAAACTGACGGAACAGTAAAACGAGCAGGAAGGGCAAGAATCTGTAAACAGTGTCGATTCACAACTACAGACGCTAGAGAGTTCTCAAACCATCGACTACACGCACATGCCGAAGAAAACACCGAAGAGAAAACATCTTCCAATCGTAAAACTGGTGCTAAACGTAGAACATCTTCTGCTGTGAGTGTTTCTGTAGAAGAAACGAAAAATAAAGGGACAGCTATCTCAAAGATAGAGGATACTAAAGTGGTTGACAATATTGAAACAAACACTAACAAAGAAACAGATAAAAGTGACCTTACACCAAAAGTGTTTGATGATGTACCAACAAATACAATTTCAAAGGAAATACTAATAGTTGAAAACCAGGACAAAAATATATTGGACATACCTGAAAGTGAAGTGGATAGTAATAAAGCTGCTGAAAGTGCTGTAACTGTGGACACTGAAACAAAAGTTGAACCGATAACAGAGGCTGACCAAGATATGGAAATGGAAAGCCCTAGAATGTCTGACGAGCTATTGCAAAGTCTTGCACTTGCACCGAGAAAACAAAACAATGAAGATGATGATAAGAAAAACTCTGCTACTGAAAAAGTTCTAATTGAGAAACAAAATGGCATGACTGAGGAGGTGTTATTGATAAAAAGAGATGAGGATGTTGATGAGGAGCCTAGACTTGTTATAGCAGATAGCAATGACAATGATATCCATCATAGTGGACTAAAACATAGTGGATTATATCAACCAAGTTTGGACAGTAGTTTGAATGAGAGAGAATTACAAAACTTTAAAGAACATTCCAGTTTTAATGGTGACTATGTAAATGGTGAAGAAGAAATGGATTATGATGGACCAATGGAAGAGGAGGAAGATGAGGAAGTTGCAGGTGCTCTTAATGGTGCCTCATCGAGTCTTACTCCTCATATTGGCGCTCCTGTTGAGAAAAAGAAGAGAATCAGACAAGAAGTTGATCCATTAAAATACTTCGAAGTTATGGATGAAAATGGTGTGAAGTATGCCTGCTCAAAATGTGGTAATGTCTACAAATGGAGAAAGTCTCTGAATAAACATTGGAAAGAGAAGCATTTCGGAGAAGTGCCAGACCTTACGAAGCCTCCACCAACTTTGCAGAACTTTACATTGTTTTCGAGGTACAAACCCAAGGCAGGAGGGCAGCCTCCACCACCGGCAGCTCCAAATGTTGTATATGGTGCAGCCATACCTAGTCCTACAAACCAGCAGAAAAGCAGGGTTACTCCAACCAGTAAACCTGACTCTGAATCGAGGGACTTGTCTAACCTCATGATGCCAAGACAAATTGGTCCCTTCATCTCATCTAGTCCTGACTTGTTCCATAGCCAGTTGTTGTCTCTTGCCACACAAGCACCTAGAATGCCAGAAAACCATCATGAAATGAGGAAAATGATCGATGAACTGCAGAGAAGAAGTAATGCACTGAAAGGCAAGAAGCTTCAGTTCCCAGAAAGAACCAGCCCATATCAAGAAGTATCGCAGAATGAACCAATAGACTACTCCAAGCCTCTAGACTTTTCTAAGAAACCTGATGTTAAATCAGAGCCAAACTGGGGTGATAATAATAGTGAATCCGCAGACAGTCTTCCAGACATCCCATTGTCAATGGCTCAAGCTAACTCCCAAATAGCCTTAGCCATGAAGCAGACTAACCCAGTTCCAGTAGACGGTGATAGTCCAGTTCTGCAATGTACAAAGTGTTCATTTGTTGCCAAAACCCTGGTTGACTACAGTGCCCATATGTCCCTCCATTTGAACAAGCGAGCGTTTAAGTGTGCAGAGTGCCAGGCTCATTTTAATGGTATAGATGACCTCAACAAACACTTCCTGGAACAACATTCAGAAAAGATACAAGAGCACAAGGAAGCAATCCAGAAAATACCTCATGGTTTACAACAAACATATCATTTACTCAAGATGCCATTAGACTCCATTTCTAATTTATCCACTCAAGAACTTTTATCCAATGAACCAAAACAGTTGAAATGCAGTATGTGTTCTTTTGTTGCAAAATGGCCAGCTGAGCTACAGAAACATGCAGTGTCCCATTCTGAAGAGCGACCATTTGTATGCATGGTGTGTGGATCAACCTACAAATGGAAATGGGATCTTGTGAAGCACTTTGAAAAGAGCCACAGTGCCCTGCCTAATCCATACAAGAGACGAGAAGGTGGTGGTATTATTGCCTCTGGTACCTCCTCACCATCAACACCTCCCTTAGAATCCATATCTAGAGCTGCCACTGCACTCATGGACGCTGGTATGAACTCTACAAACTATGTAATGGATGTGTCAGACACTCCTCCTCTGAAGAAAAGGCGTTTGTCAGAGACAGAGATGCAGGATACGGAGGACTTCTACAGAGAGTTACTAGAGAGGCAGATCAAACATAGACGTGAGATGGTCCACCTATCAGAATCTATGCAGTTACCAACCAGACCAAGCTCCTCACCATTCAATAAAGACAGTGAAAATGGCAAAGATGGTTATCAAAGTTCTGACAGTATGGATAGTTTAACTCCCAAACATCAGGTAGCAGAGGCCTTGAAGCACAGAATCAAAACTGGAAACCAAGATGGAGAATCACCAAAAGATACACCAAGAAGTGGTAAGAGTGAAGTCCCATTGCCATATAAATGTTCAGTATGTGACTACAGAGCAAGATGGCCATCTGAAATCTCCCAGCATATGAAGAACCATTCTAATGAGAAGCCATTCCACTGCCCACGATGCAGCTATAAATCTAAATGGAAGTGGGATGTGGTGAAGCATCTGAGACGTTGTGGTGGTGGTACCGTACATGATGTCATTGATACAACCAAGCTGAAGAAGATGGCACCACCAAATGTGATGGTGTTACCTCAAGGCAACTCCCACCAGCCACAACAAGCCCAGCAACCTCTGAAAACTCCTCCTACATTCAGTGCCTTCTCACCAAGCCAGAGAGCTAAATCTCTCAGTCCTGCCATAAATAACCTTGCCAGATTGACAGGCACAAACTTCAGTTTAGCCAGCGGAGGTCAGGACCACAAAAGCATGCTGGACATGATTTCACAGAATGGTCTCCAAGGTAACTCATTGAATGGAAAACCAAGTTTCAGTCCTCCAGAATCGGATGGTCTGTTCCGATGTCATGAATGTCCGTTTGTGGGTAACAGTCATGCTGAGTTGAAACGTCATGCAGTACTCCATTCAGAAAATAAGCCATTTAGCTGCAATATGTGTGGATACAGTTCGAGATGGAAATGTGATTTGAAGAAGCATATGAAGGTGTACAACCATTTCAACACTTCTATCTCCAACCCAGAAGATCCCTTACCCGTCGATGTCAATGACAAGTTTGTCGAGGTAGAAGAAGAAGAAGACAGTGATGAAGAGAAATCCACATTATATATGTGTCCTCAATGTCCGTACAATTCATACAAAAAGTCTGCATTCGATCATCATCTCCTCATTCATGGTAACCTCATTACACCAGACAACGATGTTGAACCAGTCACTCCTACTCAGAATCATTCCTTACCTGCACCATCGAAGTTCAAGTGCACAAAATGTGACTACCAGGGTAACGATTTGTCATCTTTCCTTCGACACAAGCAAGCCCATGCTAGTGGAGCCATTCCAGTGGTAGAGAAGAGACAAAGTGTGTCACCTGTCAGATCAGAACCAAGGTCTGTGTCTCCTGTTCCCAGTGAAGTGTCTAACAGAACCCTACACTTGAAACACAGAAGAAAACCAATCAAACAATTCCGCTGCAGTAAATGTCCTTATATATGCTTCAAGTATTCTGCATTAGAAAACCATTCCAGCTTGCATGAGTCCCAGGGCAATGATGCATATCTATGTATGTTTTGTGACTACAATGTGTTCAGTAAAAATCTGCTGCTTCAGCACATGAGGCTCCATCCGGAGTACAATCCAGCAGAGGGCGAAGAATGTGATAACAGAGTTAGTGCTGCTGAGCTCATGGAAATGGAGGAACTGGAAGAAAAGGAGCTTGCTGGTGATGACAGAAAAGATCCGTCTATACCAGAAGAGAATAATAACATTGATGAATATGAGAGTGGGATTGACTTCATAGCACCCAGTAGTAGCCAAAACAGTGATTCTCCACCGCCACTCAGTTTGCCAGTAAGCTTTGAAAGGAGTCCAGAGAATAATAATCTGAAGGAATCAGCCGCAGCAGATGGAGGTCTTCCTTGTGAATGGTGTCCTGCTACATTTCCTAATGTGGTGACCTTGTACCAACATGCACAGTCATTACATCCTTCACAGCTTAAAGCTCAAGAAGCAGGAGATATTGCAGCTAAACAGGCCCCTGGAAAAACTTCGCAATTGGAACAAATTGTCAGAGAAAGGCAGAGAGAGTACCAAGTTTATCATCAAACTGCTGTCCAACAAACACAAATGTTCAACCCATATCAAAACCAGTACATGAATAAATTGATGCCATTGGCCCCTAAACCTGAAATTGAAAGTGAGCCAACAATTAGTGAAGATAAATTGATGCTTGCCAAACAACAGATGTCTGCCCTGAATGCAAGAAAAAGTGCTAGTCAACAAAAACGTGGAAGGTCTTTTCAATGTACAAAGTGTTCATTTACAGCCCCAAATGCAGTGACTTATCTCCGGCATATAGAGAGACATGGCAGCAACTGTAAGCATACTTGCCTGTACTGCGACTACAGTATAGATAGACTTAACCTTCTGTACCAGCACATGAAGGGAACTCATGGTAGCAAATGGATGGGAACTACAGAAGACAAGATCCACATGACTGTTGGTGCAGAAGACAGCAATAACAACATCATAGACGTGACACAGATGGACGAAGAAAGTATGGATGAATTGAACGGAAGCTATAGCAGAAGTAGTAATGATTTTCTGGAAGAATATTATGACATGAAAAAGTCGGCGCTAGAAGAATTACAAAAACAGGCTCTTGCTGAACAATTGAAATTGAAAACAAACTATCTTGGTCTTGAAACATCTCCCTTCAATAATGCCCTGACACCCAAATCAGGACCCAAACCAGTTCTTCAGCTGAAAGGAAACACTTTATTTAAAGGGATTCTCCTGCAGGTGTGTTACTTGAATCGAAGGAAGCATTACAAGTGTCCAAGATGTAGTTATATAAACAACAACGCTGCCAACACTGCCAACCACGTTAAACAGCATGGTCAGAACAGAAAGTATACGTGTAGAGACTGTGATTACAGCGTTGATAACTACAAACACATCCAACACCACATCGAAACTGTCCATCCAATAGAACCAACCTATGTCATGATGGATTCCTCACCTTCAACTCTGGTCATAGATGACTTTCCTGAAGAAATTGGGCAGCAACAAAACCAAACTGATGGCGATGTAGAAATGCAAGTGTGTGATCAACTGAACAAAAGTGCTGTGCAGGATGAGCAGATGAAAGTTTCAAGTTCTGACAGAGTGGAGCTGTATCCTGATGCTGGTGATGATGACAATGAGATGGATGAAGATAAGACAAGTGAGGCTGAACCAGTGTTTGGTGAGACAGAGAACACTGCTGAAGGTATAGAGGATGAAACAGAAGTAGCCTTGATGGAGGAAGAGCTGAAACAAACCTACAACCAACTTAATGACAAAGATGATACCAACGCCAATCCTGATAATGCTGCAGACAATGAGATCAGGGAAAAGACGATAGAAGAAAGCAGTGAAGTCCTGAAGAGTAACCATGAAGATAAAATAAGGTATGTGTGTAACAAATGTCCTTATAAAAGTCAGGCTATAAAGAGTTTTAAATGTCATATCCAGATGCATGGTCTAGCTAGAAAGTACCGCTGTGACTATTGTGACTGGAGTACAGAGAGACTTAACCTTATCTGTCAACATAGACGAGTACACGCCTCGGAACCAGGATTCGACCCAAATCCAGGCGACATCAAATTTCTCAACAGAGATTACCTCTTAGAAAACAAAGGAAATTCAGACAATAATGTTTATTTCGCTATGATAGAAAATGAGAATAAAATTACAAGTTCAACAAATGAAAAGTCTCAACACATCAAGAAAAGTGGTCAAAAGCAGCATAATTGTAAGATCTGTCCGTTCAGCACCGAGGACTTGAATGCCGCCTCCTATCATAAGAAACTTCATTGTATACAAGCTTTATATAACTGCTCCGAGTGCTCCTACAGCATCAATAACATGGCAGCTCTTAAAGAACATATCAAACTTCATCAAAAAGAGAGACAAATGTTGAAATTAACTCTTGGAGATGGTACAAATCGTCAAAAATGTCCGAAATGTCCGTACAACAGTCCAAACAAGAATCTACTGGTTAACCACATTACTTTACACTCCTCAGGTCGGAAATATGCATGTCCTGACTGTGATTTTAGTACAGACAAACTAAAGCTTCTAGAATTTCATCTGAAAGTCCATGAAGAAGGTTATTCTGATAGTGATTCTTTGGAAGAGGAGATAACTCTGCTATTGAAACATTATCCTGATACTATAGGTCCGCGACTTTACTTCAGTACGTCTAACCTAAACGAACTGGATAGTGACAGTAACGATACTGCTGATCTGGATCTTAGTTGTGATCAATGTCCATTCAGTACACCATCTAAAGATGAACTAGGACAACATATACAACATCATGATAGCCAAACTAAATCTAATCTTAACTGCACCTTCTGCACTTTCAGCTGTACAAACGAGGAAGAGCTACTCCAACATGCACAAGTCCACTTCCCCAGCATGAAACTAGACCTGGACACCATGAAGCTGCTGAGGAAACAGAACAACAGTTACAGGAAAAACTTATCCAGGTCCTTCCATGGTGATGGTAACACTGGCGAGGGTGACAAATCTAGTGATGAAAATGGTGAACCTGACTCTACAGTAAGTGATCCCCTACCAACTGAATGTGACAAAACATTTGAGGAACAGGAGAAAACTAAAGTATATGTTTGTCAGTTCTGTGAGCGTGAATTCCACTGTAAAACTACAATGTTGCAGCATGAGAAACAACACCTTGTGGGATCTTAATCATTGGACATTGATTTACTGAATTAATCATTGGATGTTGGTTTACTGGATTGAACAACACTTTTATTTTGCTGACCAGTAGATATTTCGATTGGTTCCGTGATGGATTTTACTAATCATCAATCATTGGACTATCAATGTTTTGAGCATTGGTGAATATGGTGCTCGGATATGATCCATGATTTACAATGTGACAATGCCACCGTGGCAAGATGTGCAAAGTGCTAGTACTGGTGCTTGATGAATGTGGTAGAAGCGGTATAACCAGGAATAGACTGTGCAAAGTGTTTGCGAAATGTTCATCTTGTGTTCAATCAATGGATGTAACATTTTATCGTCTTAACAAGTCATTCCAATTTGTGGGAACAAAGTTTAGTATGGAAAAATATGTGTGTATAAAACTGCTGAACCTTATTATTTCATGATGATAATACAACATTCCAGACTGTTGAAATGGGACCAAATAAGCTAGAAATGGAACAAACTATATTAATTGGGAACAAATCGGCTCGAATTGGAACAAACTGTGTTATTGGCAACAAATGTGTTATTGACTTATAAGTTCGAGGATGGAAAAAGATCATGCAAACTAAAAAACATTCCATTTGTTGAATATAAGCCATTCTCTTAGTATGTTGAAGAAGGTACAAAAATGACTTTCATAGGGTGCTACATTAAAGCTTCTATTGTTAACCATGAGATTTGAAAATTTGAAAATCGAAAATAATTGTGGCCTTAGAAAGATTTTCAGAGCAACATTTAAGAGGGGATAAAGACATCCTACCTTTTTTATTTCAATTCAAAACCCTATGTTGTGGGTACTCATTTAAATTGTCTTTATGAGACGATTCAAATGAGTACCCACAACAAAGAGTTTGACGAACAATAGAGGAAATATTGCATTTTTAAAGGTCATTTCCCCCTCTTATTTGCAGTTCTGGATCTATATATTTTGTGCTGAGGTTTTATGTAAATGTTTGTTTTGTTCAATTTGTCTTCCTGTCTGCCTGATTGAGCAAACTGTGATAATTCCGACATATCAGGAACTTTATAAACTAGGTTTAGAATTAGACCAGGGTTGACCAAGGTTTAAATTTAAACCATGATTATACAACTGAACGTTATAATTTGTGAAGCAAAATTAGTCTTCCTAAAAATTGTTATATTTCTATGTTTTATGAAGTAATTTCTTTGTGTATGTTAACCCTTTCCCAAACGGCAAAATTTTAGGGTGATCCACTTCAAAAAGTGCCACGAATGACAAAATGGATGTTATTAAAGATAGGATTTGTGTAAAATATGCCACAGAAAATATTGAAACAAAAGGAGAAACTGCTGGTCATCAGCAGTTTCTTCTTTTGTTTCAATGTTTTCCCAAGCCTTTTCTATTAGGGACGTCAAAACCAGGTCTTGTTTGGGAAAGGGTCAAATAATATTATTCAACCCTTTCCCAAACAGCTAAAATAGGAGGACAAAATGGGTGTTTATAAAGGTAGGATTTTTCTATAACAAAAATCATTGAGACAAGATGAGAAAATGCTCAATATCAGCATTTTCTTCTTTTGCCTCATTGTATTTTCTCAAGTTTTTACTACTACAGGCATCAAAATCGGGTCATGTGGGAAAGGGGATGCATTTAAAAACTTGAAAATCTTAAATTTATGCTTAAATTCCTGGTGCTTCAAAACAATTGCTTTTCCTTTATGATGCATTTTATTTCGGTCTTCCTTTGAAAAGTGCCTTGGTAAGAACAACGTAAATAAAATCCTGTGATTACATTTATTTTGTTTTATAATGAGTATTTGTCTTTATTGTTTTGATATATTGTTCATAATAATAGCATTTAAAATTAAGCTTATTGTTTTCAAAGCCATTTTCTGCTGAGATAGCTATAAGGGTCCACAATTTATTACCAATGGAAAATGGATGAAAACATTCCAAATATATTTAGTTAGTAGAAGTAGAAACTTGACTAGGCATTCATTTAATTTTCTCATTTCATTTAGAACGTAATTAAGGTAGTATGTGCATACTTGTCTGTTCTTTTTTTGCACAAAAAACTGTTTTGTTAATGTCCACACAGTAAATGATTTTCATCATCTATATCTGTATTCAATATTTGTATAACTATTTGCAAAATGTAATTATGCATCAATGCAACATGGCGTTCATCAATTTGTATTTGTTAAAAATCAATCCAATTTGCCATTTAAAGAAAGTGCAATTAGATAATGTGTTCTTATTTGATGTAATTGCCTCATATCATTCGTTATTTTCCATTAGATTTATGTAAATCGTTAATTGCTTATTTATGTAAATACTCTATTGCTGTATATGTAATAATTTTAGTTTCAAATAAAATTACTTTAAAAGTTAAGAGGAATGTATCAATTTTTCTGTTGATCAAAACAATCACGAGTCATGCAACTAAGAAAACAATATGGTAAAAGTAGAGGATGATTGCATGTAAAGATCATTTTCTCCTTTTCTCACATTGTCTTCTCTAAAGAGCCTTTCATAAAGTCTGTATAACTTTTCATGTTTTATCATTTTTCCATTATTTTCCAAAAAAACTTTATCCAAGATTAGTGTCTAAAATGTGTGATTGCTTGATAAATTCGTTAAGTCATAGATAGATCAAACCGTCTTTTAGTTAACAAAATCTTATTCTGGTCCAAATTAGAAATAAATAGATGAAATGTTGCTAATGAAGGAAGTGCTGATAATGTACACTTGCTTCTTTTCCAAAATGTTTTGAAAGAATATATTTTTCAGTCATCAAAGTAAAATTTTATTTTGGAAAGGGATGAATAAGCCTGAGTCACAATTTGTATCAGAAAAGTAATGGTATATTAGCCAGGATCTGGAAAAAGTGACCTTGGAGCATTTTAGAAACTCAAGTTTCTTATTAGCCTCTGGTCATGTATAGTCTAATATGGATCCATTCTGTTTTAACCCTTTCCCAAACAAGACCTGGTTTTGGTGTCCTTAATATATATGGTTTGGGAAAACATTGAGGCAAAAGCAGAAACTGCTGATAACCAGCAGTTTCTCCTTTTGTCTCAATATTTTCTGTGCCATATTTTACACAAATCATGTCTTTATTATAGTCATTTTTGTCGTCTGCAGCAGCTTTCAAATTGGACTACCCTAAAATTATGTCGTTTGGGAAAGTCCGAAACGACAAAATTTTAGGGTCGTCCAATTTGTAAGATGCTGCAGACGATAAAATGGACATTGAAAAAGAAAGGATTTGTGTATGATATAGCTAAGAAAATATGGAGACAAAAGGAGAAACCGCTGGTTATCAGCAGTTTCTTCTTTTGTCTCAATATTTTTCCAAGCATTTTCTATTAGGGACGTCAAAACCAGGTCTTGTTTGGGAAAGGGTTACAGCTGATGAATACTATTAGAGAACAACATGGGTCTAACTTAGACAGTGTGAATGTACATGCTGATCTGGATCCATTATGTTGGTCTCCAAAGCCTTAAGTCGAGCCCTTTCTTCCAGATCTTGGCTTGTTTGTATATAGTGGGTATTAATTTTGTCTACATAAAATTGAACAATTTATTGTTCACTAATTTTTTTTGAGCATACAATATCATTCCAATTATAAGTAGTTGTAGTTGTTTCTTAGTTACTGTATATTATACTGTTGTTCCATATTATATCAAAATATCATTGAGCCACTGTATTATGTCAACCCTTTCCCAAAAGGCAAAAATTTACGCTTCAAATTTGAAAGCCCCTGCAGATGACAAATTTAATGTTGTCCTCATGGCATGTGTGCCTAATGTGCATTTAATAGTAGTACTTTCTTCTTTTTTCTCAAATGTTTTCTTGATCAGGGATGTCAAAATCAGGTCTTGTTTGGGAGAGGATTAACTATGCAGTCTGTAAGCTGTTGTAACAATACTTTGATTCAGATTCCAATCAGAAAAAATAATTCATTGATAGCATGATTATTGTAGAAATTGGCCTTTAATTTTCTGGTTCAAATTTGTGGCGTGCTGATTATGCAAAGCATTTAAATCATGCAAGTTGTACATAAATCCTTTAATTAAATAAAGTTGATCAATTTTTTTTCAAAATTTTTGAAGATGCTACTTTGCTATGAAAAGTTCTTCCAAGTCATTGTTGATTTTTTGTTGTTGACTATTTGATTATATACATTTGGGGAACAATATAATTTTTGGGAACAATTTAATGCATTTTGTTAATTGTTTATACATTCTTGCATTCAAAGAACAAAATTGATGTGTATTTTCGTTTTGTTTCATAGTGTAAATTAGGACCAGTTTGGTCAAATATGTTTATAATGTTAATATATAATGTACATTTTACGAACAAACTGTGCAGTTTTGCAAGTATTTGTTGATAACAAATCATTGTCTTCCATTGTGTAAAGATTTAGTTTAATATTCAATTTATAATTAGTTTAGATTGCTAAGTTCTTGAACAACTTTGTTGTCATTGTAAATTACTGGGTGAAAGTACAGAAGTATCCTACCCAAAGTGTGCCTTATTTTTAACCCATTCCCATATAATGATGCCTTTTGCCACCGCACTGGATAAAGGCTTGAGAAATCATTGTGGTAAATGAAGAAATTGCTTGTAATAAGGGGAAATCATATGAAACATAATTGGAGAGCATTCAATATCTTCTGTTGCAAGATTTTAGATGCCCTCTGATAATATCATTGAAACATTTCCTTGCTTTTCTTCAAAAACCTTGTAACTACAGATTGTTTTCATTTGTAGTTACATGGTTTTCAAAGAAAAGCAATGATATGTTTAATCACATAGGGAAAAAAAGCAATTTTTCTCAGATTTTTTTTTTGAAAATAGAACTGACGATTAGTTATTTTGATTGCTATATAGTTTATATATTTTGTATAACCAGCTGTTTATTTGTTATAATGATTAATGAATGCTATAATTAGAGGGCAAATTTTATTTTATTTGAAATGTCAATACATGTAATATGTATCAGTACAATTAATAAATTTGATTATTTTAAATTTTCGTTGAGTTTGTGTGGACCATTTTCCATGGAACTGCTTAATCTTTTTCTAAACAAAAACATCCGAGACCATATTGTCGCTTTTTAACACATATCTCATAATTGCAGCTTGTTTTAGGATGCAGTTATGAAGTTTTTGTTGATAAGCAGCAATATATTTAATTTCAAAAGTGAAGCCTACGACAATCAATGAAACTTCATTCAGTTGTGTAGAAAACATTGAAAAAATGAATAAATGGAAGTGTTAAGCATTTTCATCTTTTGCTTCCATGTTTTCCAAGAATTTTTATTCCAAAAAAGGAACATCAAACCTAGGTTTGGAAGGGTCACAATGGTTATCGTCCTAATGTAAAAAAACTGCCTTCAAAAAGCCGAACAGTCCCAATAACAAGAAAGGGTGTCAGAACAAAGTAGTCAAAGAAGTGAAATATTGAAAAGTATTTTACATCTTTTCCCACCATGTTTTCATTTAACCCTTTCCCGAACGACAAAATTCTAGGGTGATCCACTTCAAAGACTACCACAAATGACAAAATGGATGTAATTAAAGATAGGATTTGTGTAAAATTTGGCACAGAAAATATTGAGACAAAAGGAGAAACTGCTGGTTATCAGCTGTTTCTTCTTTTGTTTCAATGTTTTCCCAAGCCTTTTCTATTAGGGACTGTTGTTTGGTAAAGCTGACTGTAAAGTGGACAAATTGATCCCTTTCCAAATGGAGGCTGTTCCAATTTTAAAATAAGCAACATACTAAAAAATTATCTGATGTTTAAAGTTGAAAATATGCGTGCTGTTGCACAGAAAATACTGCGAGAAATGAAAAAAATTGCTGGTTATTAACAATTTCATCTTTTCTCTCAATTATTGCTGTAAGTCATTGCTTGGAAAAACTGAAATCAACCACTGTAGCCAAAGTACAGTCCACTCGACTTTCCCAAAGAAGACATGGCCCCTGTTTCATCAAAACATTTAAGACATGTTTTTGACTTACCTGTCTTAAAACAACAATAGCATAGCCCAAGTCTTGATAGATTGGCGATTCGAGTTCTTGTCCTAAAGTTGTCGTAAGTCATCGATAAGTCAAAAATACGTCTTAATTAAATGATTTGATGAAACAGGCCCCTGGATTTTTTATCCCTCAAAGAAATGGCATGAGAAAACATTTAGGCAAACAAAAATCTCTCTTCTGCTTCTTTGAAAGGAACTGGCTTTGACAAAAATTTTCACGTTTGCTAATTCATGAAAGTATGGTATGGAAAGCACTGGCGGAAAAGGAGACGATTTGGGGTGTCCCCATTTTACTACAATGTTTTCCAAAGTGTCCTTAATATAATGTTAAAGACATCGAAACCATGTGCTGTTTGGCAGAGGGTTATACTATTTACCAAACTTAGATTCAATTTGAAAGTAGTTGCAGATATACAAAATTTAAATTCTTTTTTAAATAGTGGAGAAAATATTGAGGCAAAAGGAGAAAATGCTGATTAACGAAATTGTTTTGGTTTTTTGGGTAGAAAATGTGTGAAGAAGTTGCTTTTCACAAGCACTTCTTTATTTGCCACAGTGTTTTCTGATGCATGTATCTTGTGGGGCATCAAAAAAGTATCCATGTGTGGGAATTTGTTTTAAAATATTTGTTATGTATTATATCATTCTGTTATTCTGTTAGCCTTTGAAGTGCTTAATTGGCAATAAAATTCTTTATAAGAGATCAGTATAGAGAAAGTTAAGTCTACCTCTCATTGAAAAGAACTTTGGGAAACATTGAGAGGAGAAGAAACAAGTATTTTTCTCTTCATTGTTTTCTATCCTGTGAAGACAAGCAGGCAGTGCAGACCAAGATCAGACTGTCAAGTGAAATTCGTCACAGTCTAATCTTTGACTATATTTATCCATCATATTTTAATGACTAATCAGGGATCAGCTATATGCTTGGTTCAAATGTGTCTACTTTATTATTATTTCCTTATTTTTCTTCGAAAATCTTGTAACTGCAGCTTAAAACAAGCTGCAGTTACAAGGATTTTGACAAAAAGTAGCAACTTTGGTTTGTTTTTTGCCAATCAAAAGCGCTTAAAGTGTTTCAGAATTAATTTTGCTATGTTTTGTATGGAAAGATACCAAGTGTGATAATACATTGTACATAGTTTTAGAATTAGATCTATCTAAATATTGTATATAGAAATGTTTTTTGAAATTACTTGTTTTGTCTTTTTGATTTTTTAAAATCCTGTAGAATTACAAAGAAACGTTATTTATGTTGATGCTGTTTTTTGTCATGAAAGTATGTCAAACTTTAAACAATTACTTTACATTTACATATTTACTAAAATGGCAATAATTTATTGGTCTTGAAATGTGATGTGTTAAAAAGGAAAAAATTCATAGTACCAACATAAAATTTACTTAAAGTAAAGTTAAATGTTCTGGATCATAATTTTTTGGGTTGAAAGGGTGAAATAATGTAAGAAAGAAGAAAACATCAATGATCGAACAAAGAAAGGTTAAAGATGTGACAATTATGTTGTAAAAGACCTATGATACAAAATTGAAATGTCTTGTTCCATTTGCTTGTCCAGTGGCGGATCCAGGATTTCTGAAAGGGGGGTTCGAATTTACAATTAGGGGGGTTTGTTTTCCTATTAATATACAATTTTGACTGAATTTCTGCATGAAAATGAAAGAATTACGCTTCAGAGGGGGGTTCGTTTGAACCCCCCGAACCCCCTCTGGATCCGCCACTGTTGTCAAATCACAGTGTGCCGCTCGGTCTAGGCATTTAGACTCACCATTTCTCGTCATCTCACATTGTACGCCCTCAGGCGAAAACTCAAAATTCCATTGGATGATGGATTTTAAATGCTTAGCTTTTGACCTCTGGGGATGCATTCCAAAACAATGACTAGCAATTAAGCGAAACTTTAAGCATGTTTTAGGGGAGCTTTTGTGCAATAAAAGGAAGAAATTTAAATGAATCTTGATTCTTTCCTTAATGACGACTTTTTCATTTTCTTCTTAGATGTCTTGTTATTCTTAAATATCAAAAGTTCATGAATAAATTTCCTTGTATCACGGTTTTGTCTAAAATTGAGTCAGATAAATCTAATGCAGACTGAAAATTTATGCAAAAAGTCTTTATGTCCTATCCTATTACCAGACAGCAAACATTTATAATAATCCAAATTTCGAAGATGTTGCAGAGAAATTTCAAGTTAAGCAACTGTTACATTTTTTGTTTTTTCTGGATAGAAAAAAAAACATTGCAGGAAATGAAGAAATTGCTTGTCATAAGCAATTTCTTCATTTACAACAATGTTTTCCAAGGCATTCATCTTGTTGGGCTTAAAAAAGCGTCCTTATGTGGGAATGGGATATGACATAGCTTGTCTGTAAATTATCATTGTCCGCATGTTTTGTAAGATGGCATTTAAGTTTTTATATCCATGAGCTACATGTATTTCTTTGTCTGCTTTTTATGTGGTTTTACATCATTCTGATTGGTAATGAAAAGCATTAAAATTTAAAACAAGTCTGATTGGCAAATCATTTGAAAAAATGGCTAAACATACTCCAAGTTAATTTTATATATCAAAAATAGATTGTTGCCAAAATATTTTAAAAGTTTGTTCAGAATCTGATGTTTTAGGGCATTTTTCAAGACGGCCAAAATCGGGGATAAGTTCAGAAATGATTAATTTTAATTCAGCTGTGGTCAAAGCGCAGTGGGTTGTGCATCAGACTCTTACTTATGCCATCCTCGGCAAACAGCATTTTGAACATTTGTCTTCCACCAATAGTTGAATAATCATAAACCTATGTGGGCGAGCATTAGGAGTCTTGGAAAGGAGGCTGTGGTGGTACTAGTGAGAGAAGCAACAGGAATCCATGGTTAGGTACTCCAGCCCCATCAATATGACCATTGCAGTTGAACGAGGGGTTAAACTCAATTCAATCAATCATTTATGTAAATGTGCTTTAAATACACCATTTTTGCGCTAAAACCTACATTTAGGTGAAAGGTAATGGAATGGCTTGAAGGTATATTATGATGCTTTTCAACGAAAAACCAGTAACTGCAGCTTGTTTTAAGCTGCAGTATACAAGGTTTTTGTTGAAAAAGGATGATTAGCTAGTCAAGCTGTCTGAAGACATTTGAAGTTAGATCAGTAATTTCCACATGGCTGATTGATAGTTGTAGAACATTTACATATCTTCTTCATAGGGCAATTATACCTTTTACTTCATAAAGTTACAAGTATAGTTATCATCATGCTAAATTTTCTCCAATTCTTATCTGATCTGTTTTAACCTTTCTCAAATGACGGCATTTTTAAGCTGGTCTACATTCAAACGAAATGAAGATGAAAAATTATGTTGCTAGAAATAGGATATTTAAATTTATTTAATGCTGTAGAAAACATTGAGTTACAAGAAGAATTTTCTTGTTTTCAACAATTTCAGGTTTTCCTCTTAAACAATTAAGTAATGATTTTACTTTTGATGAGATTCTCTCTCAAATAAGGAAAAATGGGGTATTTCCCAAAATAAATGATAAATGAAGTTTGAGTCATCATATGTTTTTGGGGGAAATCCATTTTATATGATGGAAGAATTTCAAAACATCTTATATATTATAATTGATGAAGAAAATAAAGAGTGATTAGGCTTTTTACATGAATTCTCATAAATTTTTTGGGTCTTTTAAATAATTCAGGTCCCTGATAATAGAATTTATACAAATTTAATTTCAGATACCTTTGGAAAGGTAGAAAATTTCGGTCAAAAGCATCTTCTTTTCTCACAGTCATTACAATTTTTTTCTAAATTTTGGTGATAAATGTGATAACATTAATTTTTGTAAATAAATTAATCGTTACTAGGTAAAGTTCTTAACATTAAAAACGTCAATAAAAGATAAGGCTTGAAAGTAACAGTAATTTATAAAGGTTTACTTAGAATTTCAAAATGAAATTCCTTTAATAGAAGCATACACATGCATTCCATTCGGTCTTGTTGACAAAATGATGTAGATATTTTAAATGCCTGTACATAAAATGGTCATATCAATTAAGTTTTTTTTTACTTTATTATTCTCTTTATCATTATAATTCATCATTATGCATTTTAGTGATGTGTATCATCGGCTTCATTCGAGTGTAGCGTAACTACAGCTTGAATAAGCTGTGCTTACAGGGTTTTCAAACATAGCCATTGATATCACTGCTTTTCAGCAAAAACCTTGTAACTGCAGCTTATTACAAGCTGCAGTTACGAGGTTTTTGTTGAAAAGCAACAATATGCTGTTCTGCAGGAGTGACCCTGATGTAAGCATTGTCCTATGGCCATCATGGACATATACCGTAAGTAAAACTTTTTTTCTCAAATGATAAAATGATACAAGTCATTATTGAAAGTATTACATGTACATGTACAACCCAGCCACAAATTCAGTATCTTTAAAGTATATTAAAAGTACAAATGAAGTCCTCTGTCAGAGTATAAGTGAGGTACAATAGAAGCACATACTTCTTCTGTACTTTAGCTTTTTATCAGAAATGTACATATTTAAATATACAGCTAAAGTTCTATTGAAGCGCGTCTGAAATATGCTAATTATGCTTCAAATGTACTGCGAAGTACAACTAAAGTCCCATACTTATTTTGAAGCGCGTCTGAAATATGCTAATTAGGCAGAAGTACAACTAAAGTACACACCCTGAAGTACATTTGAAGCATATCATAAAAGCTTCACAGGAAGTACTACTGAAGTACATTCAAAGCATATTTTTCATCAGTGCTCAAGGTGGTGCTTCAAAGATGCTTTACCATATGATGTACAACAAATGATTGCAATATGTGGGTGGGGAATGGTAAAAAATAGAACTTTTAAATTTGTTAAATTTAGTCAGAAGAACACTCACCAAAGTTGCCTTAGATCTCTACTAATGTCTTGGTCTTTCCATTAAGTGAATCCCTTAATATCATGATAATCCATCAGTTCCAAGTTGGAAATTCTGCTCATAAAACATTTTCTTTCAAAAAATGACAGACAAGTAAAATTCCCTCCAATTTTCTAAAGAGGAAGTGACCTCATATATAGACTGGAACTGGACTGAAATTAGACTGGGAGTATTCTTAGGTATAGTTAAATTACTTGGTACTTCTAAAGAAGTCCCACCTACAGTAAGTTTAGTTTCTGAAGTACATTTAAAGTACTTAGTACTTCTTAAGAAGTCCCACCTACAATAACTTAAGTTTCTGAAGTACATTTAAAGTACTTGGTACTTCTTAAGAAGTCCCATATATAATAATTTAAGTTTCTGAAGTACATTTAAAGTACTTGGTACTTCTGAAGAAGTTCCCATCGTGATAGAGCAGCTCACTTGAAGTCCCTGAGCTTCAACAGAAGTATATTTCAGAAGCCTAATTGAAGCCTCTGGGACTTCGGGTGAAGCAGACCTTCATGACTTGAAGTACTTTATAAGTATATCAGAGGTACATTTGAAGTACAGAGACTTAACTGAAGTCTCTGCTTCTTTTGTGGCGGGGAATGAAAACAAAAATGACTTGTATGTAATTTGTCAAATGATTTGACCTTGATTAAATCATTATATTGTTTATTAACTATAATAATACCTTGTTATCATTTGTACATAGTATTGTTAATTGATTGAATTGATGCTTTTCCAATGAAACAATTTTAGACTGTTCCAGTTTTAACGCTGCTGCTGTGCTTTATCACAGAAAATAGAAAATGTGTGAGTAACAGCATGGAAGATCTTGAGGGAAAAGGAGGAAATGCTTGTTTTCATTTTTTTCTTCTTTTCCCTGGATCAAATTCTTGTAAATAACAAAGCAATATCCTGTACTGTAGGTTCTTCAAAACTAGGCATTGAATGGGAAAGGGGTTTTACATATAATTAGTTTGGCTTTCAGGTCGTAAGTCTTCCTTATAGTGCCTTATTGGCATTCATTGTGCCTTATTTTGTGTATATATGTGCCTTATATTGGCTGTATCCAATGTATAGTTAATGTTTTGTACCGACATTAGACTTTCATAGACATTGAAATTTTTTGTAGGTCATTTGAACACCAAACATTGTTTTGGTTTGGAAATAGGTTGAAATGTTCTTAGATAACCAAAACTCAATACTATATGAACCTTTTCTGATTTTATTCTACTATAAATTTGTGAAACAAATTATGCTCACAATATGGAGTTATGGTAATAATGCCTCATTTTCTTATACTTATGAAAGGGAGATAACCTATTTATGGAATAAAAATCTTGTGATTACATTAGATTATTTCCCTTTGGTAAGCAAAAATATGTGGACACGCACTTAACTATTATAACTTTCTTGTCTTTTTGATCATTAGTATAATCATTTTCTTATTTTTCTTTGACATGGACTAGTTGGTTTTTAACATGTCAATTTTACTTGGAGAATGGTTTTGTATAAATCTGGTACAATTTTTGCAACAATGTTCATTTTGAAATAGTCCAGCAGTGTTGAATAGATTAAGATTAGATTTCATGTACATACAAGCTAATCTAAATCTATGCAGCATGCTAAAACCTTTTTCTCAAAAAATAAATAAGTTTGAACATTATTGAAAATATTTTTAAAGTGAACTTAAATCGACATGATAATTATAATGTACAAAGATTCTTGCAAAGCCATTCTTAATTGTTAAATTTGTTCATATTATACATTATGGTTGATCATTTATACATAATAAAGGCCTTATATCTTTCTTTCTTGCATGGTCTTCCAGTTCAAAGACATGCGATCACTTATGTCATATCTATGCAATACATATTACATGATTTTGTCCATTAAATAATTTATACTTAAATATTGTCTCGTTAATTCTATGAATACCTTCCATTGTTTATCCCCCATCTGTGGTGAATATTCTTCCCAACATTAGTCTCCCACATGGTGGATTAACCCATTACCAAACGGCAAAATTTTAGCCTAGTCCAAATTCAAAGATGATGCAAACAACAATTTAGAGTGAATTAATTTTTGCATTTTTTAGTCTTTTTACGTAGAAAACATTGTGGAAAATGAAGAAATTGCTTTTCACAAGCAATTTCTTCATTTTCCACGATGTCTTCCAAAGCCATTAACTTGTTGGGGGTCAAAAGGAGTCATTGTGTGGTAATGGGTTAAAGCCTCTCTTACAACCGGTCGTATATGCTCCTGTGTGTGGTCTGCGTCTAAAACTTAGGCATAGTCGTGCGATGCACGCACATGCAACACACAATTTTGGTGGATGCAACCACGGTGCAGACTGCACATAGCAAAGAATCGACAAGACAATTGTTAGTCCCCCACCCGTTACCGGTTGGGGGACTATAGGTTTGCTCGATTCCGTCTGTCTGTCCGTCCGTCCGTCTGTCCGTCACACTTTTGTCCGGGCTATATCTTCTAAACCATATGTGCTAGCAACTTCAAACTTGGTACACTTATAGATCTCATTGAGGAGAAGTGTCATGTTCAAGAACCGTTACTCTGCCACGCCCACTTTTTGAGTTATTGCCCTTTGTTGTTTTTACCCCAACATTCTTGTCCGGAACGTATCTCCTAAACTATGTGTGATAGCAACTTCAAACTTTGTATACTTATAGATCTCATTGAGAAGAAGTGTCATGTTCAAGAACCGTTACTCTGCCACGCCCTCTTTTTGAGTTAATGCCCTTTGTTGTTTTTACCCTTACATTCTTGTCCGGAACATATCTCCTAAACTATGTGTGCTAGCAACTTCAAACTTTGTACACTTATAGATCTCATTGAGGAAAAGTGTCATGTTTAAGAACCATAACTCTGCCACGCCCACTTTTTGAGTTATTGCCCTTTGTTGTTTTTAGCCTTACATTCTTGTCCTGATCATATCTCCTAAATTATAAGTGCTAGCAACTTCAAACATTGTACACTGATAGATCTTATCGAGGAGAAGTGTCATGTTTAAGAACTGTTACTCTGCCACGCCCACTTTTTGAATTATTGCCCTTTGTTGTTTTTACCCTTACATTCTTGTCCGGAACATATCTCCTAAACTATGTGTGCTAGCAACTTCAAACTTTGTACACTTATAGATCTCATTGAGGAGAAGTGTCATGTTCAAGAACCGTTACTCTGCCACGCCCACTTTTTGAGTTATTGCCCTTTGTTGTTTTTACCCTTACATTCTTGTCCGGAACATATCTCCTAAACTATGTGTGCTAGCAACTTCAAACTTGCTACACTTATAGATCTCATTGAGGAGAAGTGTCATGTTCAAGAACCATAACTCTGCCACGCCCACTTTTTGAGTGATTGCCCTTTGTTGTTTTTAGCCTTACATTCTTGTCCCAAACATATCTCCTAAATTATAAGTGCTAGCAACTTCAAACATTGTACACTGATAGATCTTATCAAGGAGAAGTGTCATGTTTAAGAACGGTTACTCTGCCACGCCCACTTTTTGAGTTATTGCCCTTTGTTGTTTTTACCCTTACATTCTTGTCCGGAACATATCTCCAAATTATTTGTGCTAGCAACTTCAAACTTTGTACACTTATACATCTCATTAAGGAGAAATGTCATGTTCAAGAACCATAACTCTGCCACGCCCACTTTTTGAGTTATTGCCCTTTGTTGTTTTTACCCTTACATTCTTGTCCGGAACATATCTCCTAAACTATGTGTGCTAGCAACTTCAAACTTTGTACACTTATAGATCTCATTGAGGAGAAGTGTCATGTTCAAGAACCGTTACTCTGCCACGCCCACTTTTTGAGTTATTGCCCTTCGTTGTTTTTACCCTTACATTCTTGTCCGGAACATATCTCCTAAACTATGTGTGCTAGCAACTTCAAACTTTGTACACTTATAGATCTCATTGAGGAGAAGTGTCATGTTTAAGAACCATAACTCTGCCACGCCCAATTTTTGAGTGATTGCCCTTTGTTGTTTTTAGCCTTACATTCTTGTCCGGATCATATCTCCTAAATTATAAGTGCTAGCAACTTCAAACATTGTACACTGATAGATCTTATCGAGGAGAAGTGTCATGTTTAAGAACGGTTACTCTGCCACGCCCTCTTTTTGAGTTATTGCCCTTTGTTGTTTTTACCCTTACATTCTTGTCCGGAACATATCTCCTAAACTAAATGTGCTAGCAACTTCAAACTTTGTACACTTATACATCTCATTAAGGAGAAGTGTCATGTTCAAGATCCATAACTCTGCCAAGCCCTTTTTTTGAGTTATTGCCCTTTGTTGTTTTTAGCCTTACATTCTTGTCCGGATCATATCTCCTAAATTATAAGTGCTAGCAACTTCAAACTTGCTACACTTATAGATATCATTAAGGCTAAGTGTCATGTACAAGACAGTATAGATATCATTAAGGCTAAGTGTCATGTACAAGAACTGTCACTCTGCCATGTCCACTTTTTGAGTTATTGCCCTTTGTTGTTACTATCCTTACATTTTTGTCCCGAACTTATCTCCTAAACCATAAGTCCTAGCAACTTCAAATTATATACACTGGTAGATCTCATTGAGAAGAAGTGTAATGCACAAGAACTGTTACTCTGCAACATCCACTTTTTTAGTTATTGTCCGTTGTTGTTTTTTATTCTTACATTTTTGTCCGGACCATATCTCCTGAGCCATTAGTGTAAGCAACTTCAAACTTGGTACACTTATAGATCTCATTGAGGACAAGTGTCATGTACAAGAATCATTCTTCTCCGCCCACTTTTGCAGTTATTGCCCTTGGTTGTTTTTACCCTTATATTTTTGTTTGGGACATTTTGTCCAAAACCTAATGTGCTAGCAACTTCAAATTTTGTATACAGTTATAGATCTAGTAAGTAGGAGATATATTATAAGAAAGGATTTTTTGTTATCCGGTGGGGGACTCCTGTATTGCATCGCAATACAACATGCACTTGTTCTTTTCTACAACCATTCTGCGTCTTTCAGAACGTCTTTCAGAACGTCAGGAGCACACAAGACAGAAGTACTGAGCACATATGACAGACATGCATGACGCAGGGAAAATTATACACAAATTCCAGACGACTCACAAAGAAGTCGTACTTTCCTCGAAAGAGGTTCATACCTGTACTTTTAACCTGCTTTGAATGTACATGTTTTAAGCCTCTCTTACAACCTGTCGTGCTTCTTTAGAAGCTTAACTCATTACCAGACAGCAAAATTTTGAATTGGTCCAAATTTAAAGATCCTGCAGATGAAAACTTCAAGTGACTGAGATTCATATATCGCTGCTTTGCCATGAAAACCTGGTAACTGCAGTTTAAAACAAGCTTTAGTTACAAGGTTTTCATTGAAAAGCGACAATATAAACTTTGGTTAGTGCTAACCAAATGGATAAATACCTGTTTTGGTTTTCTTATAACTAAACAGGAAAATTTAAACAAAACGTAGCATTAACAAAAGTTTATATAACTGCGCTCAGATGATTAGCAAAGAACTTTTGAAAGTTCTTAGTTACACAATTTACAATTAAGCACATTACAATAGTTTGGAGTTAACTGTGTTACATGGATCTTAATTTAGAAACTCTTTGTTTATGTCAATGGTTTGGGGCTAGTTGCAGGCAATGTCCTACTTGTACATTTAGTCCCATGTTTACTATTCGATAATATCAGGATCAGGAAATTTTGGAATCTGAATCCATCAAGACTGTCATTTGGGAAATAGTTAATCAACAAAATGTAACATATCTGTTAACTTCAAATTCATTTCAGTATGTAAGAAAATGAGCACCTACGACTACGTACTTGCTGAAAGACTAAAACAAGTCAAGACAAGCAAATTCGTTGAATTGATATCCCCCGCCGAATATATTTTCATTGTCAATGGAGTGGCGCAGAAACGAATATCACTCTGTATACATGTATATGACTTCAACAGAACGAATATCACTCTTCAACAGTCAGGGGCAGTAAGTCTGAATTCAATGGTCGAACCGGGTAACCCCGACGATATGCGCATGTCCTCTCTGAAGTGAAGCTGTGCACAAAGTTTCATTGAAATTCGTTCTAAAGTTTTCAAGAAATAGCGAGGACACGAATATCACTATGTATGTATATGGCTTCAACAGTCAGGGGCAGTAACTCTGAATTCATTGGTCGAACCGGGTAACCCCGACAATATGCACATGTCCTCTTTGTAGTGAAGCTGTGCACAAAGTTTCACTGAAATCCAGTCTATAGTTTTCAAGAAATATTGAGTACACGAATCTCGGACGGACGGACAGACGGATGGAAGGACAACGCAAAAACAAGAGGCAGATGTCAGCAGCAGATGTGTGAGTAGTCATGTAATAAATTGTGCACTCAAACAATGTCTGATGTCCCAAATTGAAAAGAATATATGTACTACAGGGGTTCTGAAATCTTTAAATTGGCTACTTGTCCATGCTTGTTTGTGTGAAAAATGTCAATTGTTCGTATGAACAATAATGAGCAAAATGTTGGCAAATTTTACTAGTCTGTTACCCCTTTGGGACAACCTGGGCAACTCGGACAATGGATTTCAGAACCCCTGTGTAGGGAAAAAATAGAGACAAAAGAAGTAAATGTTGATTACCAGTATTTTTTTGCTTTTGTCTTGATATTTTCTCTGCTATATTGTATACAAATTGTTGTTTCATTTACATTGTTTTAGACGTCAGCAGCAGCTTTCAATTTGGAATACTAATTAAAAGATTTTGTAGTTTTGGAAAGGATTAACCTTTACTCAAACAATGCCTTTTTATGGGAGAGTATCTGAGAAATCTTGTTTATCCCATAACTGCACTGTGACAACTTTTGACGCCCTCACAGAAAAAGGCTTGGAAAAACATTGTGGGAAATGAAGAAATTGCTTGTGACAAGCAATTTCTCCATTTGCCACAATATTTCCCGTCCAAAAAGACCAATATAATTATGTCAAATCTCATTCACTTTTGATTGTTGTCAGCAACTTCTTTGAATTTGGACAAAACCAAAATTTTGCCATCTGGTAATGGGTAAAACATGGATCCTTTGAAAGGGAAAAATATGGCCTTTTAAGTTCAATTTTGTGTTAGCCAATGACATCAAATATCTATTGGCAGAAGATATGAAAGGAAAAGAAGAAATGCTCAGTATCAAGGTCATGTGTACATGTATTCTGGGATCAACTGTTTTAACATGCACATTTTGTTTTCATCCAAGGAAAGCTTTAAGTAATTGACCAAACGCCGACTGTCAATCAAAAACATTGATTAGCCAATGGTCTATCAGAAAAATGTCATGCCCCAATTGTTCTTCGTTGCACGTGTTCTTGTATCGATTAATTGACTGACAATAAAAAAAATCGACATGCCAATGGCAAAGAACTTTGTGCTAACAATAGACTAGGTTTACTGTTATGTTTTGATAAACCGTCAATGTTGTTGTAAAATCTCGTAACTACGGCTTGAATCAAGCCGTAGTTACAAGATTTTATAACAACACGTATGATATACTATTTTGTTTGTCCGAATTTACGTCACGAATAACTGGATAAAATCGTTCCCTTTTAACGATCACATCCCCATTGTTTGTCTTAAATTCTATGTTGGGCGGAGCGATCTGTCGATTGGCGTTTGGTCAATTACACTTACATTCAAAATAAGCCTTCACAATGAATGTTTTATTTCAGTGTTGCTGTAACCATCTAGAACAAAAGGAACAAGAGAAATCACCAAAGACAACACCTCAAGCACCCCCCAAAACATCTCAGCCTCAACCCAAAAGCAAAATAAGTTTTCTGCAAGTCACAACTTTTTGTTGACTGTCTTGTTTGTTGTTTTTTCCTTTATTAAACTTTTTATCATTTTTAGGCTGTTTGAAAATGATTGATTAAATTTATTGCCTATATGTTCAATAGTTCCATTGAGAAATTGTATGGACACTGATATGGCAAGAGCAGTAATTGTTGCAGAACTTTATGTTGTAAGACCGTAGAACTATCAGATATAATGATATGTCTGGTGAACATTTCCCTCAATCTGCATTTTTTTCTCTTCTGTCAGTCTTACATGCTATTTTGATCTTAAAAACATTAAATTATTTTTTATAAATACTGAGAAAAATATTAAAAGAATTATGTTTCCATTCTAATTTTCTGTCTGACAAAATGTTATTCAGTCTGGCAGATTATTCAGTACAGTCAGACCAAATGTCTGACAAAAAATTAATCCTTTGCTATGTCTGAAGAAAAATAGCTAATGGCATTTGAGACTGAGATAAAGCCAGATCAGTCTGAACCTAATGATTTACAGTCTGATCATTCCTTTCTAAAACAAGACCAGGTTTGACATATAAAAAAGTGAAGGTTTTAGAAAGCATTGAGTAAAAGAAATAAATGCTGATGACGATCATTTTCTCCTTTTCCCGCATTGATTTCTACGCTATGATGTTCACAAAATTATTTTGATAGTTACCACTCTAAAATGTTGTTGTTTAAGAAAGGGCTAAGATCCAAGCAACTTTGTTTTGTTATAATGTAATTGATTAACCCTTTCCCAAACGACAAAATTTTACGGTTATCCACTTCGAAAACAGCTACAAATGACAAAATGGATGTTATCTAAGATAACATTTGTGTGAAATATGGCATAGAAAATATTGAGACAAAAGGAGAAACTGCTGGTTATCAGCAGTTTCTTCTTTTGTTTCAATGTTTTCCCAAGCAGTTTCTATTAGGGTCGTCAAAGCCAGGTCTTGTTTGGGAAAGGGTTAAGTTATTATAGGCCATGTATCTTTCTATAATAGACAACATGTTTGCACAAGCTATTCTAGATTGATGGTGATCTAAAATGTCGTATGATCCCCTTTCCAGTACCTTCTTTAAAAATGCTATATCCAAGTATTGAATCCACTGTACTTAATTAACCCTTTCCCAAACAACAAAATTTTAGGGTTGTCCAATTCAAAATCTGTTTAAGACGACAAAGTGGATGTTAGTGCAAAAGATTGGACCTGTGTACAAAATAGCATGGAAAATATTGAGACAAAAGGAGAAAAATGCTGGTAATCAGCATTTTCTTCTTTTGTCTCAATGTTTTCTCAAGCCCTTTTTAAGAGACGTCAAAACCAGGTATTGCTTGGGAAAAGGTTAAATGTTATAAGAAATTAAGATATTTATATGTATGCTGATGCACTCTTGTTTTTTTGTGTTTCCTTTATAATATTCACAGGTCATCAACCTTTGGTACGCAAATGTTAGAAGAGACTCCAACCCCACTGACAATGTAGGAAAACAACAATAAAATGGTAGGTGATATAGAAAGGACCTCTATGGATAAGGCGAGAGATCTCCCTAAAAGGCTCAGTTCGATGGGTCAATTTTCAAAACTTATCAATTATTGAGAAACAAAATTAAGCTTTATGGTTAGGAAGATAAATAAATGAAATGAATACCGATTTTTTTTCATTTAAAAAGCTCTATAGGTGCAGATAACTCTTGATTTTTTGCCCATCTAAATAGTTTCATTTTTTTATACTACCGGGTTTCTTCGACATAAAATGATGTTTCTTTTTGCTTTATTTCCAATTTATTTTCTACAGATACAATGATAAATGGTGCTGACATCATATGGCAGTTTTGGTTTTGTCCGTATTGCGCATGCACATCATTGAAACAACTTTAAAAGCGCACTTTCCCCTCAAAAACTGAGGAATACCTACCTTCCCTTGGCTGGCGAACATCGTTCCCCCCCTTGACCCAGCTTCCCATTGACATATGTTGTGTCACTTGACCATATGCTTCCTTGGTAAAAAGGTTTTCCTGGGTCACGGGGTGGAACATACTTTTATACTTAAAATAGTGCTTATATACCAATTGCCATATTTTTGGCGGGAAGATTTCGCATTTAAACTTGTTTCAATGATGCGCATGCGCATTAAGGACAAAACGAAAACTGGTATATGATTTCAACACCAATTTTCCTAACATTTACAGAAAAAATCTTGCTGATAAAATCAAAGAAAACTTAATTCTGGTTAAATGAATACCGGTGGAGTAAGAAAATGTAATTTTTGGGGTAGGTACAGACACCAAGAGTTATCTGTACATGTCGAATCGTTTTGAGTACAACATGTACAAAATCAGTTTTCATATGATTTACGTATCCATCTAACAGTACAGCTCAAAATAATCATCATTTTGCATGTTTTGAAAAATGACTTTTCCATTAGAGCCTTTTATATTAGGGAGATTTCTCGCCTTATCCATAGAGGTCCTTTTGTCCTCATTGGCCTAACCACTTCATTTGCAGAAAATAAAAGTTAATGCTTATAGTAGGTTAAATAGAAATTCAACATCATTTATCAGTTTTCTTTATACAGTGAAGACACCCAGCAACAAAATTTTAGATCATTCAATTACTAGTAAAACTGGTAATATGTAGAACTTTATCACATACCGGTACATGTATAAAAATTCCCTGAATAATTCATAACCATACAGTATATCATGTAATACACACAGTATAATTATAATTTAAGCATTATTTCTCATCATATTAACTCTTTCACTGCCATAGGCGACTTTTGTCGCTTTACCTTTCCCTGCCATAGGCGACTTCAGTCGACAAATTTATGGGGGCGAAATATGTGAATATTTTTTACAGCTAAGTGTTTTTCACACATTCTTTTTCTTATAGCGCCGTTTTAGTAATCAAAGTACTAGCGTTTGACAGGTGAAACAGAAGAATTTGTGTTACAATCGGTAAGCTTTTGGTATTTTTATTGGGAATTTTCCAAGACAAAAGACAACAATATGGCTGCCATTAGATCATACACTTGCTATTTATGCCTACAAGTTGTAAATATCTCTATGAATGACACCAAAAATGCTGGAAATGGCTTCGAGATAGTTTGAAATTGTGTTTAGTTGACAATTCAACAATCTGTTCCATCAAATTACTATACTTTCAACGAAAACAATTATCCGAGGTTTGCTCACCCAATTTTTTCCATTGTTCTACTTGATTGTAACAATTTGTGAGTTAGATAAAAAAGAAAAAAATACTGTCATTTCATGAATAACTTTTGGTCACATATAGATGCTTCATATGTCTGTATGTCCTGAAAATTTGAAAGGAATCCATCAAATGAGTCAAAAGTTATGCATGATTTTGTGTACAGGGTATCGATTCTTGGAAATTTCTTGGAATTAATTCAGCGGTGAGAGACACGTCAAAGGTCAATATTTGGCAGTGAAAGGGTTAACTTATTGTTGATGGGGGTTTAGTTAAAAGACAGGATGGAATTTTCTCCTACTTCTAACTTGGGTATAATCTCCCTGTTACCTTTTAAAATAGTGTCTTGGTTAACCCTTAATCCCACATAATGACACTTTTTGACACCCCCACAAGACAAAGCTTTGGAAAACACTGTGGAAAATGAAGAAAAATATTTGTGAATCATTACTCACAATGTTTCCTACCCAGAAATACCAAAAAAGTAAACTGTTATTCATTTGAAATTGTTGTCTGCAACATCTTTGAATTTGGTATTGCCTGAAATTTTACCTGGTGATTGCTTGATTAGGAAAACATATATGAATCCCTGCATACTTTACTTTGTGTGACTGGTCAAACTATTTTTTTATATTGCAGATGGATAGCCATAAAATTATTGACGAACGAACAACAACGAACAAGACAAATACACCTCAAAATGATTGAAACAACTTTTTTTTAAAATTCTTCATTTATATCGTAACTTTTTAATTTTTTTACAATTGTTTTTTTATGATACCAAATTTCAAAATTGATATTTTATATTGATATTTATTATTCATTTACATAAATATTTTGTTTTTAACTTATTTCTGCTACCTTGTTTTCTATGCAATCCTTTTTAGCGAGCCAAGACTTTATGTCCAGGGAAAGAAAGTCACAGGCCTAGTGTTGGCACTGGCATCTGCATTAATAGTTATAAAGACATAACTTTAATTTTGTCTATATATCTCAAACCACTATTAAAGAAAGAGCCTTGATATTTCACACATGAATACACCCTGCCAAGACCTATATTGGGACCATGACCTTTCGTCTGACATTTTAATACGCCGCCGGAGGCGGATGTTATACGCCGCCGGAGGCGGAAGTATATTGGCGTCATCTTCTCCGTCTGTCCATCCGTCGACTTTTCTTGTCAACGCAACTCCTCCTAAGTTTCTGGCTGGATCTTTTTGAAACTTGAGCAATATTATCACCTCAATTGGTAGATGTGCATGGAGGAAGGATTTTATGGTTCATTGATTTTTGCCTTAGTTATGCCCCTTTAAAACTTATTCTCTGGGGCTTATTGAAATTGCAGCCTTGTCAATGCAACTCCTCCTAAGTTTCTGGTTGGATCTTTTTGAAACTTGGTCAATGTTATCACCTCAATTGGTAGACGTGCATGAAGTAAGGATTTTATGGTTTATTAATTTTTGCCAGAGTTATGCCCCTTAAAACTTAGTCTCTGGGGCTTATTGAAATTGCAGCCTTGTCAACGCAACTCCTCCTAAGTTTCAGGCTGGATCTTAATGAAACTTGGTCAATGTTATCACCTCAATTGGTAGATGTGCATGAAGGAAGGATTTTATGGTTCTTTGATTTTTTTCCAGAGTTATGCCCCTTAAAACTTAGTCTCTGGGACTCATTGAAATTGCAGCCTTGTCAATGCAACTCCTCCCTTATATTCTAGCTGGATCCTAATGAAACTTGGTCAATGTTATCACCTCAATTGGTAGACGTGCATGAAGTAAGGATTTTATGGTTCATTGATTTTTGCCTGAGTTATGCCTCCTTCAAACTTAGTCTCTGGGGCTCATTGAAATTGCAGCCTTGTCATTGCAACTCCTCCTAATATTCTGGCTGGATCCTAATGAAACTTGGTCAATGTTATCACCTCAATTGGTAGATGTGCATGAAGTAAGGATTTTATGGTTCATTGATTTTTGTCTGAGTCACGGCCACCAATCCCTCTCATTCATTGCAAAATGCTATGAGCGAAATCTCAGAAGAGGGACTTCCGGCTATGAAGAAACGGGACCCATTTTGAGTAAGTAAACACACGTTGTTACTTTAAATCGGTTATTTTGCTACTTATGGGTTGAATCTCAAAAATCGGGGAATGCTATTCGATGGGGTAATGAATGATGTGTTATATTGCCAAAGCCCTTTGTTCTAGCTTACCGAATAAACTTGCGATTACTTTCGAAGTGAGTGCACACACTTATGTTTACAAACAAAACGACACATAAACGACACATAAACGACTCCTACGGCGCTATCATATGCATTTTTCGAATTAGACATGTTCAGTTTAGTATTTTAGTGTCTCTTTTGGTATTCCGCACGTACGATTTTAAAAACCTTTGTTTATTTATGAGAAAAACAAGTATGCAATGAAGAAGAGCAGTAAGCTATGAAGAAGCGAGAGTAGCTATGAATAAAGGGGACCAAGCTATGAAGAAGCGCGGACTTCATAATTATTCTTGGCACTCACTTATACTTATACTTATGCGTTTAGGAAGAATTGAAGACAGAAATTCCGATATTTTTTTTACAAATTTCCATTTGAAAAATCAAATTCTAGACGATAGAACGATATTTATTGTTATACAGCTTAAACATGTATTTAATGCCAACCGGTAACGTACAGGTGCGTAGGACTGGAAACATTTTAATGGGGAGGGGGGGGGGGGGCTAAAGCCCCTGTTCTGGCTATTGTCGGAATTTTGATATTATACACAAATCTTTCAAATTGGACCAGTCTAAATTTTGTCGTGAAATAGGCTAAATGACCCTGACCACACCAAATGACATTCTCCTGTTTTAGAAGCAGATTTTGCCAGTTCTAGTGAAAACATTTTGAGAGACTTTAACCCATTGGGAGATTTATTACCAAATAGTCTAAAACCTGGAATTTTAGAATCGGTAATAAAAATGTAATCAGAAAAGGATGATGGAACAAAGAGGCACAAGATGGCCTGCATCGCTCTACTGGCTTCAATAAAAGAAAAACCCCATAAATGGGGTCTCTAGAATGCTCACAAGGTTTTTCTAAGATTTGACCCCGTGACCTGATTTTTACCCCAGTTAACCAAATTTTATACTCGTCGGAGATTTCATCATTAGAATTATCATGTCAAAGTTTCTGGTTTATTGGATAAAAAATGTGGCCTCTACAGAGCATACACGGATTTTAGGATATTTGATCCCGTGACCTAGTTTTTTACCAAAGTTGACCAAAATTTAAACTTGTACTTTATTTCATTAAGACAATCATTCTGACCACATTTCAGATTGACCAGGCAAAAATCTGGCCTCTACAGTGCATACAATGTTCTTCTAAGATTTGATCCTGTGACCTAGTTTTTGACCCCAGTTGACTAAATTTCAAACTTATCTGATATTTAATCAAGACAACCATTCTGACCAAATTTCAGGTAAATCGGAAAAAAATTGTGGTCTTTAGAAAGCATACAAGTTTCTTTTAGATATGTGACCTAGTTTATGACCCAGTTGACTCAATTTTAAATATGTACTAAATTTTATCAAGACGACCATTCTGACCGAACTTCAGATTAATCGGACAACAAATGTGGCCTGTAGGGTTTTTTTTTTTTTTTTTTTTTTATAAAATTTGACCTTGTGACCTAATTTTTGACCCCAGTTGATCCAATGCGAACTCGTCTGCATTTTCAACAAGACGATTGAGTCCTTTCAATGTTTAGTCCGTACCCGCAGAAAACTTCGGTAATACGAGTCTTCTCTGATGAAAATTCGCTTGTTGAAATTTGGATGTGGCTATTTCCAAAAGAGCGCTGTCCCATTCAAAAACAAAAGAAAAGTCCGACACAGCGACATAACTTGTGTCGGAATTTTTCTTTTGTTTTTAAATGGGACTGCGCTTTGATGTAAATAGCGACATCCAAATGTCAAAGAGTGAAGACTCGGATTAACTTCCGGAGGCAAACAACGGGTTTATGGGAAATTAACGTTGTATACATGAGAATTGTTACTAAAAATAGTAAAACGAGGCTCCCAAAACACGCGGAGAAAACAATGGCGTCGCACGTGCATTCAATATACAGCGATAAAGCGCACGTGCATTCAATATTCAGTAATAAAGCGCAGTTTTAAGTGTAACAAAAATAATGAAATTGAATGAATTCGTTAATAGCCGGTAAGATGGTCATTTTATTGGATTTATAGTCAACCGTTCCCCGTTTAAAAATTTCGCCTTTTGCCTCTAAGGACGACTTCCGGAGGCTGTCGTGTGTGGGGGGTCTAAGGAAATAACCTAATTCTGACCAACTTTTTGATTGATCGGACAAAAAATGTGGCCTCTAGAGTGCATACAAGAAACAAATAACCGACGGACGCATGACGGACACAACGCAATGACAATAGCTCGACTGCCCGCTAAAAACATGTAAATAAGATCTGTTTTCATTCAAAATACATGCAATGTATCTTGTGTAGACTTAAAATTATTAAAATGTTAGGGTTCTTATACGGTTTGCCCAGTTTTGCCTAAATAGTTTACAATGACATTGGTGTCCGCATGTGCAGGCCTATGTTATTCACATAATTATATCATCATTCCAAATATAACCACATTGTATACTGAAAAGTCTTGAAGTAGGCTAACTTGGAAATTAGATTGGTCTTACAATCCTAAATGTGAAATAGTATTAACAATAAATTCGTATCACTTTCCGGGCGAAAATTATAGCGAAAGGGCAAAGATAAGAGTCAAAATCCGACGCTTTAAATATTCGAGCTCTTCTTCATAGCGTATTATATCTTCTTCATATCTAGTCCCCTTTATTCATAGCTGATCTCTCTTCTTCATATCATTTTACTTTTTTAGCTTTTTCTCTCTATCAGAAAATCAGTCATTGGATTTTAATGGATCTATATATAAGATAAAGCATTCTAAGCTTATGGGACCTGAATAGAAGGGAATAATAGTAGTATTTAAACCATAATTTTTCGATCAATTTTGACATATCTTCAAAACACAACACTGTGATCGCATGACAAAGCAGTTTGAAGCAAACACGGTGAGACCATGCCAAGGAGACATACTCTAAAAGACGTTTAAATACACTCACCATCGAATAGCATTCCCCGATTTTTGATAATCAGCCAAAAACTGGCAAAATCACCGATTTAAAGTAACAACGTGTGTTTACATTCACAAAATGGGTCCCGTTTCTTCATAGCCGGAAGTCCCTCTTCTGAGATTTCGCTCATAGCATTTTGCAATGAATGAGAGGGATTGGTGGCCGTGTGAGTTATGCCTCCTTCAAACTTAGTCTCTGGGACTTAATGATATTTCAGCCTTGTGAACGCAATTCCTTCCAGGTTTTTGACTGGATATTTATAAAACCTTTTTATGAACACAACTTTTTACAGGTTTTTGAGTGAATATTTATATATCCTTGTCAATGTCATTTTTAGTCCCCTACCGACGAAGCCGAAGGGGACTTTAGGTTTGCACTCTGTCCGTTAGTCAGTCCATCCATCCATCTGTCTGTCCATCCGTCAGTCCAGTGAATTTGTTTTCCAGACTTTTTTTCTAAATGGGGGTAGCTATTGAGCTTATTTTTGGTATGTAGACCTGCATTGATGAGCTTCAGAATAAGTAGTGTGGTCACAGTTTCGTTTTAAAAATACTGCCTCTATCTGATTCTATGTGAAACCGAGTAATTTACAAACGGCATTTTCAGCCTAAATAACACATTAAATTGCCAAAAAGTGTGTAAAAACTTAAAGCTAAATAGTTATATTTTATTTTGATAAAATACTTTTACCTTATACACGTTCTTTTCGTGTTAAATCTCTATTTGAAAAAGTGGGTCAACTCTGCGTTTCTTTGTTTGAACTCGGTCGTTATAGACGGCGAGATTTGACCTGGCAGAGCAGACCAAGCGGAAAGGTCAACAGACTTATCGTCCAGGGATGATAGGTATGCCGGAACCCCTTGTGATTTGCCGAACACTTCGCATGCTTCGCTATTTACAGCTAATTATCATATTATTCAACGACTTAACAGTATTTTCACGTGCATACATTTGTCGCGCCATCAGAAAATGGTAATTGGTAAACTGAATATGCAAAATTGCCGATCTTGGTCAGCCTGTGCCATCTGTACGGTATGACCAGGATGTGAACAGTATTTAAATATTTTCATTTTTTGGAGATTACGCTTATTTTAATGATTAGCTTTACTAAAAATTTCGATCCAAATGGACCAGGGTAGCTTAATATTTTTTTTATTTGACTAGATTAGATAAAATCTTATTTTCACATGGCGGCACAATGTTATATAACGGATAAAGTGCCCGCCTTTACGTAAATCAACGACGGACCATTCCCGTCTAAACTGGACAATAAACTTTTCCACTTTTGTGAACAGTTAAGGTTACTCTGTCGGGTCAATTATTTTCCTCTATACCTTAGAAGGACGTGTGGGTATGTGTGATAAAATTGCTTTTGCACTGCCATTTCTTAACGGATTTTCATAAATCTTATATCAAATTAAAGAGGGAAAGTAGATCTATTCATCCGTGTATGTTAATACGACGAACCGATGAATTATGAGTCGATGATTAGGTATTCAAAATAGATCTAGGTCATTTTACTCGGCTTCAAATGGCAAGAACTATGCGGCAGAAAAGCCTAGAAAAGCCTATATAATTATGTTCTTCAACATCATATCTATTCAAATAATAAAACATCTTGTGCTTTTAGCTTTGCGCATTCAAGCGCAAAGGCTTTAACAATGGGAAGTGTTTTTCAATTCCCAGTGATTTATCGATAATTTCTGTCTAAACTCCATTCATCCTAAATTTATTCATAAATGTTGACGACAGTGACTCAAAGAACATTCTTGCAAAGTTTGGTTGAAATTGGCCGAATGGTTGATTTGTTAAGAATGATATCATGATTTCTCAAAGTTCGATAAGCCTTACCCTGCCACGCCCATATTTTTTGACCAATAAAAAAATCGCGAACATTCTTTGAATATGGTCATCCAAGGAACATTCCTGTAAAGTTTTGTCAAAATCGGCCCAATGGTTAAGGAGTAGGAGGTGTTTCAAGGAATTATGGGCGAACAGACGGACGGACGGCGAGTGACCACAATAGCTCAGCTTGAGCACTTCGTGCTCAGTCCAAAGGGATTTACAAAATCGGCGTTTCTCATGGGCTTCCTAAACATCCATTTAACCCTTTCCCAAACAGTAAAACTCTATGGTCATCCAACTCGAAAGCTGTGACAGGCGACAAAATGAGTGTAAAAGAAGATAAGATTCTTTCGCCTCAATCTTTTAACCTTCAATAAAATCCGTTCAGGTCGTCAAAACCAGGTCTCACACCGTTCATCCAGATACAAAATACACGGATTGGTCTTCCAAACGCGGATGTAAACAATTTTATTTTGAACGGCGGAGAAAAAGAGTGAGTATTTATTATCTTTAATTACAACGAATATCGGCTGAGTTGATTTTTGTGTTACATAAGATGAAAACGTACATAACTTTGCCAATGTTTACCTAAAATCCCGTCTCATAAAATCTGTTAGTAAGAGAAATATATGCTACTGAATCTGACTTTGATGCACGAAAAGAGAAAAATCTTGGTAAGAATGTCTGTAAATCATTATTAAAGCACATAATTATTGTCAAATTGATGTTTCACGGAGGATCGGGGATCGCTTCAAGTGTTTTCTTTACAAGAACCCATAAAAAAGTACAGAAAAAGAACAAGAACTATTTGAAATCGGGTACTGTCAGTTGCTATGGTGCAACATACCACGGTGCAAATTCTCCAGCAGGTAAAACAAACTCGGACCCATCGATACAACCGACACGGATAATAAAAAAACAAATTCCGGACTTTTTTAAGGAAAATTGGCTGCATCCTTGTTAAAACCAATTTTATATCGTTTAGAGTCAATAGATGTTTGGTTTAAGACCAATTATGGCTTATTTTGACTTACTAAAACTAAAAGGCTTGTGGACGAGCACTTTCGACGGTAAAGACATTAGTAAACAATGTTTACATGTTTTATAAAGAGATAGGCGAATATCAGCTGCATATTAACAGATAAGTTGTCCGTGTCTTTGTTTTCAATCTTTAAATTCTAGGATTAAAACCCTCATTATCATCTTAATTGTTTCATTGCAGTTTGATAGTGAGCTCCAAAAGGTTTTCATCTTCGATATTCAAACACCAACTCTATTACGCATGTCTGTCAATTATTACATGTAAACATACGGTATATGGGTGCATTTCTTTCATGAAGATATTGCCAAGAATATTTATCATGATTGTCTCTCTTACTCTTTAGTGTGGGTTGAAGTGAAAGTCTTTATGAAAGGCCCTCTACGACAGCATGTAAAACAAACTATTGAATCTTTTTATGGGAAAACATACCATTTCAAGGGATTGCTTGCATTTATTTTATTGGTTTTATCCAATAGTCTACATTTGTTTCTAGAAAGGTAGATTATTTACGAAAAAGAAATCATTTTCTGTAATTTTTGTCCCCAACAATATTTTCCTTTTATAAAAACGTTCTACCTGCCTTTCTGGATTTTTTAAAAATAATGCAACAATCGATGATCATCATTAAACGTTGAGAAACACATATAAATTAGCATATTTTTTATTAGCTCACCTGAGCAACATGCTCAAGGTGAGCTTTTGTGATCACCCTGTGTCCGGCGTGCGTCGTGCGTTGTGCGTCGTGCGTCGTGCGTCGGAAGGCGTCAACAATTTCTTTAAACATCTTCTCCTCCTTAACCACTGGGCCAATTCTCACCAAACTTGGCAGGCATGTTCCCTGGGTGACCCTTTTCAAAACTTGTTTTCAAATTTTTGATTCGTCAAAAAATGTGGGCGTGGCAGGGCGGGGCTTATCAGACTTAGAGAAATTGTTAAATAATTCTTCAAAAATCTTCTCCTCCTTAACCATTGAGTCAATTTTTACCAAAGTTGGCAGAAATGTTCCTTGGGTGACCCTTTTCAAAACTTGTTTTCAAATTTTTGATTTGTCAAAAAATGTGGGCGTGGCAGGGCGGGGCTTATCAGACTTAGAGAAATTGATAAATAATTCTTCAAAAATCTTCTCCTACCTAACCATGGAATCAATTTTTACCAAAGTTGGCATAAATGTTCCTTGGGTGACCCTTTTCAAAACTTGTTTTCAAATTTTTGATTCGTCAAAAAATGTGGGCGTGGCAGGGCGGGGCTTATCAGACTTAGAGAAATTGATAAATAATTCTTCAAAAATCTTCTTCTCCCTAACCATAGAGTCAATTTTTTACCAAAGTTGGCATAAATGTTTCTTGGGTGACCCTTTTCAAAACTTGTTTTCAAATTTTTGATTCGTCAAAAAATGAGGGCGTGGCAGGGCGGAGCTTATCAAACTTAGAGAAATTGTTAAATAATTCTTCAAAAATCTTCTCCTTAACCATTGGGTCAATTTATACCAAACTTGGCAGAAATGTTCCTTTGGTAACCCTTTTCAAAATTTCTTTTCAAATTTTTGAGTTGTCAAAAAATGAGGGCGTGGAAGGGCGGGGCTTATCAGACTTAGAGAAATTGTTAAATAATTCTTCAAAAATCTTCTTCTCATTAACCGTTGAGTCAATTTTTATCAAACTTTGCAGAAATGTTCCTTGGGTGATCTTTTTCAAAATTTGTTTTCAAATTTTTGATTCATCAAAAAATGTGGGCGTGGCACGGCGGAGCTTATCAGACTTAGAGAAATTGTTAAATAATTCTTTAAAAATCAAATAATGATCCAATTTGTACCAATCTTGGCTGGAATATTGTTCCTTGAGTGACTGTCTTTACTGCCTGTTAAGTAATTCTTAAAAAATCTTCTTTTCCTTAACCAATAGATCAATTTTTACCAAACTTGGCAGAAATGTTACTTGGATGACCCTTTTCAAAATTTGTTTTCAAATTTTTGATTCGTCAAAAAATGTGGGCGTGGCAGGGCGGGGCTTATCAGACTTAAAGAAATCACGAAAAAAATCTTTAAAAATCAACCATTGGTCAAATTTAAACCAAACCTGGCAGATCTGTTTCTTGAGTGACTGTTTTCAATGTGTGTTCATGAATTTTTTGATTTGTCAAAAAATGTAGGCGTGGCAGGGCGGGGCTTATCAGACTTGGAGAAGTTATTAAACGAATCCTTGAAAATTTTCTTCTCCTTGACAAATTATATAAAATTATCCAGGAATGTTCCTTGGGTACCCGTTTTTAATTTTTTTTTTTTTACAAATTTGTGATTGGTTGAAAATGTGGGCATGGCAGGATGGTTATACGACTAGGAGAAACGACAAGAAAATTCTTTAAAAATCAACTGTTGGGCCAATTTAAACCAGGGATGTTGCTTGAGTGACTCTTTTCAACAATAATATTGTTTGTGAATTTTTGATTTGTGCAAAAATTTGAGTGTGGCAGGGTAGGGCTTATCAGACTTCAAAAAATCATAAAGAATTTCTTCAAAAATCAACCATGGGGCCAATTTAAACCAAGAGAACAAAATGCTTACTGAGTTACTCTTTTCAAACACTTGGTTATAAATTTTTGATAGGATAATAAATGTTAATGAGGCAAGGAGGGGCTTATCATATTAAGCGTATTAATGCCTGTAATATATCATTCTGATGTTTCAAAATTGTAAATTGTTAATTGTTTATTCCTGATTATAAAAATCAAACTGGAACAACACATGCTATTCAATTTTAAAGATGTATGCAAATGCTACTACATGCAATATGATTGAATACTAGTGTGACTTCATTGTCTTCAGTGGAAATTATGAAACTTAATTATACCCCCCAAATTCAATTTGGGGGGTATATAGGAGTCAGCTTGTCTGTCTGTCTGTCTGTCTGTTGGTCTGTCTGTTGGTCCGTCTGTTGGTTTTTGTCGAGCCCGCTTGCGGTGAGCTCGACATAGTTGTCACAATGGCGGTTCGGTGTATGTGTGTTAGTGCGTTAGTGCGTGCGTTAGTGCGTGCGTGCGTTAGTGCGTGCGTGCGTTAGTGCGTGCGTCCGTCTGGATGGAGCTTGTCCGGGCCATAACTTCACCATGGATGGAGGGATTCAGAAATAACTTGGCACAAATGTCAAGCTCAGTAAGGCGGAGTGTCGCGTGCAAGAACCAGATTCCAAGCTCAAAGGTCAAGGTCAAACTTGGAGGTCAAATGTCAAAAATGAGAAGATTTTTGCTTGTCCGGGCCATAACTTCACCATGGATGGAGGGATTCAGAAATAACTTGGCACAAATGTCAAGCTCAGTAAGGCAGAGTGTCGCGTGCAAGAACCAGATTCCAAGCTCAAAGGTCAAGGTCAAACTTGGAGGTCAAATGTCAAAAATGAGATGATTTTTGCTTGTCCGGGCCATAACTTCACCATGGATGGAGGGATTCAGAAATAACTTGGCACAAATGTCAAGCTCAGTAAGGCAGAGTGTCGCGTGCAAGAACCAGATTCCAAGCTCAAAGGTCAAGGTCAAACTTGGAGGTCAAATGTCAAAAATGAGATGATTTTTGCTTGTCCGGGCCATAACTTCACCATGGATGGAGGGATTCAGAAATAACTTGGCACAAATGTCAAGCTCAGTAAGGCGGAGTGTCGCGTGCAAAAACCAGATTCCAAGCTCAAAGGTCAAGGTCAAACTTGGAGGTCAAATGTCAAAAATGAGATGATTTTTGCTTGTCCGGGCCATAACTTCACCATGGATGGAGGGATTCAGAAATAACTTGGCACAAATGTCAAGCTCAGTAAGATGGAGTGTCGCGTGCAAGAACCAGATTCCAAGATGAAAGGTCAAGGTCAAACTTTGAGGTCAAATGTAAAAAATGAGTTGATTTTTATGTATATAGTCAAACTTTGAAATTCATCTCCTCCAAAACTACAGCCCAGATTTCAAACTAATTTGGCACAAATATTCTTTGGATGGCCCTCTACCAAGATTGTTCAAATTATCTCAATCCGTAAAAAACATGGCCACGTACAGCTACGTGCAGCTAATTTTCTTACTTCTCAGAATGTTCAAATTATTCCGATCCGTACAAAAAATGGGTGCCAGGGGGCATGGCTTATTTTCCTTATATGTGACCCGTCGCGCTAAAAGGGACCTTATCGGATTTGTGAAAAGTATCGACCCTAGTCCGTCTGCGCAGTCCGCGCAGCCTGACTAGGGTCGAAACTTTTCACGTTTAAGTATTTTCTGAATCTAGAATGTTTTCTCTACCTTACAATATTTTCGTTTTCCAAATACGACATCGGATGGACTTCTGCTTGGTCTGGTATATTTCTCGGAATTTGGTTTTATGGACTTAGCATAAGGTCCCTTTTAGCGTGACGGGTCACATATGTATACTCAAATTAATCCATTCTGGTATCTCGTTATAAATACATAGACATGTAATATTTTGTGAACAATAAACTGTCTCACCATGATCCCCATCATTCCAACTTATTTTGTCCCCACTTTTACAACGCCATTGTAATGACAGCTGTAGACATAGGTATGGTCTTCTTTCTTCAAAATGAGCGGGCTCGACATGTTGCCCTTCGGCATCTAGTTTGTCCACTCTATTACTCCTAAACTACTGACCCAATTTTATTCAAACTTTACATGTGAGCTCATTACCAAGTGCCATTGTGTATATCACATTTTGGTTACGGTCCATTGATTTGTCACAGAGTTATGGCCCTTGAGTGAATTTTCTTGTCCATTCAATTTCTCTGTAAATATTTGATGGATTTCATTGAAACTTTACAGGCATGCTTAATAGCTCTCAAATATGTGCACATGAAATTTTGGTCATGGTTCATAGATTTTTTACTGAGTTATGGCCCTTTGTTGAAAATTGGCTTATCAGACTTCGAGAAATCGTTAGATAATTCTTCAAAAATCTTCTTCTCCTTAACCACTGGGCCAATTCTTACCAAACTTGGCAGGAATGTTCCTTAGGTGACCCTTTTCAAAACTTGTTCGTGAATTTTTGATTCGTCAAAAATTGTGGGCGTGGCAGGGCGGGGCTTATCAGACTTAAAGAAATCATTAGGAAATTCTTCAAAAATCTTCTCCTCCTCAACCACTGGGCCAATTCTTTCCAAACTTGGCAGAAATGTTCCTTGGGTGACCCTTTTCAAAACTTGTTCGTGAATTTTTGATTTGTCAAAAATTGTGGGCGTGGCAGGGCGGGGCTTATCAGACTTAAAGAAATCATTAGGAAATTCTTCAAAAATCTTCTCCTCCTCAACCACTGGGCCAATTCTTTCCAAACTTGGCAGAAATGTTCCTTGGGTGACCCTTTTCAAAACTTGTTCATGAATTTTTGATTCATCAAAAATTGTGGGCGTGGCAGGGTGGGGCTTATCAGACTTAAAGAAATCATTAGGAAATTCTTCAAAAATCTTCTCCTCCTCAACCACTGGGCCAATTCTTTCCAAACTTGGCAGAAATGTTCCTTGGGTGACCCTTTTCAAAACTTGTTCGTGAATTTTTGATTTGTCAAAAATTGTGGGCGTGGCAGGGCGGGGCTTATCAGACTTAAAGAAATCATTAGGGAATTCTTCAAAAATCTTCTCCTCCTCAACCACTGGGCCAATTCTTTCCAAACTTGGCAGAAATGTTCCTTGGGTGACCCTTTTCAAAATTTGTTCGTGAATTTTTGATTCGTCAAAAATTGTGGGCGTGGCAGGGCGGGGCTTATCAGACTTAAAGAAATCAATAGGAAATTCTTCAAAAATCTTCTCCTCCTCAACCACTGGGCCAATTCTTACCAAACTTGGCAGGAATGTTCCTTGGGTGACCCTTTCCAGAACTTGTTCGTGAATTTTTGATTCGTCAAAAATTGTGGGCGTGGCAGGGCGGGGCTTATCGGACTTAGAGAAATCATGTGAAAAATCTTTAAAAATCAATTGTCAGGCCAATTTGAACCAAACTTGGCAGGAATGACCCTTGAGTGATTGTATTCAGTATATGCTCATGATTTTTTCATTCGCCAAAAAATGTGGGCGTGGCAGGGCGGGGCTTATCCGACTTCGAGAAATCGTTAGATAATTCTTCAAAAATCTTCTCCTCCTTAACCACTGGGTGAATTCTTACTTAACTTGGCAGGAATGTTCCTTGGATGACCCTTTTCAAAACTTGTTCGTGAATTTTTGATTTGTCAAAAATTGTGGGCGTGGCAGGGCGGGGCTTATCAGACTTAGAGAAATCATGTGAAAAATCTTTAAAAATCAATTATTTGACCAATTATAACCAATCTTGACAGGAATTACCCTTGAGTGATTGTTTTCAATGTATGCTCATGATTTTTATACCCCCCCAAAATTTGGGGGGGTATATAGGAGTCAGGTTGCCGGTCTGTCTGTTGGTCTGTTGGTCTGTCTGTTGGTCTGTCTGTTGGTCCGTCTGTTGGTTTTTAGCTCCACTGGCCGAAGGCCAGCGGGGCTTATGTCATGGCCCTGTGTCCGTCGTGCGTCCGTGCGTGCGTGCGTGCGTCCGTGCGTGCGTGCGTAAACAATTTTCAAACATCTTCTTCTCCAAAACTACTGGACTAATTTCAACCAAACTTCACACGAATCATCCTTGCATGAATCTCTAATAAATTCCTTCAAAAGAATAAAATCTGTGCAGAACTTGAATTTTATTAATTTTCGAAAAATCTTTAAAAATTCTTCTTCTCCAAAACTACTGGACCAATTTCAACCAAACTTCACAGAAATCTTCATTGCATGAATCTCTACCAAATTCCTCCAAAAGAATAAAATCCGCGCAGAACTTGAATTTTTATTATTTTAATTGATTTAAATTTTCGAAAAATCTTTAAAAATTCTTCTTCTCCAAAACTACTGGACCAATTTCAACCAAACTTCACAGAAATCTTCCTTGTATGAATCTCTTCTTAATTCCTTCAATAAGATAAATTCTGTGTATAACTTAAATTTTAATTAATTTAATTGAATTAAATTTTCGAAAAATCTTTAAAAATTCTTCTTCTCCAAAACTACAGGGCCAATTTCAACCAAACATCACAGAAATCTTCCTTGCATGTTACTCTACCAAATTCCTTCAAAAGAATAAAATCCGCGCAGAACTTGAATTTTAATTAATTTAATTGATTTGAATTTTCGAAAAATCTTTAAAAAAAAATCTTCTCCAAAACTACTGGACCAATTTCAACCAAATTTCAAAGAAATCTTCCTTGTATGAATCTCTTCTTAATTCCTTCAAAAAGATAAATTCTGTGTATAACTTGAATTTTAATTAATTTCATTGAATTAAATTTTCGAAAAATCTTTAAGAATTCTTCTTCTCCAAAACTACTGGACCAATTTCAACAAAACTTCACAAAGATCTTCCTTGCATGTTACTCTACCAAATTCCTTCAAAAGATTAAAATCCGTGCAGAACTTGAATTTTAATTTATTTAATTGATTTAAATTTTCGAAAAATCTTTAAAAAATCTTCTTCTCCAAAACTACTAGACCAATTTCAACCAAACTTTACAGAAATGTTCCTTGCATGAATCTCTTCTTAATTCTTTCAAAAAAATAAATTCTGTGTAAAACTTAAATTTTGATTAATTAAATTAGATTAATTTTTTGAAAAATCTTCTTTTCCAAAACTATTGGACCAATTTTAACCAAACTTCACACAAATCTTCCTTGCATGAATCTCTACCAAATTCCTTAAAAAAAAAAAAGTCAGTGTAGAACTAAAATTTCAATAAATTTAATTGAATTGAGTTTTCGAATAATTGTTAAACAATTTTCTTCTCCAAAACTACAGGACCAATTTCAACCAAACTTCACAGGAATCTTCCTTGCATGAATCTCTCTTAAATTCCTTCACGATCGGATGAAAAGCTTGGCGGCTGTGGGCTAGGCTTATTTTTCGCTATATGAAACAGTGTAATTTTAGCAAAATTTTAAAAATATTTGTGCTCCTTAATTACTTATTGGATTTCATTCTGGTGTAGCATGAATCTTCTTTGGATAGACCTCTATTGTATTCCTTGAAGAAGTTTGTAGTCTAAATGTCTAAAAGCCAGTGGAGCGATACAGGGCCATCTTGGCCCTCTTGTTTCTTTAAACATCTTCTCCTCCTCAACCACTGGGCCAATTCTTACCAAACTTGGCAGGAATGTTCCTTGGGTGACCCTTTTCAAAACTTGTTCGTGAATTTGTGATTCGTCAAAAATTGTGGGCGTGGCAGGGCGGGGCTTATCGGACTAAGAGAAATCATGTGAAAAATCTTTAAAAATCAATTATCAGGCCAATTTGAACCAAACTGGGCAGGAATGACCCTTGAGTGATTATATTCAATGTATGCTCATGATTTTTTCATTCGCCAAAAAATGTGGGCGTGGCAGGGCAGGGCTTATCCGAATTGGAGAAATCGTTAGATAATTCTTCAAAAATCTTCTCCTCCTCAACCACTGGGCCAATTCTTACCAAACTTGGCAGGAATGTTCCTTGGGTGACCCTTTTCAAAACTTGTTCGTGAATTTTTGATTCGTCAAAAATTGTGGGCGTGGCAGGGCGGGGCTTATCGGACTTAGAGAAATCATGTGAAAAATCTTTAAAAATCAATTATCAGGCCAATTTGAACCAAACTGGACAGGAATGACCCTTGAGTGATTATATTCAATGTATGCTCATGATTTTTTCATTCGCCAAAAAATGTGGGCGTGGCAGGGCGGGGCTTATCCGACTTGGAGAAATCGTTAGATAATTCTTCAAAAATCTTCTCCTCCTCAACCACTGTACCAATTCTTACCAAACGTGGCAGGAATGTTCCTTGGGTGACCCTTTTCAAAACTTGTTCGTGAATTTTTGATTCGTCAAAAATTGTGGGCGTGGCAGGGCGGGGCTTGTCGGACTTTGAGAAATCATGTGAAAAATCTTTAAAAATCAATTATTAGTCCAATTTGGAACCAAACTTGACAGGACTGACCCTTGAGTGATTATATTGAATGTATGCTCATGATTTTTTCATTCGCCAAAAATGGTGGGCGTGGCAGGGCGGGGCTTATCTGACTTTGAGAAATCGTTAGATAATTCTTCAAAAATCTTCTCCTCCTCAACCACTGGGCCAATTCTTACCAAACTTGGCAGGAATGTTCCTTGGGTGACTCTTTTCAAAACTTGTTCGTGAATTTTTGATTCGTCAAAAATTGTGGGCGTGGCAGGGCGGGGCTTATCGGACTTAGAGAAATCATGTGAAATTTTGTTAAAAATCAATTATCAGGCCAATTTGAACCAAACTTGGCAGGAATGACCCTTGAGTGATTATTAGCTCCACTGGCCGAAGGCCAGCGGGGCTTATGTCATGGCCCTGTGTCCGTCGTGCGTCCGTGCGTCCGTCCGTGCGTAAACAATTTTCAAACATCTTCTTCTCCAAAACTGATGGACCAATTTCAACCAAATTTCACACGAATCATCCTTGCATGAATCTCTACCAAATTCCTTCAAAAGAATAAAATCTATGCAGAACTTGAATTTTAATTAATTAAATTGATTTAAATTTACGAAAAATCTTTAAAAATTCTTCTTCTCCAAAACTACTGGACCAATTTCAACCAATCTTCACAGAAATCTTCCTTGCATGAATCTCTACCAAATTCCTTCAAAAGAATAAAATCCGAGCAGAACTTGAATTTTAATTAATTTAATTGATTTAAATTTTCGAAAAATCTTTAAAAATTCTTCTTCTCCAAAACTACTGGACCAATTTCAACCAAACTTCACACAAATCATCCTTGCATGAATCTCTACCAAATTCCTTCAAAAGAATAAAATCTGAGCAGAACTTGAATTTTGATTAATTCAATTGATTTAAATTTGCGAAAAATCTTTAAAAATTCTTCTTTTCCAAAACTATTAGACCCATTTCAACCAAACTTCACACGAATCATCCTTGCATGAATCTCTACCAAATTCCTTCAAAAGAATAAAATCTATGCAGAACTTGAATTTTAAATAATTTAATTAATTTAAATTTTCGAAAAAACTTTAAAAATTCTTCTTCTCCAAAACTACTGGACCAATTTCAACCAAACTTTACAGAAATCTTCCTTGCATGAATCTCTACTAAGTTCTTACAAAAGAATAAAATCTATGCAGAACTTGAATTTTAAATAATTTAATTGATTTAAATTTTCGAAAAATCTTTAAAAAAATTTCTTCTCCAAAACAACTGGACCAATTTCAACCAAACTTTACAGAAATGTTCCTTGCATTAATCTCTTCTTAATTCCTTCAAAAAAAAAAAATAAATTCTATGTAGAACTTAAATTGTAATTAATTTAATTAAATTTTCGAAAAATCTTTAAAAATTCTTCTCCTCCAAAACTACTGGACCAATTTCAACCAAACTTTACAGAAATGTTCCTTGCATTAATCTCTTCTTAATTCCTTCAAAAAAATAAATTCTATGTAGAACTTAATTTTTGATTAATTAAATTAAATTAAATTTTCGAAAAATCTTCTTTTCCAAAACTACTGGACCAATTTTAACCAAACTTCACACGAATCTTCCTTGCATTTATCTGTTCTAAATTCCTTAAAAAAATAATTACCGTGTAGAACTTAAATTTTTATTAAATTTGATTAAATTGAATTTTCGAAAAAATTGTTAAACAATCTTTTTCTACAAAACTTCATGACCAATCTTAACCAAACTTCACAGGAATCTTCCTTGCATGAATCTCTTCCAAATTCCTTCACGATCGGATGAAAAGCTTGGCCGTTGTGGGCTAGGCATTTTTTTTGGGCTATATGAAACAGTATGATTTTAAGAAAATTTTAAAAACATTTCTGCTCCTTAATCACTTATTGGATTTTATTCTGGTGTAGCATGAATCTTCTTTGAATAGACCTCTATTGTATTCCTTGAAGAAGTTCTTAGTCTAAATGTCTGAAAGCCAGTGGAGCGATACAGGGCCATCTTGGCCCTCTTGTATTGAATGTATGCTCATGATTTTTTCATTCGCCAAAAAATGTGGGCGTGGCAGGGCGGGGCTTATCCGACTTGGAGAAATCGTTAGATAATTCTTCAAAAATCTTCTCCTCCTTAACCACTGTGCCAATTCTTACTAAACTTGGCAGGAATGTTCCTTGGGTGACCCTTTTCAAAACTTGTTCGTGAATTTTTGATTTGTCAAAAATTGTGGGCGTGGCAGGGCGGGGCTTTTCGGACTTTGAGAAATCATTTGAAAATTCTTTAAAAATCAATTTTTTGGCCAATTTGAACCAAACTTGACAGGACTGACGCTTGGGTGATTCTATTCAATGTATGCTCATGATTTTTTCATTTGCCAAAAAATGTTGGCGTGGCAGGGCGGGGCTTATCCGACTTCGAGAAATCGTTAGATAATTCTTCAAAAATCTTCTCCTCCTTAACCACTGTGCCAATTCTTAATAAATTTGGCAGGAATGTTCCTTGGGTGACCCTTTTCAAAACTTGTTCATGAAATTTTGATTCGTCAAAAATTGTGGGCGTGGCAGGGCGGGGGCTTATCAGACTTAGAGAAATCATGTGAAAAATCTTTAAAAATCAATTAGTAGGCCAATTTGACAGGAATGACCCTTGAGTGATTGTATTCAATGTATGGTCATGATTTTTTCATTCGCCAAAAAATGTTGGCGTGGCAGGGCGGGGCTTATCTGACTTTGAGAAATCGTTAGATAATTCTTCAAAAATCTTCTCCTCCTTAACCACTGTACCAATTCTTACTAAACTTGGCAGGAATGTTCCTTGGGTGACCCTTTTCAAAACTTGTTCTCGAATTTTTGATTTGTCAAAAATTGTGGGTGTGGCAGGGCAGGGCTTATTGGACTTAGAGAAATCATGTGAAAATTCTTTAAAAATCAATTATTGGACCATTTTGAATTAAAGTTGGCACTAATGTCCCTTGATCGATTGTATGCAATGTATGTTCATGAATTTTTGATTCGTCAAAAAATGTGGGTGTGGCGGGGCGGGGCTGATCCGACTTCGAGAAATTGTCAGATAATTCTTCAAAACTCTTCTCCTCCTTAACCACTGAGCCAATTCTTACCAAACTTGGCAGGAATGTTCCTTGGGTGACTCTTTTCAAAACTTGATCGGGAATTTTTGATTTGGTGTTTTGTTACCATAATTGGCAGGAATGTTCATTTGGTGACTTATTTCAAAATTTGTTCGTGAATTTTTGATTTGCAAAAAATGTGGTAATGGCAGGGCAGGGCTTATCAGACTTAACGAAATCATGAGAGAAAATTCTTTAAAAAGCAATTATACGGTAAATTTGAACCAAATCTTACAGGAATGTACCTTTATTGACTGTCTTCAATACATGGTTGTGAATTTTTGGTTTATTAGCAATATCAGCATGGTAGGGCTGGGCTTGGGGATTGTTTAATGAGCTATGTCCTTTTGTTGAAAATTGGTATTTTTTGCAACATTTACATGTGTTGTTTTGTCTGTTGATTTTTTGTTAGCTCTATTTTTCCAATTGAACAGCTCCCAGTTTAAATGAAATCAACTTCTCAAAATGCACAAAAACTGCACTTTTGGGGGGTATGATCACTTTCAGTGATATTCTAGTTTAAAATAGTTTGATACGACATACATATTTGTTTACAACAAAATTTATATTGTACACCATCAAATACAGGAAGAACTCAGGTGAGCGATATCAGTGCCTTTCAGGCACTCTTGTTTAGCTCACCTGAGCACGAAGTGCTCATTGGGAGCTATTGTGGTCACTCACCGTCCGTCGTCCGTCCGTCCGTCTGTCCGTTCACATTTCTTTCAACATCTTCTCCTCCTAAACCATTTGGTCAATTTTGACCAAACTTGGCAGGAATGTTCCTTGGGTGACCCTTTTCAAAACTTGTTCGCGGATTTTTGATTCGTCAAAAAATGTGGGTGTGGCAGGGCGTGGCTTATCGGACTTAGAGAAATCCTAAGAAAATTCTTTAAAAATCAACCATTGGGCCAATTTAAATCTAACTTGGCAGAAATGTTCCTTGGGTGACCCTTTTCAAAACTTTTTTGCAAATTTTTGATTCGTCAAAAAAAGTGGGCGTGGCAGGGCGTGGCTTATCGGACTTAAAGAAATCCTAAGAAAATTCTTTAAAAATCAACCATTGGCCCAATTTGAACCAAACTTTGCAGAAATGTTCCTTGGGTGACATTCTTCAAAATTTGGTGGTGAATTTTTGATTTGTCAGGAAAAGTGGGCGTGGCAGGGCGTGGCTTATCGGACTTAGAGAAATCCTAAGAAAATTCTTTAAAAATCAACTATTGGCCCAATTTAAACCAAACTTGGCAGAAATGTTCCTTGGGTGACACTCTTCAAAATTTGTTGGTGAATTTTTGATTTGTCAGGAAAAGTGGGCGTGGCAGGGCGTGACTTATTGGACTTGGAGAAATTCTAAGAAAATTCTTTAAAAATCAACCGTTGGCCCAATTTGAACCAAACTTGGCAGGAATGTTCCTTGGGTGACTCTTTTCAAAATTTGTTTGCAAATTTTTGATTCGTCAAAAAATGTGGGCGTGGCAGAGTGTGGCTTATCGGACTTAGAGAAATCCTAAGAAAATTCTTTAAAAATCAACCATTGGGCCAATTTGAACCTAACTTGGCAGAAATGTTCCTTGGGTGACCCTTTTCAAAACTTTTTTGCAAATTTTTGATTCGTCAAAAAAAGTGGGCGTGGCAAGGCGTGGCTTATCAGACTTAGAGAAATGCTAAGAAAATTCTTTAAAAATCAACCGTTGGCCCAATTTGAACCAGACTTGGCAGTAATGTTCCCTGGGTGACTCTTTTCAAAATTTGTTAGCAAATTTTTGATTTGTCAGAAAAAGTTGGAGTGGCAGGACATGGCTTCTCTGACTTAGAGAAATCCTAAGAAAATTCTTCAAAAATCAACCATTGGCCCAATTTGAACCAAACTTAATAGAATTATTCTTTGGGTGACTCTTTTTAAAATTTGTTTGCGGATTTTGATTCGTCAGATAAAGCGGGCGTGGCAGGGCGTGGCTTATCGAAGTTAGAGACACCCTAAGAAAATTCTTTAAAAAACACATTGAGCCAATTTGAACGAAACTTAGCAAAAATTTCCTCGAGTGACTTTTAAAAATGCGTACACAAATTTTCTTTGTCGTCTAAAAATGTGGGTGTGGAAGGGCAGTGTTATCAGACTTAGAGAAATCATACGAAAACTCTTTAAAAATGAAGCATTGGGCCAATTTGAACCAAACTTGGCAACAATGTTCCTTGAGTGACCCTTTTCAAAATTTGTTCACGAATTTTTGATTTGTAAAAAAAGTGGGCGTGTCACAAACTTCTTTCAGGTGAGCGATATAGGGCCATTCTGGCCCTCTTGTACTCAATACTTTTCTAATATTCATTTGCTTGATAGATTTTTTGAAGGTTGAAATTCGGATACTCATGTACTGTCCGGATACACTTCCTTTTGTACTTTCAGTTTCGTGTATATAGGAATGATTTCGGTAGTTACCAATGTGTAAATACGTAAAAACCAATTTATAGTGGATATTGAGTATTAAAATTGTCAATAGAATCTTTTTCTATTGTTTCAACACTTTTAAACCCTTTCCCAAAAGGCAAAATTTTAGGTAGGTTGACTTCAAAAGCTGCTACATGTGTCCAAATGGTAATTAAATTTACGATTTGTATATATTAAAGCAGAGAAAATATTGAGGCATAGGAGAAAATACTGGTATCAGCATTTTCCTCTTTTGTCTCAATGTTTTCCCAAACCCTTTTTTCAGGGACGTCAAAACCAGGTCCTGTTTGGGAAAGGGTTAAAAGAGTCTGGGTGTCCAATGGAAAAAGTTCAGACTAATGGCCTACAGGCCTAGCCGACGGCTTTTGAGACACCCGTGAGTCAAGATCAGAAATGAAGCCTTATCATCATGCTGCTCAATCAAATGTAATGAAACAGATTTTAATGATAACACGGATCCAAATCAGACAGCATAGGTTCATGCTGGACAAGCGCGGATCCAGGCATTTTCCTAAAGGGAACAAGCGTTTTATAAGAATGTTTTACAAAATTGAGAGGGTGTCCGGATCCACAAGGACATGTCTTCTCATTTCAAACAGAAAAGGAGTTTGATCTTGAAACGGATCCCTCGTGGCTTTTGAAAACACCATGGATAAAGATCAGCGCGCAAAATATCCAATACGTCAATCTGTTGCTTATTAGCTCACCTGAGCACAAAGTGCTCAAGGTGAGGTATTGTGATCGGTTGTTGTCCGTCGTCCGTCCGTCCGTCCGTCCGTCCGTCCGGCCGTCCGTCCGTCCACAATTTCTTTAAAGATCTTCTCCTCCTAAACCACTGGACCAATCTTCTTGAAACTTGGCAGGAATGATCCTTGGGTGAAGGGCTTTCAAAGTTGTTAAAAGAATTTGATTCCATCAAAGACTCTGGCTGCCGCGGCATGAGAAAAGCGGAAAATAGCCAAATCTTTTAAAAATCTTCTGCTGCCTAACCAGTAGGCCAACATTCTTGAAACTTCATATGAATGATCCTTGAGTGAGGGGCTTTCAAAGTTGTTAAAAGAATTTGATTCTATCAAAGACTTTGGCTGCCGCGGCATGAGAAAAGGGGAAAATAGCCAAATCTTTTAAAAATCTTCTTCTGCCTAATTAGCAAGCCAATATTCTTGAAACTTCAAATGAATGATCCTCGGATGAAGGGCTTTCAAAGTTGTTAAAATAATTTTATTTCATCAAAGACTTTGGCTGCCGCGGCATAAGAAAAGGGGAAAATAGCAAAATCTTTTAAAAACCCTTTTCTGCCTAACTAGTTGGCCAATATTCTTGTAACTTAATATGAATGATCCTTGGTTGAAGGGCTTTCAAAGTTGTTAAGAGAATTTGATTCCATCAAAGGCTTTGGCTGCCTTGGCATGAGAAAAGGGGAAAATAGCCAAACATTGTAAAAATCTTCTGCCTTCAACTAGTTGGCCAATCTTCTTGAAACTTCCCATGAATGATCCTTGGGTGAAGGGCTATCAAAGTTTTTGAGAGACTTTGATTCCATGAAAGCCTTTGACTGCCGCGGCATGAGAAAAGGGGAAAATTGCCAAATCTTTTAAAAATCTTCTGGCTTACTACATGTAGTTGACCAATATTCTTAAAACTTCAAATGAATGATCCTTGAGTGAAGAAACTTTTAAAGTTGTTATAAGAATTTGATTAATATCAAAGCTCTTAGTGCAGCGGCACCAGAAAAAGGGCAAAAGAGCAAACACTTGAAAAGGCTGAATTTTGTTTCATTCTTTTGAAAAACTGAGGAAAAGGGGCTTTATTGCAAAATTCTTAATTTGCTGCTATACAGGTCAAAATGTTTTTTTCAACAAGGCGAAAAATTTCAGGTGAGCGATCTAGGGCCATCATGGCCCTCTTGTCAAATATTTCTACCATATTTGCGTATCTGGATGGATAACGGTCGATCTGGGAATCAAACTCGAGCTAAACTATTACTTAACACACTTAGATTGATGGACTCCAAGATTTCTTACTCACACCGTTCATCCAGATACAAAAAACACGGATTGGTCTTCCAAACGCGGATGTGAAAAACAACACCGTGGGAATACACAAGGTAAGAAAACATCAACATATAGCCTTTTAATTGCTGCTATATAAAAAGTGTTTGTACAGAGCTGATGCAAAATGGTTTATATTGAGGGCGCTGCAGTTTCATAACAAAGGATTTGAGTAAACTATAGATACAAGCGATTTTAAATCGTAGATCACTATTTTCTCGCCTACTTCCCGTTTTGTTTTATATTTGTAGAAATTATTTACGTCCCTTTTAAGATTATTTCAACCCGAATGAGACGGGACAGTCAGTAGGTGGTGCGAAAGCAGGAGAACCCCAAGAAAAATCACCTGGTACACCCGCAAGCAGAACTTGGCTTCTCTCATATATGTGCCTCGTATAGGTCTCAAACACACACAAGACACAGCGGTAACATGATCAAGTGATTGAGGCCGTTAATGAAATATCATCGCTCTGAACTACTTCTTTTGGAAGGCTTTTGTCTCTGGAATAAATAGAACAAAGATCATTCCAAAACACAGTTTTGTACATAAGATAAAATTCTTAAGCGTGTGATGCAAAGTAAATAACCGACTATTAAAGTCAACGGGATGCGGTTATAGCACGTTTACTTTATAAAAATCAAGCATTTGTCATTGTATTTTAATTAGAAACGCCATTTTAAGTGTTTTGCACTATTAACCCGATTTTCGCATCTGAGTTTGTTTTACCCAAATTATGTGGATCATCCGTGGTGTGTGGTATCAACATCCGTGGTAAGTTGTACCTTGAAGCAAACTAGGCTAATTTTTAAACATGGCTTTAGACACCCAAAATTTATTTTTCCAGTTTGATGAATGGTATAGATTTGTTCCATAGATGTAGAAAACTTATTTCGAAGAGATATTTGCTCGAAACCAGTTAAATAATTTCTGTAAATATAAAACAAAACGGGAAGTAGGCGAGAAAATAGTGATTTACGATTTAAAATCGCTTGTATCTACAGTTTACTCAAATCTTTTGTTATGAAACTGCAGCACCCTCAAGATAAACCATTTTGCATCAGCTCTGCACAAACACTTTTTACATTGCGGCAATTAAAAGGCTATATGTTGATGTTTTCTTACCTTGTGTAATCCCACGCTGTTGATTTTCAAATCCGCGTTGGAAGACCAATCCGTGTATTTTGTATCTGGATGAACGGTGTGGGTCTTGTTCGGGAAAGGGTGAGGCAGCCAAAAATTAGATTGAATTTAGAGGTTGCAAAATGGACATGTTCAAATGTACGGTGCTCTTTTGGGTCAATGCTTTGAAAGCCTATTTCTTCACGAACCAGAGATATAATCTTAATAATCGATCACTTAAAAGTTTGAATTATTTTTTTGTTTGAAATTCCTATTTTATATGTCGTAAAATCTTTCATCAGAGGCTTGCCTCGACATGGAAATGATATCCGCACAACGAAGCGCAGAAGGGAGAAAATGTTGGTTATCAGCATGTTCTTCTTTTGTCGCAATATTTTCCAAAACCTTTTCATATATAATCGTGAAAATCATGTCCTGTTCGGGGAAGGGTTGAAATAATGTAACAAATATTTGTTGGGTAGAAATTGAAGATTTAAATTGTTTGGTAGAATAATTTCATCCTTTGTAAAACTTCAAAGGGGTGTAACTATTTTATTAAATGTCCGATTTTAAAAACGTAAGCAGTTTTGAGTTCCTCTCATTCAGACCTTGATAATGATATATGATTTGTTGAAGTTCTTTGAAAAATAAACAATATAGTAATTCGGCAGAATTATCTCCCCTTTGTAGAAATCTGAATAAGCATTATTCCATAACGCAATGTCCGATTTTCACAATTCAACCAGTTTTATGTTTCTCTCAATATTCTCTGTAAGCTGGTACATAATTATTTTGTAGGGGCTGGAATACTTTTGGGAAAAAGTGTGACCACCCTAGAATAAGTTTGAGTTTCGTTCAGTTCATCCAGTGATTTTTGAGGAAGATACCGATGCTGGACTTAGAAAATTACTGGGAAATTACAGTTTTCCAGACTTTTTTTTCTAAACGCTTGCAGGAATTGAGCTGATTTTTGGTATATGAACACATATTGATGAGTTACAGAACAAATTTAAGTTTCGTTCCGGTCCAGTGATTTTTTTAGCAAGATACCGATGCTGGACTTAGAAAATTTCTTTGAAATCACAGTTTTCCAGACTTTTTCTCTAAATGCTTGCAGCTATTGAGCTGATTTTTGGTAGACCCACACCCACATACAGAACAAGTTTGAGTTTTGTTCCGGTCCAGTGATTTTTGAGGAAGATACGGATGCTGAACTTAGACCTTTTTGGGCTTCTTTTTCTAAACACATATACACGGTGGAGATTGTGCATGATGGGATGGATAACGAATACAGACAAATTTGCCTCGCTTCGGGTAAGAAATTGTGCAATAATTTTCTTATTTCTGCGTCAATTTTCAAGCGGTTTGTTGCATGTACTGGGTACCCGGTACCCCGCATTACTGAGCTCTTTCCTCAGACATATGACTTGTTTGTAGAAACCTTGTACTTTGTCCAAAAATTGATCCCAACCGACCAGAAAAACGACAAAAAATCCAGGTCATTTTTCGGTTGGGATCGATTTTTGAGAAAAGTACAAGGAGTTTCCAGATAAGTTATGTACATCTGAGAAAATGGCTCAGTAAGGCAGAGTACATGCAACAAACTGCATGAAAATTGACGCAGAAATAAGAAAGTTATTGCACAAGTTCTTACCTGAAGCGTGGTTAATTTGGCCGTAGTCGTTACCATTTCGCTTTCTGGTCGGTTGGGACAATATTTTGGAAAGAGTACCACAAGTTATCTAATATGTCATACATTCGATGAAAGAGCTTGGTAAGGCGGGGTACATGCAACAAGCCTTTTGAAAATTGGCGCACAAATAAGGCAGTTACTGCAAAAAATCTTACCAGAATCGAGATTATTTTGTCCGTATTCAGTATCCATCCCATGATGCACAATCTCCACCTTGATATATAAAGCCGGTAGGGGACTTGGTATAGTTTTGCAATACTTCAGAATGCTTGTTTTGTCTCAAGTTTTAAAAGTGGCGGCATATATTGTGACCATGGCACTCTTGTTGTGACAAGCTCCTGTATAGGCGAGCTATGATTTCGTAGACAGCTCTTTTTTGCCACTTGTAATTTGACTGTTACCAAATTTCAAATTTAAGACTGGTCCATATTCAAAGATTTTTCAAACACCAAAATTTGAGTGGTATGGCATAGGACATAAGAAGAAATGCTGGTTGTCAGTACTTTTCATTTTTGTCGAGCCCGCTTGCGGTGAGCTCGACATAGTTGTCACAATGGCGGTTCGGTGTATGTGCGTTAGTGCGTTAGTGCGTGCGTTAGTGCGTGCGTGCGTCCGTCCGTCCGGATGGAGCTTGTCCGGGCCATAACTTCACCATGGATGGAGGGATTCAGAAATAACTTGGCACAAATGTCAAGCTCAGTAAGGCGGAGTGTCGCGTGCAAGAACCAGATTCCAAGCTCAAAGGTCAAGGTCAAACTTGGAGGTCAAATGTCAAAAATGAGAAGATTTTTGCTTGTCCGGGCCATAACTTCACCATGGATGGAGGGATTCAGAAATAACTTGGCACAAATGTCAAGCTCAGTAAGGCAGAGTGTCGCGTGCAAGAACCAGATTCCAAGCTCAAAGGTCAAGGTCAAACTTGGAGGTCAAATGTCAAAAATGAGATGATTTTTGCTTGTCCGGGCCATAACTTCACCATGGATGGAGGGATTCAGAAATAACTTGGCACAAATGTCAAGCTCAGTAAGGCGGAGTGTCGCGTGCAAAAACCAGATTCCAAGCTCAAAGGTCAAGGTCAAACTTGGAGGTCAAATGTCAAAAATGAGATGATTTTTGCTTGTCCGGGCCATAACTTCACCATGGATGGAGGGATTCAGAAATAACTTGGCACAAATGTCAAGCTCAGTAAGGCAGAGTGTCGCGTGCAAGAACCAGATTCCAAGCTCAAAGGTCAAGGTCAAACTTGGAGGTCAAATGTCAAAAATGAGATGATTTTTGCTTGTCCGGGCCATAACTTCACCATGGATGGAGGGATTCAGAAATAACTTGGCACAAATGTCAAGCTCAGTAAGGCAGAGTGTCGCGTGCAAGAACCAAAACTTCACCATGGATGGAGGGATTCAGAAATAACTTGGCACAAATGTCAAGCTCAGTAAGGCGGAGTGTCGCGTGCAAGAACCAGATTCCAAGCTCAAAGGTCAAGGTCAAACTTGGAGGTCAAATGTCAAAAATGAGAAGATTTTTGCTTGTCCGGGCCATAACTTCACCATGGATGGAGGGATTCAGAAATAACTTGGCACAAATGTCAAGCTCAGTAAGGCAGAGTGTCGCGTGCAAGAACCAGATTCCAAGCTCAAAGGTCAAGGTCAAACTTGGAGGTCAAATGTCAAAAATGAGATGATTTTTGCTTGTCCGGGCCATAACTTCACCATGGATGGAGGGATTCAGAAATAACTTGGCACAAATGTCAAGCTCAGTAAGGCGGAGTGTCGCGTGCAAAAACCAGATTCCAAGCTCAAAGGTCAAGGTCAAACTTGGAGGTCAAATGTCAAAAATGAGATGATTTTTGCTTGTCCGGGCCATAACTTCACCATGGATGGAGGGATTCAGAAATAACTTGGCACAAATGTCAAGCTCAGTAAGGCAGAGTGTCGCGTGCAAGAACCAGATTCCAAGCTCAAAGGTCAAGGTCAAACTTGGAGGTCAAATGTCAAAAATGAGATGATTTTTGCTTGTCCGGGCCATAACTTCACCATGGATGGAGGGATTCAGAAATAACTTGGCACAAATGTCAAGCTCAGTAAGGCAGAGTGTCGCGTGCAAGAACCAGATTCCAAGCTCAAAGGTCAAGGTCAAACTTGGAGGTCAAATGTCAAAAATGAGATGATTTTTGCTTGTCCGGGCCATAACTTCACCATGGATGGAGGGATTCAGAAATAACTTGGCACAAATGTCAAGCTCAGTAAGGCGGAGTGTCGCGTGCAAAAACCAGATTCCAAGCTCAAAGGTCAAGGTCAAACTTGGAGGTCAAATGTCAAAAATGAGATGATTTTTGCTTGTCCGGGCCATAACTTCACCATGGATGGAGGGATTCAGAAATAACTTGGCACAAATGTCAAGCTCAGTAAGATGGAGTGTCGCGTGCAAGAACCAGATTCCAAGATGAAAGGTCAAGGTCAAACTTTGAGGTCAAATGTAAAAAATGAGTTGATTTTTGCTTGTCCGGGCCATTCCTTAACTTGGCACAAATGTCAAGCTCAGTAAGGCGGAGTGTCGCGTGCAAGAACCAGATTCCAAGCTCAAAGGTCAAGGTCAAACTTTGAGGTCAAATGTAAAAAATGAGTTGATTTTTGTAGAACCAGATTGCTAGCTCAAAAGTAAAGGTATATTTCTCGGAATTTGGTTTTATGGACTTAGCATAAGGTCCCTTTTAGCGTGACGGGTCACATATGTATACTCAAATTAATCCATTCTGGTATCTCGTTATAAATACATAGACATGTAATATTTTGTGAACAATAAACTGTCTCACCATGATCCCCATCATTCCAACTTATTTTGTCCCCACTTTTACAACGCCATTGTAATGACAGCTGTAGACATAGGTATGGTCTTCTTTCTTCAAAATGAGCGGGCTCGACATGTTGCCCTTCGGCATCTAGTTCTCTCAATGTTTTCTTCTCTATCAGAAATGTCAAAAGTTGACATGGTCATGAAAGGTTTCAGCTTGAAGAGCTCTGTCTCAGGTTTTCATGCATGAATTTATTTATTTCCCAAGCTATGATGCATTTTGACTGGCTGTTAACCCATTACTGCACAGTGACGCCTTTTGACTCGTTCAAAAGAAAAGGCTTGGGAAAATATTGTGAAAAATGAAGAAATTGCTTGTGACAAGCAATTTCTTCATTTTCCACAATATTTTCTTACCCAAACTAGAAAGATTTTTAAATTCTCATGAACTTGAAATTGTCGTCTGCAACACCTTTCAAATTGGAACAGTCTAAAAATTTGTCGTCTGGTAATGGGTTAAAACTTTGGAAAATATTGAAAAAGGAAGAGAAGAAAATGTTGATAACCAGCATTTCTTACTGTCAATATTCTCCATGCTTATTCCATTATGACAATTGGGCAAGTTTAAAAAAAAATGTGACCGTTCACCTTTTACATGCCTCGGCTTTTACAGAGAAACATATTCAACCCAATCAAAGCTAAAAAGATGTGTTATTGTGCCTTTATACTGGGTACCAAGTTTAAAGAAAATCGCTTCACAAATAAAAAAGATATGTCATTAAAACATATCAAAAATGTCAGGAGTGAAACGATTTTGTGTGACACTTAAGACTTTAACCAAGTTTCTAAGCTATGGTAAATAAAATACAGTGACAGGATACTACAATAAGCACTTGTAATTCCTAAAACAACATGTGCATCATCATCTAAAAATTACCTTTTCGTCTTATCTTCACTGGTTTAGGATGTGGAGCCTGTTTTATACAATAACCCTCTGAATTTTATGTCAGGAGTGAAACACTTTTATTTTTCAAAATGTGTTCTCATTTTTGTCTATTCAGCCAGAAATCTACCACTCAAACGTTTTTAGGAAGCCACCAACCTTGTGGGCATTCTGCACTCTACTATTTAGTGATTCATGGGTTACAATTTATCATATTGTGCAATATATATGCTGTCAGGAGTGAAACGCTTTTTTGTTGTCATTTTGCAAGATTGTGCAGACAATTTTAGCAAAAAACTTGTGAACATGAATTTAGAATATAATTTTGGCACTGCTTAACCATTTAGAATAGTTTTTAGCCACCCTAATTCAGAAATCTGGATGATATTCTGTGAAAATAGCTGTTATTCTTAACATTTGATTGTCACACTTTGGTCACATTTTTTTTAAACCTGCCCAATTGGATCATTTTTGTCATCTGAAATATCTTTCGACAGGTAAAATTTTTGGAAAGAAAATAAAAGAAAAGATAATTCCTTTCTGAAATAAGACCTGGTTTTGATGTACCTAGTAGAAAAGGCTTGGAAAAACATTGAGGCAAAAGAAGTCCTTAGTTTCTTGCCATTTGGGAAAGGGATATGCAAGTCAAAATATAAACTGGTTTTTATGTCCCTGATAGGATAAACTTGGGAAAACATTGAGGCAAAAGAAAAACTGCTGATAATATCAGCATTTTCACCTCTTGCCTCAATATTTCATTGGTTATATTCCACACAAATCATAACTTTATTAGTCCCCCACCGGTTACCGGTTGGGGGACTATAGGTTTGCTTGATTCTGTCTGTTCGTCTGTCTGTGAATGAAAACTTAACATTTGCCTTTTCTCCAAAAGTATTTGACATACAAAGCTCAAATTTGGTAAGCAACTTCCTTTCAATGATATCTATCTGTTCCATGCATTTTGACCTTCCTCAAGGTCATCTGTTAACCCTTATCAACCCTTTACACGAAAACTTAACATTTTAGAAAAATTGCCATTCCAGGGGCATTGGTGTTTCACAAACACATTTTGTTTTCTTTTGCCTAATTAGCTCACCTGAGCACAAAGTGCTCAAGGTGAGCTATTGTGGTCGCTTTTTGTCTGTCGTCCGTCTACAATTTGTTGTTAACACTCTAGCATCCACAAATATTGGCCAATCTTTACCGAACTTGATCAAAACATGTATGAACACAAGTTTTCGGATAAGTTTGATTTTGGGTCAGATCGGACCAGGAAGTCGGGAGTTATGTGCCCTTGAACGTCAAAAATAGCTACTTTTGACTTTGTTAACACTCTTGCTACAAATATTGGCCAATCAAAATGAATCTTGGCAACAATATTGATTTTCATAAGAACTTGGATGAGTTCTATTTTCAGTCTGATCGGACTAGGGAATCTTGAGTTATGTGCCCTTGAATTTGACAAAATTGCCATTTTTGGCTATTTTCGATTTTGTTTACTCTCTAGCATCTACAAATATTGACCAATCAAGATAAAACTTGAACACAATGTTGTGGACTATAACAATTTGGATAAGAATAATTTTCTGTAAAATCTGTCGAGGAAGTCATGATTTATGTGCCCTTGAATTTGACAAATTGTAGTTTTCGACTATTTTTGACTTTGTTTACACTCTAGCATCTATTAACCAATCAAGACAAAACTTGGACACAATGTTGGAGACTGTAAGATCTCGGATGAGTGTAATTTTCAATGAAATTGGACAAGGAAGTAATGAGTTGTGTGCCCTTGAATTTGACAAAATTTATGTTTTCGACTATTTTCGACTTTGTTTACACTCCAGCATCTACCATTATGAACCAATCAAGACAAAACTTGGACACAATGTTGGAGACTGTTAAGATCTCCAATGAGTATGATTTTCAATAAAATTGGACAAGAAAGTAATGAGTTGTTTGCCCTTGAATTTGACAAAATTGTTGTTTTCAACTATTTTCGACTTTGTTTACACTCTATAGCATCTATAATTATTGACCAATCAATACAAAACTTGAACACAATGTTGGGGACTACAAGATCTTGAATGAGTGTGGTTTTCATTTTGATTGGACAAGAAAGTCATGATTTATGTGCTCTTGAATTTGACAAAATTGCTGTTTTCGACTATTTTTAACTTTATACTCTAGCATCTACAATTATTGACCAATCAAGATAAAACTTGGACACAGTGTTTGGGACCGTAAGATCTCAGATGAGTTAGTTTTTCATTTCGAGTTATATGCCCTTGAATTTGACAAAATTTCCATTTACAACTTTTTTTTCGACTTTGTGTACACTCTAGCATCTACAATAATTATTATTGACTAATAATGTTGGTGACCATAAGATCTGAATATGAAGTTCAAATTTCCGTTTGATCAGATCAGAAAGTCATGAGCTATGTGCCCTTGAATTTTACAAAATTGCTGTTTTCGACTTTGTTTTTAGCTCACCTGAGCACAAAGTGCTCGAGGTTAGTTATTGTGGTCACTTTTTGTCCGGCGTCCGTCCGGCCGTCTGTCCGTCCGTCCATCAACATTTGAGGTGTTTACACTCTAGCATCCACAAAAGTTAGGCAATCTTGATCAAACTTGGCCAAAACAAGAAGGATCATAAGTTCTCGAACAAGTTTGATTATGGGCTTGATCGGACTAGAAAGTGCGGAGTTATCTGCCCTTGAATGTCAGAAAAATGCTGTTTTTAAGTTTGTTTACACTCTAGCATCTATAATTATTGATCAATCAAGACAAAACTTTGGACATGATGTTGGAGATCATAAGATCTCGGATGAGTTCAATTTTCAGTCTGATCTGACCAGAAAGATGAGAGTTATGTGCCCTCGAATTGGGCAAAATTGCCATTTTTGGCTGTTTTCAACCTTGTGTTAATCTAAGGGAAGTAACACTATACTTTTCTTTAGTATAAGTAGAGTTATCTTGTTTGATAGAGCTATCCCTCTGGGAGGTAGAACAAGATGAAAGAAAGTCAAAATAAAAAGAGTCTAAGATATTTACAGCGTTAGTGTTACAAATGGTAGCAGAGGGGAAACAGATCCATAGAGGCATACTGTAACTATATATTGAGATATAGATTTACACTCTAGAATCTACAATTATTGATCAATCTATACAAAACTTGGACACAATGTTGGGGACTATAAGATTTCAGATGAGTTTGATTTTCAGTCTGATCTGATTAGAAAGTCAAGAGTTACATGCCCTTGAATTTGACAAAATTTCCATTTTCGGTTGTTTTCAACCTTGTTTACACTCTAGAATCTACAATTTTTAATCAATCAAGACAAAACTTGGATACAATGTTTTAGATCATAAGATCTCGGATGAGTTTGATTTTCAGTCTGTTCTGACCAGAAAGACAAGAGTTACTTGCCCTTGAATTTGACAAAATTGCCGTTTTTTACTGTTTTCGACTTTGTTTGCACACTAGAATCTACAATTATTGACCAATCAAGACAAATCTTGGACACAATGTTGGAGACTTTAAGATCTCTGATAAGGTTGATTTTCAGTTTGTTCTGATTAGAAAGTCAAGAGTTATTGCCCTTGAATTTGATAAAATTGATGTTTTTGGCTGTTTTCGACCTTGTTAAGAATCTACAATTATTTATCAATCAAGACAAAACTTGAACACAATGTTGGCGACCATAAGATCCTGGATGAGTTCGATTTTCAGTCTGATCTGATGAGAATGTCGAGATTTATGTGCCCTTGAATTTGACAAAATTGCCATTTTCGGCTGTTTTTGACCTTGTTTACTTTCTAGAATCTACAATTATTGATCAGTCTATACAAAACTTGGACACAATGTTGGAGACCATAAGATCTCATATGAGTTTGATTTTCAGTCTGATCTGATCAGAAAGTCGAGCGTTATGTGCCCTTGAATTTGACAAAATTGCTGTTTTCGGCTGTTTTAGGTTTACACTCTAGAATCTGCAATTATGGATCAATCTAGACAAAACTTGGACACAATGTTAGGGACCGTAAGATCTGGGATTAGTTTGATTTTCAGTCTTATGTGATCAGAAAGTCGAGATTTATGTGCCCTTGAATTTGATAAGATTACTGTTTTCGGCTGTTTTCGACCTTGTTTATACTCTATAATCTACAATTATTTATCAATCAAGACAAAACTTGGATACAATGTTTGGCACCATAATTTAGATCTCGGATGAGTTAGATTTTCACAACCTTATTGACTATAAGTTCTTTTTCAGTCTTAAAGTAATGAATATTAATTGAATTGAACAAAAGTGTTGCTCATATCATTTTGGTTCAGGTGAGCGATATAGGACCATCATGGTCCTCTTGTTAATCTAACAAAGGCAAATATTGACCAATCAAGACAAAACTTAGACTTGATGTTCAATGTTGGTCAACATATGATCCTAGATGATCTTGAATTTCAGTGTAATTTGACAAGAAAAAAATTTGCTGAGTTATCTGCCCTTGAATTTGATAAAATTGCTATTTTTGACCTTTTTTTACTCTAACAACCACCAGTTGAGTATCACTGCCCATATCTAACCTTCAAGAAATTAATGGGTCCAAGAAACATGACCTTTATGTTTCAATAAAAACATATCGTAAAAAAAAAATTAGACAAATTATATGGAAATTCATGAAAGAAAAAATAAAAACTAAATGCATTTAATTCTACAGCTATCTAGGTACCAGTCTAAAATCCAGTCTATTTATTTTGTTTGAAATACTTTCTGTACTTTGATTTTGTGTTATCTCCCAAAAGTAGTTCTTGAACTATTTAAAATTTCATACAATGAGATCATCCATCTCATATGAAATATAAATCAAAATTATGATTATTCAATTATTGATTATTGGTCATTCACGCATGAGCTGACATGATCTAAAATGTATATGTTTACCTTTTCGTGCAGCGCGTATGAATACCTTATTGATTATTGTCATAATCACCTTGGATTCTGCAAATGGTTGACGTTTTTGACAGCTACAAAAAGTAGGATTGTTTTCCAACTTCTTGTGACTTTGTCAATGCCTCGCATGCTATATGTTGTATTTGTATACAGTGCATAATATTGAATGTAATTGAAAACTGGTCTACTGTCTTTTTAGGCCGAGATTTTCTCTTCTAAATCTGTATGGATCAATTTGTTTTCAATTTGTAATCAACAACTTCTAGGGTAAATCCACCATAATTCGGACGCTTTATTTACAGTTGACAATCGGCGGTCTCTCTTTCCTAACAGTGTCACCCTTCCACCCTAATTTACCGATTGACATAAAAAATAGAGTCCGAGTTTCCCAAACACATCACTGTATGACACGAAAACGAGGCTAAACTTTCGTTTACAGCGCATTATTAACAGCATGTAGAAGCGGGGTAACTCGGTCGCGCGAACTTTTATTTCGGACACGGGGTTGAAACCTTGGTACATGTACGTTTCTTTTACGAAAAACGTCTTAAAACTCAATATTTTCCATTGTTAATGCATGTTATTAAGAAATAACATCGAATATGTACTATTATGTATCTTACTATCACTTCACAAGCATCAGCAGAAAAACTCCAACAAGACCTTCTCTCCCTAGAACTATGGGAACAGGATTGGGCTATGGAGTTCAATCCTGACAAGTGTGAGGTCCTTCGTATCCACAGGAAACGCAGACCATTCCTGTTCCCCTATAAACTCCATAACATTGAACTCAAGTCCACAGACCAAGCAAAATACCTTGGTGTCAACATCAGCAAGGACCTCATTTGGGCCCCCCACATAAACACTATCACCTCGAAAGCTAGTCCTGTAAGGTTACTGTTATTCTGTGTAGCAAATCTTAAATTCTTCTAAGTCCCTATTCATGTTAAAGAGAGGCATAAACAATGAAAAATAACTACATTATGTTTATAACCACCTTAAAATTACTAAAATACTGATGTGTCAATCAAATTATGACTGTGAAACATGTTTTTTTCTACAATTGGCAAGCCTGTCGGCCATCTTGTTTTTGTATAGGGTTGTTGGAAATTTGGTTGGATTTTTCATAAAACAAGGTAATTTTTTATTTTAAAATTATACTGAAATAATTTAATATTAGTTGATTTCATAAAAATCCGAGCGTTTTGATTGGCTAAATTTTTTTTTTCATAACTCCATGAAAAAAAAATTGACATTGCCGGAACTTCTTTCGGAGTCAACAATATGGATAAATGGATGTGCCCTGTACAAATCGGCATATTACGTTCGTTTTGAGTAGTAAACTGCAAGTTTTATCATTGAATCTTACTCTTAAATAGATTTTCTAGTTGAAACAAATCCATTTTCAAAAAGTTATTGCTTAAAACGCACTTGAGAGGATGGAAAATAACGTTACGACGACTGAATTCGCTGTTAACGACGTTGCAGTTACGCGCGCTTTTTATGACGTCATTTAAAGTTTTCGTCACGGAACGGCACGTGCGTAAGATCTGAATACCTTGGCAGCGGGCAGATATCGCACATCTATCCGCTTCTTTGAACATAGTCCGAACGATTTCTCATCTTTTCTAGTCGCAAATATTACTATTTACGATAATAAAATGTATTATTAAATTATAAGGAATGAATGCAATTTAATTTTTTTCATGCAGGTATAATTTAATATTAGTTGATTTCATTAAAATCTGAGCGTTTTGATTGGCTAAATTTTTTTTTTCATAACTCCATGAAAAAGAAAATGACATTGCCGGAACTTCTTTCGGAGTCAACAATATGGATAAATGGATGTGCCCTGTACAAATCGGCATATTACGTTCGTTTTGAGTAGTAAACTGCAAGTGTTATCATTAAATCTTACTCTTAAATAGATTTTCTAGTTGAAACAAACTCAATTTCAAAAAGTTATTGCTTAAAACGCACTTGAGAGGATGAAAAAAATAACGTTACGACGACTGAATTCGCCGTAAACGACGTTGCAGATACACGCGCTTTTTATGACGTCATTCACAGTTTTCGTCACGGAAAGGCACATGCGTAAGATCTGAATACCTTGGCAGCGGGCAGATATCGCACATCTGTCCGCTTCTTTGAACAAAGTCCGAACGATATCTCAATTTTTTCTAGTCGCAAATATTACTATTTACGGTAATAAAATGTATTATTAAATTATAAGGAATGAATGCAATTTTATTTTTTTCATGCAGGTATGAAAAATAAAATCTAATCACACTTTTGTATGAACCGCTTCGCGGATTCATACAGTGTGATTAGATTTTATTTTTCATACCTGCATGAAAAAAATAAAATTGCATTCATTCCATAAATGAAAAATAAAATCTAATCACACTTTTATATGAACCGCTTCGCGGATTCATACAGTGTGATTAGATTTTATTTTTCATACCTGCATGAAAAAAATAAAATTGCATTCATTCCTTAAGTGAAAAACAATTGATTTATCTTTCAATTCATACCATTTTTAGATCAAAATTTTGATTTCAAATGAAGTAGTTTGAGGGCTAAACCTCCGAAGTTTTCCGCACGGCGGAAGTGCTATAGACAAAATGGCGGAAATTATAAGACCTGGCATTACTTCAAAGATAAAATATGCCAGGGCTTATAGATAGGACTACTCGAAAGCCAACCAAACTCTCAGGTTTATCAAAAGAAACATCAAAACAAAAAATGCCCGGGTCAAGGAAGCAGCTTACAAAACCTATGTCCGCCCTCAAGTCGAATACTGTGCTACAGTCTGGTGCCCCTGGCAGAAATATCTCATCCACAAGGTAGAAATGGTTCAAAGATCAGCTGCTCGCTATGTTCTCGATGACTTTGACTATACACACAGTGTTTCAGATATGATTAAAACATTAAATTGGCAAACCCTAGAACACAGGAGGAACATAGCTTCACTAACAATGCTATATAAAATAAGGTCAAACAAAGCAGCTGTTGACAATCACCACCTCTCCACTACCAGAAATCTCCAACTGAACATCCCACACTCCAAAACAAACTATCATGCAAGCTCTTTTTTCCCCAGAACAATCAGACTTTTGAATAGCCTTCCAATTACCATACAGTCAAGTCCAACCCTGCCAATATTCATAGGTAACTTGGACTCACTCCCGCACCCATAACTCACCCCTCTGTTTTTAACCCCTGTAATTTAGTATTTTAACATTTTAGCACTGCACTCTATCCTTTTATCCCCTAACTAACACTTTTTATTCTTATTTCCCCAGTACTAACAACTGTTTCCAGACAGCGCCAGCCGTCAGTAATCTTCATTGATTTTCCGGCTGAGAAAAGTTGAAGTTGATATGAAAGAAATAAGTACATGGCCAACAAAATATAACACTGACTCCATAAACCGAGAATATGACAACATAGCCAACCATACAATCAACATACTTTGATTTAACCCTTTCCCAAACAAGACCGGGTTTTGACGTCCCTAATAGAAAAGGCTTGGGAAAACATTGAAACAAAAAAAGAAACTGCTGATAACCAGCAGTTTCTCCTTTTGCCTCAATATTTTCTGTGCTATATTGTACCGTAATCCTGTCTTCAAATTAATCCATTTTGTTGTCCACATCATCTTTCAAATTAGACCACCCTAAAATTTTGCTGTTTGGGAAAGGGTTAAACATCTTATAGACGACATTTATCTAGTGACCGAATTTGTTACCCTGCAAGAATTTGCCGACCGAATTTTAAGGGAAGGCAAATTGTAGTCTGGTTAATTCGGACATTAGATATTTCTTGGTATTTATGATAATTACTTCACATAAAGACAACAAAAACGGTATAAAGTTATAAAATAATATTTACTTTACAGTATACAAACTAAATTGACGTAAATTGACGTAAATTTCAAGCAATAAATAACTCTGATATGCGTTATGTAAAGTAGTGACTTTCAAATCATCAAATGCGTCCGCCCAGCACAGGCAAAGGAAGCATGGGTGTGTGAATAAATTACGTACTTCCTCAACTTGAACAAGAAAGTTGTTTCTATAAATAGTAAAGAAATCACGCAAGGAAAACATAACGCGAAATAGTCCAGAAACGGAAATAACAGGAAGTTGGTACTATGGTTGGATACGGTTTAGACTGTAAATGACCGAGTTACCCCACCTGGCCGAAATTTAGTGGATCTACCCTATCGTCTATCTTCATCAGCACCGGATGAGTTCATTATAGTTACCCAAGTCGATTTTTGTGCCCCGCGGATTTAACAAATATGGGGGTCGGCATATAGAAATCATACAGTGTGTCGGGTAGTCTGTCTGTCTTTCTGTCAACATTTCTCTCCTCCCAAACTGAAGGACGGATTTTGATGAAGTGTTGTGACATTGGGTAGACTCACAGCCAGGTGCTTGACTAGCTCAGTGTTTAGACTGTCTGACTAGTAATTAAGGGGTCTTGGGCAGGGGAACCCTTGGGCAGACCTACAGATAACATTGGTTGAAGACTTGGTTGCAGAATCGAGAGGGATTAAAATAAGTTGAAAAAACTTGCTTCCCAATCGATGTAAAATAAATACGTTCAAAGGAACGTCTGAAGAAGAAGACTAGTTGCAATAATGTATCCGAAACCTTTTTATACCCCGACAAAGAACAAAGTTGGGGGGGGGGGTATATAGGAATTACCCTGTCTGTCCGTCTGTCTGTCCATCCACATTTCTTGTGATCGCAACTCCTCCCAAGCCGCTTGTCAGATTTTGATGAAAATTCACATGGGTGAGACATGAGACATGGGCTGTGTCATCCAGTACCCTTTAACCCTTTCCCAAACGACAAAATTATGGGGTGCTCCAAATTCAAAGATGTTGCAGATGACAATTAAAACTGTATGAAAATTTACTTTTTTTGGACTTTTTGTGTAGAAAATATTGTGGAAAATGAAGAAATTGCTTGTCACAAGCAATTTCTTCATTTTCCACAATGTTTTCCCAAGCCTTCTCTTGTGAGGGAGTCAAAAGGCGTCACTGTGCAGAAATGGGTTAAACTAAACAGAAACGACAAAGCCATGATGAGATGGATATGTGGCATCAGACCAGAAGACAAGGTGACTCTTGATACACTGATCTCGCAGTTACACATCAAAGACCTGTCCAACCGATTAAGATGGTTGGCCACATTGAACGTGGCACTGGTTAGGTGTCCAAGGTGCGTACTATCAACATACAAGAGAACAGAGTGCATGGATGACCGAAGCTGACATGGGAAGAACTAGTAAGGAGAGACTGCGAGGACGCAGGACTGATGAACACCAATCCCTTCGATCGCCAGACATGGAGAGGGAGACTTCGCTCTAGACTGGGCAGCCAGGCCCCACCCTCGGAGGAGGACTAATCCACGGCCTGGATAAACTAAACAGGATGATGATGGTGATGATGATCTACATGACATGGAGATGTGCATGAAGCAATTTCTTAGCTCTGCGATGTCAACTAAGGCCCTTTGTCATCCAAGGGAGTTAGTTCTACCAAGATTTTTTTCCCCTAAAATTGCAATTTTCTCTTCAAAAAGCAATGTTCCAACCTTTCAAGGTTCTACTAAGGGAGTATTTATGTTAATAGCTGAACTACAAAGATCCTGATAATCAGCTAATAAACTTTACAGTACTCATAGGCAAAATACACATCTGAAGATTTTCACCCTATAAACAGCTCCTTTGACCCATTTTTCACAAATTAAAGGGTCCCAGGCCCTTCTCCTATTCATAAAAAGAACCTCTGATATAGCAGCATTTTATTCTTTTAACCCTTTCCCAAACGTCAAAATTTTAGGGTGATCCACTTCAAAAACTGTCACAAATGACAAAATGGACGTTATTAAAGATAGAATTTGGGTAAAATATGGCATAGAAAATATTGAGACAAAAGGAGAAACTGCTGGTTATCAGCAGTTTCTTCTTTTGTTTCAATGTTTTCCAAAACCTTTTCTATCAGGGACGTCAAAACCAGGTCTTGTTTGGGAAAGGGTTAATGCCCCTGTGTCGAGAGGAGTCCCCGTCGAGAGACCAGGGCATATTGTTTTACTCATGTCTGTCTGTCCGTCTGTCCATTTGACCATCTGTCCATTTGTCTGTCTGTCCATAAACTTAACATAAATTTGCCTTTTCTCCAAAAGTATTTGACATACAAAGCTCAAATTTGGTATGCAACTTCCTTTCAATGATATCTATCTGTTCCATTCAATTTGACCTTCATCAAGGTCATCTGTTAACCCTTATCAAGTCAACCCTTTACACAAAACTTAACATTTTAGAAAAATGACCATTTCGGGGGCATTGGTCTTTCACAAACAGATCTTGTCCTTCAATGTTTTCCATATCTTTTTCCGTTGGTTCTTTTCATGGAAAGGGGAAGGGGCTGGGGCCCTTAATTTTTTTTTGGGAAAATGTGTCAAACTAGCTGTAAAACTAAAAAAGGAAAATCATCATTTGTGTATTTTATTAAAATAAATTAGATGTTAGAAACAGTTTATAAGCTGCCATCATAATCAAAGATCTTTGATTTTTGAATATAAATACTGCGATATTAGGAGTATCTTGTAAAGGTTGGAACATTGATTTATGAAGGGACAAAATTTTAGTTCCAATTTAGGGGAAAATTCCCAGAGGAGAAGGGGCAGATATTTGGCCAAGTTTTTTAGTTGAAAAACAACATGTTTTCTATTGGACATGTCAAAATAAGACATCCTTAGGGAAAGGGCCAAGTGTCATGAAAGTGAACTGAATCTTTTTATGTTTAATATAGTGTCAAATATGTAATAACAATTATTACAGATTTCAACTACAATACAAACTGTTAATTTCAAACTCTATCTCAAATTAGGCATGTTTTTGATGTTCCTTAACCCATTCCCACCTAAGCACACTTTTTAATGCTCAACAAGATATTAAAAGATTAGGAAAAGATTGATGAAAATGAAGAAATAGCTTGTGACAATCAATTTCTTCAATGTTTTCTGCCCAGAATGACAAAAAAAATCGTAAAATTTCATCCTCGATATTGTCATCTGCAACATCTTTGAATTTGGACCAGTTTGAAATTTTGCCATTTGGTAATTGATTAAAAGAAATGCTCTAGAAACCCTTAGGGAAAGCTTGCAAAATATTAAGACAAAAGAAAAAAAAGCTGCTAGTTAACCAGTATCTTCAGTGATAAAATCATGTTGACAAAATTCATAGCAAACAAACATAAAACTGTTCCAATTTTTGAAAGCTCTAGATCTATGGGTTAACGGATAATAGGTAATGATGAAGACCGTGTGTACAATATAGAAAAGAAGTTTAATTGAGACAAAAGAAGGAAATGATGGTTATCAGCTTTTCTTTCTTTTGTCTCAATGTGACCCAAGCTTGTTTTTATGCCCCCGTATCAAGAGATCAGAGGCATATTTTTTTACTAGTGTCCATCTGTCTGTCCGTCCGTCTGTCCGAAAAATTAACCTTTGCCTTTTCTCCTCAAGGTCATCCCTTAACCCTTAATAACCCTTTACTCCACGAAAACTTAACATTTTAGAAAAATGGCCATTTCGGGGGCATTTGTGTTTAATCCTCTATTTTAAAACCAGGCCTTGCTTGGAGGGGGGGGGGGGGGGGGAGGTTAAACATCTAAATTATGCAGTTGGGGAAGAGTGTAATGAAATGTGTGAAAGAAAGCTTCTGTCAATCATGTTGATCATGCTGGTGTCTGGGCTACAATCATTCACTTTACTTCCTGAACTGACATGGTGGAGAGTCATGTGACATATTAATCGTAGTAAATCTTCAATAATTTTCAATTACCTTGCAATTAGTGGCAAGCAAAATGTGACCTATTGTGGTTTGAAGCAGAGATGGCTGAAAGACGACAGGGATTAGATCGATATAGTAGATCTTTATAAATTAGCTGTTTTAAAGAAAGGTAACTTTCTGATCATCTGGTTTTTGAATGATCTACCACATGCAGCTAATTCCTGGCTTTTTTTCACACATTTTCTTCTCCAAAAATAATTCTAATTGGCGTAGTATCAAAATAGTTATTGAAGCTTTTCTAGAATAATTGTTGTCACATGATTCACCACCGTGACTGAGGCGAAAGAAGAGAACACTCAATACCTTGCAATTAGTGGCAAGCAAAATGTAGTACATTATCATTAACCCTTTCCCAAATGGAAAAATTCTTGACTTTTCTATTATGTTGATACTTAAGATAGGATAGGATGTGTGAACAATACAGCGCTGAAAATTGAGGCAAAAAGAGAAAATTCTTTTTTCCCCCTTTCTTTGCCTTTTTTGCCTTTACATTTTTCCAAACAATTTCTATTGGGGACATCAAAAGCAGATCTTGTTTTGAAAATAGGTTAATTCAAGAATACAAGTGTATTGATTTGACATTCACTGGGAAAGAGAGCTGAGTCATTATCCTGTTCTTGGGTTAAAAATTGCAGACTTGTTAGGTTAGAATTTCAGATCAACACAATACAATACAAAAATATTTTATTAACCATGTCTTGTACATTTTGCACAAACAGGAAAGGACATTTTGTAACAAAATTATTTGGGATAAAGTTCATAAACAATAGTGAAGAAGCTAATTAGTTCTATTAAGTTTTTTATTGTATAAATAAAGTCATCAAGTCATGGATAAAGTTAAAACCTTCATTACCAAGGGTTGAAAAAAAAGGTTGTTATTGTAGATGCTTCTCCATGTTTACAATAGTCCCGGCCGAAATTGACAGTGACGTGGGCTAATGTTTACTACTTGACAACCAATCAACTCTCTTCGTATTTGTAACGGATCAAATCAGACGAATTGATTGGTTTTGCAGCAGTAAACATCAGCCTACGTCACTGTCAATTTCGGCTGGGACTATTGTAGCTATAGGAACTCTAATGATTTTGTAAAATGTTTTATACCATCCACATTTTGCAGTAGTAAGGTTTTAACTTTTATTTTTATATAGTGTTTGATATATTGAATCTTCCCCTTCTCAACACCTTGTTGTCTGAATTTGGAAGACCCGAAAATTTTGTCATCTTGTTATGGGTTAATCGCAAGGATTTCAAATGCAGATTGTGTTTGGGAAATGGTTTTAAAAGTACCATACAAGCTAAAATAACATGGATTTACTCCCCAGTGATGGCACATTGATTATTAGATTGACAAGTCACATGTTGTGAAAGGTGACAATATTGTTTTGCAAGCTAATTTTATATTTCTCCATAATTGGTCTCATGAACTTCTGATTCTTGAGATTTGTTTCCTGTGAAGTTGTGATGAAATTATTAATGTCTGTTCCTGATATTGGTACAATTAGAATTTATCATTGATTTAGAACCCTTTTCCAAGCAAGACTGGGTTTTAAGGTCACTAAAAGAAAGTGCTTCGGGAAATATTGAGGCAAAAGAAGTAAATGTTTGTGACCAACAATTTATCTTTTTCCCAGAATATTTTTCGTTCTGTAGCAAGCATTTTCTACTGGTGACATCATGTAAAGCAACAGCTTTCAAATTGGAGCAGTTCATAATTCTGCCAAAGAAATGGGGTTAATTAAGCTCAAATTATACCACCAGGTCCCTTCCAATTGAAAAAATCAATCCCTATCCCAATGCACAATCAATGCATTTGAATAAGATATTTTCACCTTACTTGACATTTGGGTGTTTTAAGATAGACCAACCCTAATGAGATTCACGCGACGTCTGAATTATTCGGGTGACATTTGTTACGTATCCGAACTTATTCAGGCGACGTCGAAAACATTAGGCGGTGGAATAATCCACCGCCAAATGTTTACAACGATGCCCAAATAATTCCGACGTCACTCAAATCTCATTAGGAGTGGACTACCTTAATGAATATTTTTTCATTATTACCTAACATGACCTTTTAAACTTCAAGTTATTGTCAAAGATTTATTGTTTTAAAATGTACTCAGTATTTCTTCATTTTATAATTTTAGAGAAAGTCAAGTTGAAGTGAGTGAAATTAACAATGAAACCATCAAAAATTAAATCACTTCTGATAATATTTATTGGCATTAAATTTATACTTAGATCTAGTAATGTTACTGTACATTAATTTTGAAAGTCTTGTGCTCTTCTATGGATCATGTATTGATTATTTTATCTGATATATTTTAATTATAATTGAATCAGTCATTATGAAGAACTTTTTCATTAAAATTAATGTACAGGTCATAGAGTGCAAGTGAATTAATCTATTCATATGTATAAAGATGCTTATTAACACTTACATCTATATAATGTGACCCGTCACGCTAAAAGGGACCTTATCGGATGTGAAAAATATCGACCCTAGTCAGTCTGCGCAGTCCACGCAGCCAGACTAGGGTCGACACTTTTCACTTTTATGTAAATTTCTAAATCCGGAATGTTTTCTCTATCTTACTATATGTTCATTTTTCGCATACGGGATCTGGTTGACCTGTACTGAGTCTTACAAGTTTGTCAAAATTTGGATTTTGGAGTTCGGATAAGGTCCCTTTTAGCATGACGGGTCACATATATGTGGCCCGTTATGCTAAGGAGGCCTTTTGAGAAATTAATGAAACCAAATGAAATTTACCAACTTATATGTGTCAACCAGATGTCGTATGGAGTAGTTTTTGGTTTTACTGGTTTTCAAGATCTTGTAAAAGTTTATTTGGTAGGTAAGATGAAAAGGTCATTGAAGATGATCCCTAACTGGTGCCTGTCAGATGTTACTCCAAAGTTAACATGGGATTTTAATCCATTACCAAACATTTTCTGATGCACTAAGAGGAAAGGCTAGGGGAAACATTGAGACAAAAGAAGAAAATGCTGATTATCAGCACACTCTCCTTTTAGCTCTATATTTTCTAAGCTAGGATGTGCACATTTTCTTCGTTTGATATCAACTATTTTGTTGTCTGTAACCTCCGTCAAATTGGACTGATCCAAAAGTTTAGGCAAGGGTTAACCCTTTCCCAAAAAAGAACTGGTATTGACGTCCCCAATTAAAAAGGCTTGGGAAAACATTGAAACAAAAAAAGAAACTGCTGATAACCAGCAGTTTCTCCTTTTGTCTCAATATTTTCTATGCCATATTTTACACAATTCCTATCTTTAGCAACATCAATTTTGTCATTGTAGCAGTTTTTGCAGTGGATCACCCTAAATTTTTGCCGTTTGGGAAAGGGTTAATCAGATTGATATGGTACCTAACTATGATTACTTATGTTTACAGAATGATGTGACACAACCTCAAGATGGGAAGACAAACAGAGGAGAAAGAGCCGGACTATGAGAAAAGTCGTACAAATGGATGTACGCTGCCTCCCCACCCACTCCAACTTGTGGCTTGGATTGTGCTCTTAGTCTATGCAGTCTTCCATTATACAACGCTTGTGCCTGCTCTACACAAGTCGTGGCAGCCAGCTGCGTATATTGTATCCTTTGTTTCTCAGCTGTGTTGTAGACATCAAACTTCAAAGCATACTATATTAACGAGTCCAATCCCAAGGTCAAGGTACTCTGTGTGACTACTAGTTGAGCCCCTACTGCTTACTGGGCTAGGAATCCTAGCCCAGTAAGCAGTGGGGGCTCAACTAGTCTATGCCTTCAAGTAAATCAATGCAATGCCCCTGCAGCTTCAAATGATCCCAACAATTAACTACCCATCATTCATTATCTACGAAACACTTCCTACATCTTCAGGTGTCATACATGGCTATGGAAACTGACAAGCGATACCCTCATCAATTTCAGTTGCTACGGATGACGCCCAAATAAGCATGAAGTGTTTTGTAGTTAATGATGAATTGTAATCTTTAATGTCTTCAAATGACTTAATATAGTGATTTTGGAATCCATGGATAGGTGCTCACACTGCAATGATTGGACCGGAATACTATGAAAACTTGCAATGAACTCAATTTCATCTGAATAAAAGTTAGTTTTTAAGCAAATACATTACTTGTACAGGACACAAAAGGTAAAGAATGCACTCAAAAACAGAAGAACCTTATCTGACTATAACAAAACACTTCTTAACTAAAAAGAGTACTTTGGACTGTAGATAAGCTATTTTAACTCTTTCCGAAACAAGAACTGGCTTTGACGTCCCTGACAGATTAGGATTGGGAAAACATTGAAGCCAGCATTTCTCCTTTTGCCTCAATATTTTCTAAGCTATATTTTACTTAAATTTAGTCTTTTTCAACTTACATTACGTCTTCAGCAGCTTTTGAATAAAACATCTAAAATGTTGTCGTTTGGGAAAGGTTAATACAATAGGTGAACTAACTCTGTCTCAAATGAGCCCTGATTTTGACTTTAAAAAAAGCTTGCTGAAACATTAAGACAAATGAACAAAATGCTGATAAACAGCATTTTATCCTTTTGTCTTAACATTTTCTATGATATATCACATGCCTAGTCTATCTTTATTCACATACCAGTATTTATCGTTTGCTGCAGCTTTCAAATTTGATCAATCTTTAACTTTGTTGTAAGGCAAACAGTTAGGACAGAGAGTTTGGGCTTTGTTGTATTGTAACTACAGTACCCTCAATATTACAAAAATCATTTTAGTTCATATCATTCTTAACACCAATCAAGATACCTAGTTTGAGTGTAGTAGTACATGGTGTGTGCCATGTAGTCGCATCATTTTTGGATCCGGCTGACTACAATGTTCGGAGAAAAAAGAATCCCAAGTTACCTTTTGACAGAACCCAGCATAAACATGTTATCGAGAATTGTTACTGTTATATTTGTCAAGTGGATGTGTGAGTGGTGCTAATTTGTTAGATTTTAGCCCTTTCCATTATGGGAAAACTTTTAGACTGGTTCAAATGCAAAGATGTTGCAGACAATTACTTTAACCCTTTCCCAAACAAGACCTGGTTTTGATGTCCCTTATAGAAATGGCTTGGGAAAATATTGAAACAAAAGAAGAAACTGCTGATAATCAGCAGTTTCTCCTTTTGTCTCAATACTTTCTTGGCTATTTTCTACACAAATTCTATCTTTGACAACACAAATATTGTCATCTGCAGCAGCTTTTGAATAGCGACGCCCCAAGATTTTTGTCGTTTGGGAAAGGGTTAAGTGGATGAAATTTTACATTTATTGGTTTCTCTAGGTAGACAACATTGTGATAAACTGTAATTGTGAATTGTGATAAATGAAGAAACTGCAATTTCTTCATTTTCCATTATATTTGCTCTATATTTTGGGGGCATCAAAAAGTGTCGTTATGTGGGAAAGGTTTATTAAGAGGTGAGAATATTGTGTCAACTGTTGCAATTAGATATTTCATATTACAAATGCAATTCACCTTTTGTCCTCTTTTCCACAATCTGAATAGTCAGAAAAGATGTTTGTTATTTCAGCCTTTATAATTTGACCTGGATCCTAGTTCATACAGAATTTTGTTTCATATCATAATCACAATAAAGTTGGCTAATTTGTCAAACAGTAGATTTTGAATAAGTATTTGTTGCAACAATTTCTTAGTAGAGTCTAGTTCCTGTAATTACTTTGATTTTACAAATATGTTTCAATTTTTCCTATGTTTATTTTACAGAGAATCCCGATCGAAGCATTGCAGTGTTTGTAACAAGTGTGTTGGAGATTTTGACCACCACTGTAAATGGCTAAACAACTGTGTTGGTGGCAGAAATTATAGGTACAGCAATTGTTTAACCCTTTCCCAAACGACAAATTTTACGGATGTTCAAATTGAAAAGCTGCTTCAGACAACAAAATAAGTGTTGATAGAGATAAGATTGGTGTAAAATGTAGTACAGAAAATATTGAGACAAAAGGAGATACTGCTGATTTTCAGCAGTTTCTTCTTTTGTCTCAATGTTTTCCCAAGCCTTTTAATTTACAGAGGTCAAAACCATGTCTTGTTTGGGAAAGGATTAACCCATTCCCAAACAAGACCTGATTTCGATTTATCTAATAGACAACACTTGGGAAAACAGTGAGACAAAAAGAGAAACTGCCGATAACCAGCAGTTTCTCCTTTTGCCTCAATATTTTCTTGGCTTTTTGTATGCAAATGCCTTCTTTAGCAACATCAATTCTGTTGTCTGAATCAGCTGTCGAATTGGACCACCCTAAATTTTTGGTGTCTGAGAAAGGATTATTAGGTCCACATTTTAACCCTTGTCGACTTTAGATTTCCTTTCAAACCAATTGCCAATTTAAGAGACATTTCAATCAGTTTTGTCTCAATTTCATGACACAATAATTCAGTAGAAAACAGGCAGTGTTGGCTAATATCAGACTGCATGTCTGTGCAGTCTGATCTTAGTCTTTATTGCCTGCAAAAGCTTTTGCCAAAACAGTAAATTGACATGAACAGCAAGAAGGGTTAAGTGAGTCGGGACTTTGTGTCAGTGGAGCCTATGTCACATCCCCAAGTGGTCAGCTTTGTTGGTTTGGCAGACTAAAACTTTGTGACATTGACTTTTGACCAACTTTATAAAAGCTTTATTTTTAGCTCACCTGAGCACGATAGTGCTCATGGTGAGGTATTGTGATACCGCTGTGTCCGTCGTCCGTCGTCCGTCGTCCGTCGTCAGTCGTCCGTCGTCCGTCGTGCGTCGTGCGTCAACCTTTGGCTTGTGTGCACTCTAGAGGCCACATTTTTTGCCCAATCAACCTGAAATTTGCTCAGAATGATTGTCTTGATGAAATCTCGGACAAGTTCGAAATTGGGTCATCTGGGGTCAAAAAGTAGGTCACGGGGTCAAATCTTAGAAAAACCTTGTGTGCACTCTAGAGGCCACATTTTTTGCCCAATCAACCTGAAAATTGATCAGAATGATTGTCTTGATCAAATCTCGGACAAGTTCGAAATTGGGTCATCTTGGGTCAAAAACTAGGTCACGGGGTCAAATCTTAGAAAAACCTTGTGTGCACTCTTGAGGCCACATTTTTTGCCCAATTAACCTGAAATTTGCTCAGAATGTTTGTCTTGATGTAATCTCGGACAAGTTTGAAATTGGGTCATCTGGGGTCAAAAACTAGGTCACGGGGTCAAATCTTAGAAAAACCTTGTGTGCACTCTAGAGGCCACATTTTTTGCCCAATCAACCTGAAATTAGCTCAGAATGATTGTCTTGATGAAATCTCAGACAAGTTTGAAATTGGGTCATCTGGGGTCAAAAAGTAGGTCACGGGGTCAAATCTTAGAAAAACCTTGTGTGCACTCTAGAGGCCACATTTTTTGCCCAATCAACCTGAAAATTGATCAGAATGATTGTCTTGATCAAATCTCGGACAAGTTCGAAATTGGGTCATCTGGGGTCAAAAAGTAGGTCACGGGGTCAAATCTTAGAAAAACCTTGTGTGCACTCTAGAGGCCACATTTTTTGCCCAATCAACCTGAAAATTGATCAGAATGATTGTCTTGATCAAATCTCGGACAAGTTCGAAATTGGGTCATCTGGGGTCAAAAACTAGGTCACGGGGTCAAATCTTAGAAAAACCTTGTGTGCACTCTTGAGGCCACATTTTTTGCCCAATTAACCTGAAATTTGCTCAGAATGTTTGTCTTGATGAAATCTCGGACAAGTTTGAAATTGGGTCATCTGGGGTCAAAAACTAGGTCACGGGGTCAAATCCTAGAGAAACCTTGTGTGCACTCTAGAGGCCACATTTTATGCCCTTTCAACCTGAAATTTGCTCAGAATGATTGTCTTGATGAAATCTCGGACCAGTTTTAAATTGGGTCATCTGGGGTCAAAAACTAGGCCACTGGGTCAAATCTTAAAATAACCTTGTGTGCACTCTAGAGGCCACATTTTTTGCCCAATCAACCTGAAAATTGATCAGAATGATTGTCTTGATAAAATCTCGTACAAGTTTGAAATTGGGTCATCTGGGGTCAAAAACTAGGTCACAGGGTCAAATTTTAGAAAAACCTTGTGTGCACTCTAGAGGCCACATTTTTTGCCCAATCAACCTGAAATTTGCTCAGAATGATTGTCTTGATAAAATCTCGGACAAGTTTGAAATTGGGTCATCTGGGGTCAAAAACTAGGTCACAGGGTCAAATCTTAGAAAAACCTTGTGTGCACTCTAGAGGCCACATTTTTTGCCCAATCAACCTGAAAATTGATCAGAATGATTGTCTTGATAAAATCTCGGACAAGTTTGAAATTGGGTCATCTGGGGTCAAAAACTAGGTCACAGGGTCAAATCTTAGAAAAACCTTGTGTGCACTCTAGAGGCCACATTTTTTGCCCAATCAATATGAAATTTGCTCAGAATGATTGTCTTGATCAAATCTTGGAAAAGATTGAAATTGGGTCATCTGGGGTCAAAAACTAGGTCACAGGGTCAAATCTTAGGAAAACCTTGTGTGCACTCTAGAGGCCACACTTTTTGCCCAATCAACCTGAAATTTGCTCAGAATGATTGTCTTGATGAAATCTCGGACAAGTTAGAAATTGGGTCATCCGGGGTCAAAAACTAGGTCACGGGGTTAAATCTTAGAAATACCCTGTGTGCACTCTGGAGGCCACATTTTTTGCCCAATCAACCTGAAATTAGCTCAAAATGATTGACTTGATGAAATCTCGGACAAGTTTGAAATTGGGTCATCTGGGGTCAAAAAGTAGGTCACTGGGTCAAATCCTAGAGAAACCTTGTGTGCACTCTAGAGGCCACATTTTATGCCCAATCAACCTGAAATTTGCTCAGAATGATTGTCTTGATGAAATCTCGGACCAGTTTTAAATTGGGTCATCTGGGGTCAAAAACTAGGCCACTGGGTCAAATCTTAAAATAACCTTGTGTGCACTCTAGAGGCCACATTTTTTGCCCAATCAACCTGAAAATTGATCAGAATGATTGTCTTGATAAAATCTCGTACAAGTTTGAAATTGGGTCATCTGGGGTCAAAAACTAGGTCACAGGGTCAAATCTTAGAAAAACCTTGTGTGCACTCTAGAGGCCACATTTTTTGCCCAATCAACCTGAAATTTGCTCAGAATGATTGTCTTGATAAAATCTCGGACAAGTTTGAAATTGGGTCATCTGGGGTCAAAAACTAGGTCACAGGGTCAAATCTTAGAAAAACCTTGTGTGCACTCTAGAGGCCACATTTTTTGCCCAATCAACCTGAAATTAGCTCAAAATGATTGACTTGATGAAATCTCGGACAAGCCTGAAATGGGGTCATCTGGGGTCAAAAAATAGGTCACTAGGTCAAATCTTAGAGAAACCTTGTGTGCACTCTAGAGGCCACATTTTTTGCCCAATCAACCTGAAATTTGCTCAAAATGATTGTCTTGATGAAATCTCAGACAAGTTTGAAATTGGGTCATCTGGGGTCAAAAACTAGGTCACGGGGTCAAATCTTAGAAAAAACCTTTTGTGCACTCTAGAGGCCACATTTTTTGCCCAATCAACCTGAAAATTGATCAGAATGATTATCTTGATGAAATCTCGGACAAGTTTGAAATTGGGTCATCTGGCGTCAAAAACAAGGTCACAGGGTCAAATCTTAGAAAAACCTTGTGTGCACTCAAGAGGCCACATTTTTTGCCCAATCAACCTGAAATTTGCTCAGAATGATTGTCTTGATAAAATCTCGGACAAGTTTGAAATTGGGTCATCTGGGGTCAAAAACTAGGTCACAGGGTCAAATCTTTGTAAAACCTTGTGTGCACTCTATAGGCCACATTTTTTGCCCAATCAACCTGAAATATGCTCATAATAATTGTCTTGATGAAATGTACAAAAAGTTTGAAATTGGGTCATCTGGGGTCAAAAACTAGGTCACTAGGTCAAATTTAAGAAAAACCTTGTGTGCACTCTAGAGGCCACATTTTATGCCCAATCAGCCTAGTCAGAATAATTATCTTGATAAAATCTCAGACAATTTCAAAATTTGGTCATCTGGGGTCCTAAACTAGGTCATGGGGTCCAGTCTTGGGGATTTTTTTTGCCCAATCAAGCTGAAAATTTGTCAGAATGATTATCTTATACAGGCCACAAATCTTAGTAAAATGTGATCATTTTGGAGGCTCAGACACACCATATACAGAAAGCTATTATGTCAGGCAGGCCTGTAGGAACAGGGGGGCTAGGGGGGCTAAACCCTTCCAAAGTTGGCCAAAAATACCAATTTTTCTTAATTTTACACTTAAAATTTTGGGGAAATCCCAATTAGCCCCCACCCCCCAATATTTAGGATAGAGTCTATAGCCCCCCATTATGAAATTGCTTCCTATGGGCCTGTCAGGTGAGCGCTTCAGGGCCAATGGCCCTCTTGTTATATCTTATAAACTATATGATAAAAAAAATTATGCATATATTTCACATATTGATACCTCTGCCATGACCTTTTGTTTGGGACTATGACCTTGACTTTAGAAGTTAACCTACTTTACAAAGACCTCCTGCCGAGAACTTTCATTTGAGACCATAACCTTTTAGTTTGACCCGAAGACTTTGTCCGTAGAGTTTCACCTTTTTGTTGGTGAGTTTAGGCAAGCTATGTTGCCCGCTGACATCTCGTGCTTTGTAATCTGTTGGGGGACTTTGTATAGCAATTTGACATACACTTATTTATGTATGAATTGTACACAGGCCTTTGGTCAATATATCATCTCCGAATAAATATTTGAGCCAAGATCTGGTAAAATGGCCCTTATAGCATTTGAAAAAAACATGCGTCTAGATAAGCATGATGCTTTCTTTATGATGCTACAAGTCATGAAAAAGCTATTGGAGAACAACATGGTTCTGGACCAGACTGCATGTATATGCAGGCTGATCTGGAACCATGTTGTTGTAAAATGCCTTAAGGGACCTTTTTCCAGATTCTTGTTCATTTGAAATGATTTCCGTATTCTGTCTTTCAGATGGTTTTTGGCCACCTTGATTACTGCGATAGTTTCTCTAGCATTGGTGACACTGATAGCCTCTGCGGAGTTTATAGCTTACTTCACAGACCAGGATAACAGAAAAATACTACAACCTTTTAGAGGTAAATGTAAATATGAACTATCAATATGATGTCTGTTTCCTGAAACTTAAAATGAAATTTTAAAGGGACCTGTACTAGGGTTAAACATACAAATTAATAAGACATGTACATGTATTCATGAAATATTGTATCAATTTGTAGGGATAGATCATTTCTTTACAGCAAAAACTTGCATCAAGTTTATTTAGCCCTTCAAAATCAAAATGGTATCATATTTTACTAACCTGCCATTTTCATTTCTAGTAATTTCTATGGGAAACTGGTCCTTGATATAAAGGGAAAATATTGGTACCAGTGCTAACATTCTTTTCTGTTTGGCCCATGATAATGTGATGCACCAAACAACTATGCTAAATCTGAATGTCCACACATTGCTCTGGTGCCTGAAATATCTAGCATGGGTCCCTTTAACAATTTGACTTTTTGAAACATTTCAGGTGCACTTGTGTTTCACAAATATATCTTGTTTTAGTTGTTCCTTTTTAGCTCGCCCGGGACAATAGTCTCAGAAGAGCTATTGTCATACCCCCGGATGTCGGCGTCGGTGTCGGCGTCCGCAAAAACTTTAACCTGGCCCATATCTCATGCCCTGTTAGAGATACAGCCTTCATATTTCACCTGTGGGTACCTCTAACCAAGACCTTTAATTTGAGACCATGACCTTTGACCTTGTGACCTTGACCTTGGAGTTTGACCCACTTTTTGACCGTTTTATAAAACTTTAACCTGGCCTATATCTCATGCCATATTACACCTACAGCCTTCATATCTCACATGTGGATACCTCTTACCAAGACCTTTCATTTGAGACCATGACCTGTGACCTTGTGATCTTGACCTTGGAGTTTGACCTACTTTTAAAAACTTTAACCTGGCCTAAAAAACTTTAACCTGGCCTATATCTTATGCCCTATTGCACATACAGCCTTGATATTTCATATATGGACACCTCCTACCAACACCATTCACATTTTACCATGACCTTTGACCTCATGACCTTGACCTTGGAGTTTGACCTACTTTTAAAAAACTTAAACCTGGCCTATATCTCATGTCTTTTTGCACCTACAGCCTTGATATTTCACATATGGACACCTCCTACCAACACCATTCACATTTGACCATGACCTTGGACCTTGTGACCTTGACCTTGGAGTTTGACCTACTTTTAAAAAACTTTAACCTGGCCTATATTTCATGTCCTTTTACACCTACAGCCTTGATATTTCACACATGGACACCTCCTACCAACATGATTCACATTTGACCATGACCATGGACCTTGTGACCTTGACCTTGGAGTTTGACCTACTTTTAAAAGACTTTAACCTTGCCTATAGCTCATGTCCTTTTACACCTACAGCCTTCATATTTCACATATGGACACCTCCCACCAAGACCTTCCATATTTGACCATGACCTTAGACCTGGTGACCTTGAAGTTTGACCTACTTTTAAAAAACTTTAACCTGGCCTTTATCTCATGTCCTTTTACATCTACAGCCTTGATATTTCACACAATGACACCTCCTACCAACACTTTTCGCATTTGACCATGACCTTGGACCTGGTGACCTTGACCTTGGAGTTTGAGCCATTTCAAAAAACTTTAATTTGGCCTATAACTCATGTCCTTTTACACTTACAGCCTTGGTATTTCACACATGGACACCTCATTCCAACACAGTTCACATTTGACTGTGACCTTGTGACCTTGACCATGGAGCTTGACCTACTTTTACAAAATTTCATTTTGGGCCATGACCTTTTTACCTTGACCTAGGAAATGACTTTTCTTTGTGACAAGCTCTCGTTTGGGCGAGCTTTATTGTCGGCGGACAATTCTTGTTCAAAAAAAGTAGTGCTATGAATAAAGATTGACAAATTATTTCTTGTAATGAAAGCATGACATTAATTTTGCCATCTGCAACTGCTACAAATTTGGACCACCCTAAAATTTGGTTTTGGAAAGGATTAATTGTATTGATTGTATATTTCTAGACTTAATATCAACAGAAGATCACACCAAGGCTGATTTCCAGATCATTTATCAAACTGTGATTCACAAAGGATGGCTGGCTTTTCTAGGTTGTTATATAGGATTAGGGCTATGTGGCATAGCCTTGCTTGTACATTTACTTGGATTTCATTTTTACCTTAGTAAGTATTTGGCTTGTGTTATTCTTTTTCTTCTTGTTTGAGAAAGGGTTGAAATGCCATAAGGGCTCTTTCCAGATCTGGGGATATATCTGATCACTTAAAATTCATTTTCTGTTGCGGCTATGGCACAGTTGGTTGCACATGATACTCTCACTCATAAGGTCCAGGGTTCAATCCCTGACTACGGAAAATATCCTGTCTGGCAAATTGTCACCCATAAATAGTTTGATAAATGTTAACCTATGTGGGCGAGCAGCTAGAGTCTCGGTAAGGATATTGTTGTATTAGTGGTATGAGAAATGATAGGAATCCGTCACATAGTTAGGTACTCTAGCCTCTGCAATATGACAATAGCAGTAGAAGAGATGTTAAATCCCAATCAATCAACCAATATTAATCAATCAATTAATCAGTCAATATAAATCAAATTTATTTCAGTATATCACAAACTCAGTACCTACGACTACATAGTTGCTCAAAGAGAGAAAGAGAGGATAAAAGACAGGGATGATGATACTAGCAGTATTGGTAGTGGCAAAAGGAGTAGACGGGTAAGTCATATTCTTAACCCATTACCAAACAACAGCATTTTGGACTTGTCCAAATTCAAAGATGTTGCAGAATGACAATTGATCTATCACATAAATGAAATTGTTAATTGTTTGGTCTTTATGGGAAGAAAACATTGTGAGAAATATAGAAATTGCTTGTCACAAGCAATTTCTTCATTTTCCACAATGTTTTCCAAAGCCAGTGTCTTGTAGAGAGTCAAAAACATGTGGTAATGGGTTAACTCTAGCCGAAACACCAAATATTAAGGTGTTCAAATTTGACCGCTGCTGCAAACAACAAAATTAATGTTGTTAAAGATAGAATTTGTGTATGATGTAGCACAGAAAACTTTGAAACAAAAGGAGAAACTGGAATATTGCATTTTGAAAATCTATTACCCTCTCTTATCTGTAGCTTGAGTCGAAGCTTAGAAAATTTATAAATAAAAGTGATATATCACTCAATGCATCAGAAAACGTTTTCAAAAACTATTAGGGAGGTAAAAACCATGTATTGAAGGGGTTAATGATACACATTTATGAACTTTGATTTCAGAATCGTGTTAACCCATCAGCAGGAAACAAGAACAGCTCAAGTGAGACACCAAACATCTCGCCAAAGTCACAACCTAAATCTAAAATGAGTTTGATGTAAGTCTTTAACCCTTTCCCTAACAACAAAATTTTAAAATTTGAAAGGTGCAGCAGACAACAAAATGGGTGTTTATAAAGGTAAGATTTGTGGAAAAACATAGAGAAAATATTGAGGCAAAAGGAGAAAATGCTGATTATCAGCATTTTCTTCTTTTGCCTCAATGTTTTCCCAAGCCTTTTCTACCAGGGACGTCAAAACCAGGAAAGGGTTAGGAAATTGTTACTTTATAGCACACCTGAAACTAAAGTCTTGGAAAAGCTATTGTCATTTCATCTGATGTGAGTGTCCCCAAAAGCTTAGCCTATATCTTATGTACAATTAGAGTTAGAGCCTTGATGTTTCCGGACAAGATTCCACACATATATACCTTCTGCAAAGACTTTTTATTTGGGATCATATCTTTTGACCTCATGACTTACACCTTGGAGTTTGTCCTTTTGCCACAAGCGCCCTGCTACATTGTCTTTGGACAACTCTTGTTTGAAGCTTTGCAATGTAGGATGATAAAAATTCTTCTAAATTTATACCATTGAATCCATCATATAATTGTTTTTTAGCTATACGGTAGGCAGTCACCTGAGCATGAGTGTTTGTATTATGCTGTGGTTAAGGTTTTACATGCAAGCATAATGTAAGATACATTACCACTGCAATTGTTTTAAAACTTTGCACATGTGTATGGGACCACTGCATGGAGTTAACCCTTTCCCAAACAAGACCTGGTTTTGATGTCCCTAATAGAATTGGCTTAAGAAAACATTGAGACAAAAGAAGAAACTGCTGATAACCAGCAGTTTCTCCTTTTGCCTCAATATTTTCTGTGTTCTATCATACAAAAATCCCTTCTTTGGGAACAACCATTTTGTAATCTGCAGCAGTTTTCAAATTGGACCACCCTTAAATTTTGTCGTTTGGGAAAGAGTTAAACACATGTTCCATAGTTCTGATGACAACTTAACCAGAACAAGGTCCTTTTTTGTTTCAGATCTTTTTCGTTTTCCAGCATTTGATAATCCTCATGAAATTGCTATATGTTACAGGTCCACTTCACTTGGTATGGACTATCAGCAGATGTTCCAGGAGGCGGAGACTACACAACGAAGTGAAGGGGAGACTCCGCCCCCTCTAGCCAGCCCACTTCATACATTCGAGGCAAACAATAATAAAATGGTAGGTCATGTGCAATTTTAAGTTAGGTCAAATAACAAATTTGTCTCAAAGAAACTGTTCAGTATCTAGTACTAGTCTCATTTGTGAGAAAGGTAACCTTTATAATGTATTGGGGAGTATTTGTATTTCTGGAGAAGAGTACTTGTTCCTTAGACTGTTTTGTCATTATTTGACGAAAAATATCTAAAAATGACCTAAAACCATTCCTAAACAAAACTGGTTTTTTATGCTCCCCGAAGGGAGAGCATATAGTTGCTGCTTTGTCTGTCCGGTCCGTCCGTCATTCCGTCTGTCCGATCGTCCGAAGCGATTTCTCCATAACCCTTGGGCCAAATCAAATGAAACTTACCATGTGAACTACCTATGACATAATGCCCATGTAATTTTCACGGTTTTTGGATTTGAGGCCTCGTCATGGGAAAGGGGGACTTAAGGTCAAATACACTTTTTCTCTAATTTCTCATAGTCTAATGTTCAGAATGTGATGAAATTTCATATTTGAGTAGCAATTCAGATGCCCTTGACAATAAATTGCTCTCCATGGCATACATTTATTGTGACAATGCCTTATTCGGGGAGCATTGTCCATCTCTGACGGCTCTTGTATTAGAAAAGGCTTGGGAAAACATTGAGACAAAATAACAACATGATGGATTTTTTACCTTTGCTATATTGCACATCAATTCTCTCCTAATCAACATCCAAAGTATCATCTGGAGCAGCTTTCAATATGGACTAGTCTAAAATTGTGTGTCTTTGGATCTCTTTTGAAACAAGTCCCATAAATGTATGACTATCAAATTATTATTATTTCTCATTGGTCGTTTTATTTTGATGTTAAATGATTCTTATTTATGTATTGTAGACGGATACCTCTCATTTGTTTGGTGAACAAACAGCCATAAAAAAGTTACGAAAGAAGAAAAAGAAACCTAGAACATCAACAGAGGACATTCCAACAGATATTTCCACTATTGGTTAGTTTAATCCTTTCTCATATTGAAGCTTTTTGATGCTTCTGAAGAAAAATACATCTGAAAACATACTGGAAAATAAAGAAGTTGCTTGTAACATGCAATTTATTCATTTCCCTCCTTGTTTTCTACCATGAAAGGACAATAACATGTAAAATATAATTGCTTTTCACAAGCAATGGATTTATTTTCTATAAGGTTTTTATAAGTGTTTATCTTTAGGAGCATCAATGAGTGGGAATGGGTTAACATAAAATAAGGAAATTATGTCTTGGCAATTGCCTGACTCAATGTTATTTGATTTCCATGGACACTGGGAATTATCTCTCTTCCTATGATATTTTCTCTTGTATTCAAATAAATAGAATCAATTCTGACTTGATGATTAGGAAATGTGTTTCTTGAAGATTTTATTTAGATTCTAGTTAAATGTTCCCAAAGAAGGTCTGGTGTTGATGTCCCTAGTAAGAATAGTTTTAGTAAACAAAGAGGTAGAAAAAATTGGTGCTGAGCAATTTCGCCTTTTCTCTCATTATTATGCCCTGTATGGAAAGATTGGGGGCATATTGTTTTACTCGTGTCAGTTTGTCTGTCTGTCCATAAACTTAACATTGTCCATTTCTGGAGCATTCATGTTTCACAAACACATCTTGATTTCTATGCTATGATATTTTAACATTCACATTTTCTAATTTGGAAATCAATTATTTTGCCAACTGCAACTTCTTCCAAACTGATCTAATATTTTTTTTTTCATTTTGGAATTGGTTAAGGTTTTACCTTATGACTCTACACATTTTCAGATCATCCAAAACTATACCAGAATAAAGGCTATGCTATAGCCCATGTAGATGTCCCCCGTATAGACAATCCTGTACGTATCATGCCTCCTCCGTTAGTCACCCCGCGCGGACATGGCGTGGCCACCGAGTACCACTCCGACACCGCAGACTCTTTACACGAAGTGCCAACAGACAAATCTATAAACATGGACCCTAGTGGGGGCGACCCCAGCAGGGGTGGGGTCAAACAGAAAAAATTAAAAAAGAAAGTGAAAAGGAAAAAAGTGAAAGAAAGTGATTTACACAGTGAAGATGAATTAAATTGTACAACCATGTTTACCTTAAATGAAAATGCCAAGTTTAAACCAGATGGAAGTTTGGATTACACAGATAGTGCAAATAGACCGTTACCACTTACCCCTCAAACATTGAGGAAATTTCCACAAAATGTAAACAAATCTGACGTGCCACCTCTAGACCTGTCGAATCTGCGAGGCAGCCATGAGAGCGTTTCATTCCAGCCATATTCCGCCACATTCCGATCTACAGACACCATTCCCACGGACAGAATGCTACCTGCGCTTAAAGAAGAGAAAATAAGAACAAACCTTAAACCTATTGTGGACACCGAAGTATAAAGTTATGAGTTATTTTTTACAATTATTGCAATCTTTTATACTTTTGTAATGAGAAATTTGAAAATTGATATATATGTCCTTCCCTGAATGGCAAAAATTCAAAGTAGTCTTATTAGAGAGCCACTGCAAGGGACAAAATAGATGTCAATAAACATAATATTTGTGTACAATACACTTCAGAAATCTTTTGTCTAAATATTTTCTGTAATATTTTGTAAACAAATCCGATGTGCCACCTCTAGACCTGTCAAATCTGCGAGGCAGCCATGAGAGCGTATCATTCCAGCCATATTCAGCCACATTCCGATCTACAGATACCATTCCCACGGACAGAATGCTACCTGCGCTTAAAGAAGAGAAAATAAGAACAAACCTTAAACCTATTGTGGACACCGAAGTATAAAGTTATGAGTTATTTTTTACAATTATTGCAATCTTTTATACTTTTGTAATGAGAAATTTGAAAATTGATATATATGTCCTTCCCTGAATGGCAAAAATTCAAAGTAGTCTTATTAGAGAGCCACTGCAAGGGACAAAATAGATGTCAATAAACATAATATTTGTGTACAATACACTTCAGAAATCTTTTGTCTAAATATTTTCTGTAATATTTTGTAAACAAATCCGATGTGCCACCTCTAGACCTGTCAAATCTGCGAGGCAGCCATGAGAGCGTATCATTCCAGCCATATTCAGCCACATTCCGATCTACAGACACCATTCCCACGGACAGAATGCTGCCCGCTCTTAAAGAAGAGAAAATAAGAACAAACCTTAAACCTATTGTGGACACCGAAGTATAAAGTTATGGGTTATTTTTTACAATTTTTGCAATCTTTTATACTTTTGTAATGAGAAATTTGAAAATTGATATATATGTCCTTCCCTAAATGGCAAAGATTTTAAGTATTCCTATTAGAGAGCTACTGCAAGGGATGATATTCTGTGGTACAGAAAATATTGAGACAAAAGGAGAAAATGCTGGTAACCAGCATTTTCTTCTTTTGTCTCAATGTTTCCCAAGTCATGTTTAATGGGGACATCAAAATTAGGTCTTGTTTGGGAAAGGGTTTAGACAAATCTGACACATTATAACTATTTTGCAAGGAAATTTGTAGACGAAAATTTACTGATTATTCATCAAAGGGAAAAAATGCATTTCAATTTCTTCTTATCTGTGCAATTCCCCTAACTCAGTTGTGATTTAAAATCATTGAAATTTTAGACTAGCACAAATTCAAAGCTTTTTTTCAAACAACAAAAATTTGATTGTTATGGATTTCTTTATGGAAAGAAGATAATTCCATTATTTTCTTGATGAAGATTTCTGTGCTATACATATACAATGATTGTTGTATTTCTGATTTTAGAGGATCCAAATGGTTTAACCCTTTCCCAAACAAGACCAGGTTTTGACGTCCCTCATAGAAAAGGTTTGGGAAAACATTGAAACAAAAGAAGAAACTGCTGATAACCAGCAGTTTCTCCTTTTGTCTCAATGTTTTCTATGGTATATCATACATGAATTTAATCATAATCAACATACATTTTGCTGTCTTCAGCAGCTTTCGAATTGGAACACCTCAAAATTTTGTTGTTTAGGAAAGGGTTAAAAGAAACAAGTATAATACACATAATTTAAGTGTTGTAGTGGAACATATTGTTACTTGTTAATGTACAAAGTACATATTAGCAGTGATCTTGAAAAAAGGCCCCTATGGCATTTTAGATCAACATGGTTCTTAGATCAGCCTGTGCCAGTTGCTTCAAATCATGACGAAGCCATTAGAGAACAACATGGATCTAGATCAGACTTGGTGTATACATGAAGTCATGAATACAGGTTGATTTAGATCCATGTTGGTCTGAGATGCCATAAGGGCTCTTTATCTAGATCCTGGTTCAAATATATTGTGATATAATCAGCAGCATTATTATAACCCTTCTGATTCAGTCGAAAACTTTTCCAAACAAGTTCTGATTTTGGACGTCATTTGATGGTTGGGAAAACATCAAGACAAAAGAAGGAAATGCTGATAATAAGTTTTTTCTCCTTTTGTTTTAATGTTTTCCTTGTTCTGTTTAAGAAAGTGTTTCCTATTTGTTAGGCTATGCTAGAGTCAGTCTGTTTGTCCATGATGAAAAATTATTTTGATATAATTTGTGAGCAAATTGCTTGATAAGAGAAAGAAAAGGAAAACTAATTGGATGTGGAATTCATGTGAGCCTGCCTGGATATGGAAAGAGCCTACATGGCTTTTGAGGCCGACATGGATCCAGATCAGCCTGTGTATACACACAGTCTGATCAGGACCCATGTTGTCATCTCATATTTTACTGGTGGAACCAGAGGGGGTTCAGTGAGGTTCAGACAAGAGTTTTCCCTTGACTTTTTCTGCAGGGAGTCATTATGTCCCCCTGGTCTTCAATTTTAGGGGGCCATGTCTACTATAACATTCTTTCTTCATGATGCAGCTTATAATTTTTAGTGGGTCATGTAAGTTGTGTCCCAACACATTTTGTGTGCTAAGGAAAAACCCTGGGTTCCACAGCTTCTTCACCCAATGAAGAAATCCTGGATCAACCCCTATAGTTTTCTTCAACATCTTCAAGCAACTGTTGTAATAAATCTGAAAATTGTTGTTTTTCTCCCTAAACTATTGTGTCCACCTAGAGTAGTTTAAATTGTGTTTTATGTTTTTTTTATCACATTCATTTACGACTACTCGATTGTGTTATGGCTTGCATATTTACTGTTTATATGGCTTGCATATTCAATGTTTCTATATTTAATTTGAATGTATAGTTTTCCTAACTGTGATAATAATGGTTTATTTTGCCTGTTTGCCTACTGTAATATATTTTTCTGTTCAGGTTTTTCTGTTGGAAATGTTCAGGGTTCAAAATTAACATCTATCATTTTTGCAAGCATTGCTACCCTTTCTTAAACAGTGTCTCCTTTTGAATGTTGCCACTTGATATGGGTGTAACAAGAGCAACGCTGCACGTGGCATTATACGCCCGAAGCTCAGAAATAAATGTGTGTGTGATATTTGTTGATGTCCTGTTCTTTTCTAAGTCTCTTGCAAGTATCCGATAAAACAAAATTCACCGAGTACTAAAATATTTACAAAGTGTTGCAAGTACCCGAGTACTACTAAAATATTCACAAATTTAATCAGATTGAGATAATGTAATCAAACACCCTAGCTATGAGTTCTACACACATGTGAAGTTTCAACATTGTAGGCATTGCATTTTGAAAGTTATGGACTGGACACAAATTTGCAAACTGAATCAAACAAAGGGCAATAAGTCAAACATTATAAATGGTAGAGTTAGGGTTATTGCGCTCTGCACATCCTAGCTATGAGATCTATACACCTGTGAAGTTTCAAGACCAAAGGCCTGACAGTTTCAAAGTTATGGAACGGACACCAATTTGCTAACTGAATCAAGCAAAATCAAACAAAGGGCAATAACTCAACAAGAGCCGTCACAGACGGATTATGCTCCCCGAACAAGTGTTTGTCACAAAATAAAATCTATCATACATTAAGCCCCCTTTTCCCATGACAGCTTTTTTTGTACACACATTATTTATAGAATATGGTCTAGAACATCCTATTTATTACATGAGCACAAATTTTCATTAAATTCTGCCCATTAGATGAAGAGAAATAAGAGAAAAACTAAGTTTTACATTAACCCTTTCCCAAACGACAAAATTTTAGGGTGATCCACTTCAAAAACTGTACAAATTGACAAAACTGATGTTATTCAAGATGGAATTTGTGTAAAATATGGCACAGAAAATATTGAAACAAAAAGAGAAACTGCTGGTTATCAGCAGTTTCTTCTTTTGTTTCAATGTTTTCCAAAGCCATTTCTATATGGGACGTCAAAACCAGGTCTTGCTTGGGAAAGGGTTAAGGCCCCTTTTTCCATGACACAGCCATAAATTTACAAACGGAGAAAAAGGTTCCTAGGTATTGACCCAGGGCGTTCACATGTGAAGTTTCATTGAATTTGGTCCAAGGGTTGCTGAGATATGGCTGTGGACGGACGGAAACACGGACACACGGACGGACGGACAGCGTGGCGACTATAATTATGCTCCCCCGAAATTTTTTCGGGGAGCATAAAAATTACAAATGGTAGAGTTGTGGTTTTTGCCTTCTGCACACCCTAGCTATGAGATCTATACACCTGTGAAGTTTCAAGACCATAGGCCTTATAGTTTCAAAGTTATGGACCGGACACGAATTTGCTAACTGAATCAAACAAAATCAAACAAAGGGCAATAACTCAAAAAATACAAATGGTAGAGTTGTGGTTCTTGCGCTCTGCACACCCTAGCTATGAGATCTATACACCTGTGAAGTTTCAAGACCATAGGCCTTATACTTTCAAAGTTATGAACCGGACAAGAATTTGCTAACTGAATAAAACAAAATCAAACAAAGGGCAATAACTCAAAAAATACAAATTTGCTGGACAGACAGACAGACAGACGGACAGACAGACAGACAGACGATGCACGCGATAACATAATACGACCCTTCGGGCGTATAAAAAATGGTAAAAGAAAGTAAATACTGACTTTCAGCATATTTTCCTTTTCCTTCATTTGCCTGTGCTATAACATGGAGATCTGGTATGTGAATTAATTTTGTTGCCTTCAACTCCTTTTACTTTGGAACAGTGTTCATCTTTGTTGTTTTGGTATGGGTTAAAACAAACACATCTGAAAATTTTGAAGGAAAAGAAGGAATGTTCAAAACTATCATTTTTTTCTTGAATGGCACTTGTTTTGATAAGCTGTTTTTAATAAACAGTGCAATCGTAACATGTCTTTATTCGGTATCATTATGTGGTCCAAATGTTGCTGGCTGCAATTTTAAGTAAATAAAATTTTGCTTCTTTTGGTCTTGGTAAGAAACATTTTGGGAAATGAAGAAATTACATCTCATTTTCCACAATGCTTTCTAAAGTAATTAGGGCTTTCGAAAAGCGTCATTATGTAAGAAAGGATTAATTTGTTCAAAGACTTGACATTTAATAGTAAGAATATCGGCCTAATATTAATTGTAATACACTCAGCTTTATTTTGTAAAATACACAGTTTTTTAAATCGTTAATAAAAGTGAGCTGACATGTCGAAAAATAGCGCTTATGGTGTTTATCACCTCCACAGAAATAGAGCTTCTTATACATAAGTGCAGTCTAATCAGGATCTATGTTACTATTTTATAATTTCTTTGACTATGAAACAATTATCAGAGAAAATTGGATCTTGATCAATTTGCACTGTATGATTTAGGTTCCTTTTGGCCTGAAATGCCTTTTAGGTTCTTTATCTGCATAATTATGCTAGCTCATTTTTTTTTTTTTTTCACTTAATCCGTCCATAATTTATACATGTATGTAATTATTTTCTAACTAGTCCCTTATTTATTTAGCGAATAAGTGTTATTTATTTATGTTGTTTGAAATGCATTAAACCTTTCCCGAACAAGACCTGGTTTTGATGTCCTTAAGAGACTAGGCTTGGGAAAACATTGAGAAAATGATGATAATCAGTATTTTCTACTCTTGCTAAAATGTTTTTGTGCTTTATAAATCACAACATTTATCTTTAGTTACATTCATTTTATTGTCTTCAGCAGCTTTTAAACTGGACCACCCTAAAATTTTGATAATTGGGAAAGGGCTAAGATAGAATACATTGTACCAGTAATAGAGATTCACACTGATGATAAAATGTGTGTTGATGTTGAACATTTGTGTATGATGCATCACAGAAAAAAATGAGGCAAAATGAGAAAATACTGATTACCTACCTGCATCTTCGTCCTTTTCTTTTGCTTTTAGGGACATCAAAACAAGCTCTTGTTAGGGAAAGGGTTAAAGATATTTGACAGCCCATTCTTACATAATCAAGTCTGCCTTGTCAAATATCTAGGGAGAGTATTTTGTCAAATGCTTCCAACTTGTACTAACCCTTTCCCAAAAGACAAAATTTTAGGTCAGTCCAAATTGAAAGCTGCTGCAGACAACAAATTTAAATGGATGTTCCTAAAGGTAAAATTTGTAAGTCATATAGCTCAGAAAACATTGAGACAAAAGAAGAAACTGCTGAATATCAGCAGTTTCTTCTTTTGTCTCAATGTTTTCCCAAGCATTTTCTATTAGTTAAGGACATCAAAACCGGGTCTTGTTTGGAAAAGGGTTAAATCGATTGCTGTTTTTTGTTTAGTTTGTGGTGTTAATTTTTTATTTGTAGAAGTTTTCTTCTGGCTTTTTTGTACTTTCAGGAATAACCTGTAGGACGTTTATTCTTTGTCTATCTGTGTGTCCAAATCCTCAAGTGAATGAAATTTTACATTTATTGTTTTTTCTAGGTAGAGAACATTGTTGAAAATGAAGACATTCCTTGTCACGTGCAATTTTCTTCATTTTCTACAATGTTTTATATGTGACTATGTGGGCCATTATCATGTGGGAATGGATTAACATTATCCATCCCTCTAACATTTATGGAAAAGTTTGGATGAAGTTTTCATGGAATGATCCTAGTTACCCAATCTGATTCATATCGGGTGTAAGCTTACAGTAACCTCTGACAGGGACCAGTAAGGGGTCATCTTCTATGACCTTTTCTGCTGACCAATCAAATAAATTTTCCCACAATGTTTTCTGTCTGCATCACTTTGATGACAGTTTAAAATTTGTTGAATTGAATAAAGTTTGCCATTTGGCTTATTTTGAGTCTTATTGGTAAAGGAAATAAAAAGCGCACTTGGTAGGTCATTTTCTCAACTTTTGTTCACAGCCAATTAGCAACGATTATCTAGTGTCAAATTTTAGCAACATGTGTTATACAAAATGTATTAAACCTTTGTTATTGTTTTAATTAGGTATGAAAATTGAATAAAATTCATTAAAAACATGAAATAATTTTGTTTTTGTTTGTAGACCTGACAAAAATATTTTGTCTTTTTCATGCTGTGTATAGATTTCTTTGAAAAATTATGGCTTATAAGTGACCAAGACTAAAATTGGTCGCACGGTTTTGGAGAAGGTTTTTGAAGAATTATTTTGTGATTTCCCCCAAGTCTGATAAACCCCACCCTGCTACGCCCACATTTATTGACCAATCAAATTTTACAATCAATTTAGATAAAGGTCCACCCAAGGTACAATTCTGCCATGTTTGGTCAAAATTGGCCTACTGGTTGAATTTTAAAGAATTATTTTGTGATTTCTTTTAAGTCTGATAAGCCCTGCCATGCCCACATTGATGGACCAATCAAAATTCTTTTTTTTTTTTCGCAATTGAAAAGAAATCCATGCAAGAAAGGTTCTTGTGAAGTTTGGATGAAATTGACCCAGTAGTTTTGGAAAAAATGTTTAAAGAAGTTAACGTACGCACGAACAGACATATAACAAACTGAGGGTGAGCCATCACAAAAGCTCACCCTCAGCACTTTGTGCTAAGGTGAGCTAAAAAGTTGCTGTCGACATTTCAGTTAAAGTCCCTTTTATCTCATTACCAGACAGCAACATTTCAGACTGTCCAAATTCAATGATATTGCCATGATGAGAGGTTATGGTATATTCCAATACATGTAAAATGTGGGAGAAGTCAATTTTCCTCTGGATAAAAGCGAATAATTACACTTATTTCACACCCCACATTAGTAAACCAATGAAATCGTCCCATTCGTACCACGTGTGTATTGCCCCTGGACGGTGCTTGGCCCAAAGAGACAACGAGCGAAAGAGTGTCTGATTTAGTGCTTTAATCTGACATACATCTCTTAACCCTTTCCCAAACGACAAAATTTTAGGGTGATCCACTTCAAAAACTGCCACAAATGACAAAATGGATGTTATTAAAGATAAGATTTGTGTAAAATATGGCACAGAAAATATTGAGACAAAAGGAGAAACTGCTGGTTATCAGCAGTTTCTTCTTTTGTTTCAATGTTTTCCCAAGCCTTTTCTATGAGGGACGTCAAAACCAGGTCTTGTTTGGGAAAGGGTTAAAAAGACCATAGTGCAGTCCCTGAAAGTAGAAAATTAGCTATGTCTCGGTTTCGTGCTCAATGAAATTAACCCTTTCTCCAATGACCAATTAAAACATAGCTGAAGGCTCCAGAAAGTGTATAAAGAAAGCTTAACTGAAGTACAAATTTGATATCATGACAGAAAACATTGAGGAAGGAGTAGAAATACTGTAACATCATTTCTTCTTTTCCCTCAATGTGTTAAGATTCTCAATTGCAAGGATTGACCACGTGCCAATCGGACGCCTCGTGAAAACAGATTACTTTTTAACAAATAAGAAGAATTATGGCTTGAAACATTATAAACATAATGCAAAATAGATATATGGCAATAAAGACTTTGATTCACTTGGGTTTCTTGTTGTTTACACACCTTAAACTGTTCAAAAACGTGAGTTTGCATCACTTGTTGTGGCGTTTTGCTGCCCATGCTTCATGGCGATAACTAAATGCAACCCGAAACAAGAGCTGGTCATCTGCTTTATACCGATACACGACACTGTGCAGGGTACCAAAAAGAAGGCGGTCCCAAGAAAAACATTACTTTGGAAGTTAGGAAATAGACATGGACAAATATTCGCACCAATTACTTTTGGAGACAAAGTTGTATCGTCCAAGCAGAAACTGCATAAAAATACAAATGGTCTGATGCAAACTATTGTCGGTACATAAAGACTTGTATGTAACTACAGCTACTTTGCTTCAGTTGCTCAGAAAATTCAAGGCCTGGAATACTGTTCCAGTACAACGTGAGTATACAATACCTAGAGCCGTATTGTACGCACGAGAGAATTGCGTGAACGCACGGGATTCTCGATACTCCAAAGCGGCCAAATCGATATTTGTACGATGCACCGGTTGAACCCTCCAAATATGCATTGCACTCATTTGAACCCTACAAATATCGATTGAACCGTACAAATATGGATTTCTCCCAAATCGAGGCTGCGATACAAAATATCCATATTCGCATCGAAGAGTAATCTCCCTTAGTAGAGTTCTCGTTTGCAAAAGCAAAATTGTGCATTAGAGTTGAATGTTTGTTTCAACATGATATTTTGAATTCACTGTCCTAAACAAGACATAGCTTTGATTCTGTGATTGAAAAAATACATTGGGAATACATTAAGGCAAAAGGAGAAAATGATTTTAAACATCAGGAAAGAGATTATTTTCATTTCAAAACATTTCTGAATTGTAGCGCATTTAATTTGCAGCAATGATAAAAATCACACTTAACCCTTTCCCAAACAAGACCTGGATTTGATACCCATTAAAAGGCTCTCGATCTTATTTTTTATACAAAATTAATCTTTGTCATGTTTTGTGTGAAAAAAAATTATGTGAAATAAAGAGGTCATTTAACATGTCTTTGTACAATACCGAATTCTATTGGATTCGTACAATGCAGAACCAGTCTATATTTAGACTCGCCTATCGACTCGTCCAAATATAGCCTCGTTCTGCATTGTACTCATCCAATAGAATTCAGTATTGTACAAAGACATGTTAAATAACCTCATAATATTGGTCGCTGTCAGCAGTGGCCCTGACAGCACATTTGTTGTCTCCAAATATTGCTATGTCTATCTATCACAGGGTAGTTGGTTCGAGTCACATATTGTTATACTTCAAAATCACCATGTCATGTTAATCTTACATGTGTACTTTCATCAAAATCTCTTCAATGGTTTGGGAGGAGTTGCGCTCAGGAAAAATGTGTAGGGAAAATATCTGGATCCCTTGATGGGCTAATTTAATCCATCACCAGAGAGCAAAGTTTTAGACTGGTCAAATTTCAAAGATGTTGAAGACCGAGACAACATTTTTTCTGGTCTTTTAGAGTAGAGAACATTGTGGGAAATGAAGAAATTGCTTGTACCAAGCAATTTCTTCATTTTCAACAATGTTTTCCGAAGCCATTATCTTTTTGGGGAGTCAAAAAGAATCACTTGTTGTAATGGGTTAACGAAATTGACAGAGGCGTTGGATTAGAACTCTTTTAGACTTGACCCAATCGGCCTTTCTAAAACAATCATACTGAGAATTCACAGTTATGATTTCCTGTCCAGGTTGGTCATAAGATCCTTGATAATAGAACAGGCCCCTGGTTAAGATCTAATCAAAAAGGAAAAGCGAGGAGAGAAATTAAGAAAACGCAGAAATCCCCCATTTTCTTCATTTCTCTCAATAATTTACTTTAGAACCATCTGCAACTCCTTTCAGTTTGGATCAGTCTGAAATTTTGTCAGACGTGGAGAGGGCTCAATGTTGAACCACAGCTACAAAGTGAGAAAAAACAACAACCAAAAAAACATCAGTTAAATTCCTTATTTGATTTTTGATTTTCTCAAAATAAACTCCCCTCATTGTCTAGAGTGATATTGCACATTATGACATAAATTTTGTAGCATTGATTATATAGAATCAACATACATAAACTTTCTGAAAAAAAAACCAAGATGTGTTTGTGAAACACAAATGCCCTCGAAATGGCTATTTTTCTAAAATGTTAAGTTTTTCGTGGAGTAAAGGGTAAATAAGGGTTAAGGGATGACCTTGAGGAAGGTAAAGTTGCATGGAACAGATATACTGTAAACCAGGATAAGTTCGCGTCAAGAAATGTTCGCGTTTTCATGCACTCGGGCTTGTTCGCGGCGTTTTAAGTTCGCGGATCAATGCTGTCCACGAATCGCGCGAAACATAACACGCTATGGGGGAATTGAAAAATTGACATGTTGAATAATATGGGGAATCTTACATCCTGTTATGAAAAAGCTATTTCCCTTGTTTACAGAGTAACAAATATGTCTACTGTAAATAAAACATCTGCCCGTAGGTTTTCCCGAAACAGAAACTATCAAAGCGATAAAATTTCGCGGTTTTATTGAAAGTAGCCTTTTCGCGGCGTTTTAAGTTCGCGGATCACACCCACCCGCGAAAGACGCTAACTTAAAAAGCGCGAAATAGTTTCCTGGTTTACAGTATGTCATTGAAAGGAAGTTGCATACCAAATTTTAGCTTTGTATGTCAAATACTTTTGGAGAAAAGGCAAAGGTTACGTTTTCGGAGTAAAAGGTTAAGTTTTCATAGAGTAAAGGGTTGATAAGGGTTAACAGTTGACCTTGAGGGAGGTCAAATTGTATGCAACAGATAGATATCATTGAAAGGAAGTTGCATACCAAATTTGAGCTTTGTCAAATACTTTTGGAGAAAAGGCAAAGGTTAAGTTTTCGGACAGACGGACGGACAGACGGACGGACGGACAGACAGACGGACAGACAGACGGACACAAGTAAAACAATATGCCCCCGATCTCTCGATACAGGGGCATAAAAATATCACAAGCAAAGATTGTTTATCAATTTTGACATCTCTAATAAGGAAAGAATTGAGGGAAAGAAGAAACTGCTAATAACCAACTTTTTCTCCTTTTCTCTTACTGCTTTCCACGCTATTATGCTCAAATATCTTTCTTTTTATGACATTGTGTTATCTGTAACACCTTTGGATTTCAACTGATCCGAATTTCGTTGTTTGAGCAAGGTTCAACCCATTACTGTTCAATAACCCCTTTTGACTCCCTCATAGTAAAATGCTTTTGAAAACATTGTGGAAAATGAAGAAATTGCTTGTGACAAACAATTTCTTCATTTCCCACAATGTTTTCTATCCAGAAAACCCCAATCCCATAGATTGATGCTTTTTATTGTAGCTATTAGAAAAGCTTGGGAAAACATTCAAGCAATAGATTAAAATGCTGATAACTAGCATTTTCTAACTTTTCTTTAATATTTTCTTTACTATACTGTACACGGATCCTGTCTTACTCAGAATCCATTTCTTTCTACTGCAGTTTGAAATTAAGATTGGTCCATACTTGTACCACTTAGGAAAGGGTAAACTGAAATATAATAAACTTTTGGTGCAAAAAAATGATCAAATTATTTGAAATATAAAAGACTCAATGGTTGTGGAGAAATTGCTAGAGTCAGACAGAAAGACAAACAGACAAAGCTGTGGCTATATGCTTGCCCTTCAGGGAGAATTAAAAAAGATAGAAAGCAAGAAAAACATATCCCCTCCCCTAAATGCTCTATAAATTTTGGGGTATAAAAATACCCCAGAAAAACATGTCCTAGAAATAGATTTAATTGCACTGACATTCCCAGTAATATTTACAATAATAATTCAAAACACAAGTGAAAACACTATGAAAAACACAACAATCCCAGTTCAGCAGTTTAAAATAATTGCATAGTTTAAATATTTTATATATAACATATCAGCTGGCAGCAGCTACATTTGAAAATGACATAACTACACATTGAATATGCTGTAGATACTGCATTTTCAAACATAGCCAGTGATATAGCACCTCATATTGATCCCTAAACAAATCTCAAATATGACGAAAATATTGTAACCTTTATCATGAAATTGAAATTCCTTAATTTCTCACTTCAGACTATTTTCTACCCAGAAATGCAAACAATAGCATTTCCTCCAACATAAAATATTATATCTTTTTCATAAGTCCATCTTTGATGGTAGCATGAAAACATGGAAATTGTAATACTGTAATTTAGAATATTGATGACTTTATAGATCGGTGTGTGACATAAATAATTTATGATATATAATGGATTTCTTACTTTTATTGCAGGTGAACAAATGTCTTTTATCTTTTTCCTCTAAAATATTTCTCCAACACTTTCATCTATTCCAAAGCAAGACTTGATTGAAAAGAAGGAAACAATATCAAGCATTTCTCCTTTTCTCACATTATTTTCCTTACTATAGCACACATTTTCTGATTCAGTGCCATTATTTTGTAGACCATTTTGACTTTTCATTTGGACAAGTAAAATTTTTTCTTGTTTAGGAAAGATTTTACCCTTTCCCAGATGACATCCCTAATAGAAAGAGATTGGAAAAATTCTGAGGTAAGAAAAGTAAATGCTGACAATCAGCATTTTCACCTTTTTGCCTCTATGTTTTCTTCCCAATATTGTACACAAATTATTTATTTATTAGCATATATTTTGCTGTTTGTGGCAGCTTTCAAATAAGGCCATCCTAAATTATTGCCTTTTCGGAAATTGTTAACCCATTACCAGACAGCAAAATTTTAAACGGTTCAAAACTATAAGATGCTGCTGAAGACAATTTCAAGTGAATGAAATTTTACAATTTTTCACTTCCTGGGTAGAAAAAAGAAGAAATTGCTTGTCACAAACAATCTTTTCATTTGCGACAATGTTTTCCAAAGCCTTTATATTGAGAAATGTCAATTAAAGGTGTCATTGTGTGGGAATGATTAACCCATTCCAAAATAGTGACTTCTTTTTGATGCCCTACAACATAAAAGCTTTGGAAATTATTGTGGAAAAATTGCTTGAGACAAGTAATTTCTTCATTTGCCTCAATGTTTTTTAATTAAATGCACTTGAAATGTTGTCTGCAACAACTTTGAATTTGGACTGGTCATAAATCTTGTCGTCTCGTAAGGGGTAAAATGCAACATTCATAATAAATATTTTGAGATCTGTTTGGATAATTATCTCCCATCTCCTCGCTCAGTCACAATACTATTATCTTCAACAACTTGGCCATCAATCACTTTGTCATGGTCATCAGGAAATATTTCCGGCTGATTATAATAATCATTCAAATCTTCTTCTTCTTGGTATACATTTTCTTCTCCCTCTCCTTCTTCTTCTGTCACTTGCACAGTTAGTCCGTCTGGATCCACAGATGCCTCATATACTTCACAACCATTAGAGTCCTGGAATGTAAGTTATTAATCATCCGTTAATTAGCGCATTACCATATTATCAGCATTTTCTGCTTTTGCCTGAATGTTTTCTCAAGCTTTTCTATTACAGGCTTCAAAACCTGGGCCCCGTATTATCAACGATCTTACGACCATGATTTTGTGTTAACTGTGTAAGAAGATATCTGATTGCATGAGAAATCAGATTGGGCCAATCAAGTTTGTTGTTACAAGTAATTACTAAAAAAATAATTGTATGACCGTTGATAATACGAGGCCAAGGTCTTGTTTAGGTAAGGGTTAATTTGTTAGCTAAAGCTTCACCAAAAGAATTTTAACCTGAAAATTTAAAAATTATTGCAATATAAACTACAGAAATGTTGTCTTATGGCAAAAGATAAAATTGGCAGCATATCATTTTGCTTATCATTTTGCCAGATATCTTTCAATATTTAATTTTGCTATTTGAGAAAGTTTAAAACTCTTTAGTTCCTCACCTCAAGTTGGGCGACAATATTTTTGATGTTAAGCTGAGCCTCTTTGTCCTTCCCCAGTACATACATGAAGCCTCCTCCCCCAGCGCCCGCCATACACATACCCAGGGCGTACGGGCGCAGTTGGCTCATGAGCCGGGACACAAACTCAGGCTCACAACCTGGCGCCATGATCTTCTTCAACACCCAGTACTGGTCCATACACTCTCCAACACTCAAAAAATCTCCTTGAAAATATTGAAAAATGGAGTTACAATAGTGTTGCCTTGAGCTCTGGATTTGCTGTGTCGAGGTTCAAACTCATGGCAACTGGATTGATACACTCCAATGTCACTAACTGAACATTTTTCTCTCTTTTTTTAACCGTTTCCCAAACAGCAAAGTTCAGTGTGTTTCAATTTGAAAGCTGCTGCAGAAGACAAATTTAATGTTGATAAAGAAAAGAATTGTGTATAATATAGCATAGAAAATATTAAGGAAAAAGAGGACAAGAACCATCATAGGCGGGTAATACTCCCTGAAAAAGTGTTTGTTCCCCCCCCCCCCCAAAAAAAAAAAAAAAAAAAAAACAACAAAACCCAACAACATTAAGCCCCCTTTTCCCATGACAGATTTTTTGTACAAAGAGTATAAATAGTGTGTGGTCTAGAGCATCTCTTTTACCACTTAAATACCAAATTTCATCACATTCTGTCCATAAGATGACAAGAAATTAGAGAAATTCCTAAATTAAGGCCCCTTTTCCATGACGCGGTCTCAAATTGAGAAAAATGATGAAAAATTGCTTTTCACAAGCAATTTCTTATTTTCAACAATGTTTTCCAGTCTTTATCTTGTGAGGCGTCAAAAAGCACTAATTTGTGCTAAAGGGATAAAATACCTTCCTGAAAACTTTTTGCACATCTATGAGCCAGGGCTACAAGGCTGTCTTCTGTTTCTACTATCTTTGGATTTCTGGCGTACCAATTTCTCAACACCTCCTGAAGGAATTTAAACAAACAAATTTCAAAACAATAATATACTTTTCTTCCAAAACATCAAAACTGCTGGTTAACCCAATTTCCACATGATGCTGTTGCTTTATCAGCTCTTTTGATCTTACACTCACAATACTTTTCAAATTTGGCACCCTAACCAATAACTAACAGTTTTTATTCCAGCACAGACACACATCTGCCAAAAATACCCGAAAAGGATTAGGCAGTATATATAGATTGATAGTTTCTTGATGCCTTGAAGGCTTTAGAAAACATTGTGGTAGATGAAGAAAGTGCTTTTGACAATCAATTTCTTCATTTCCAACAATGTTTTCTATCCAGAAAGATCAATAAATGTAGAATTTACAATTACTATTATGTTGGTAATACATCAATAAACCCTTTCAGAAACAGCAAAATTTCAGATTGATTGAAACTGAAAGTTGTTTGCCATCAACAAAATAATTCTTGTAACACAGAAAATATTTTAAAACAGATGAAATGTTATACAAAGTAACAATAAACAATATGTGTTTGAGTCAATTTCAAAATTCGCAGGTTTTTTAGACCAGTAAATCATGAAAAATTATCGTCAAATATTTTATTTTTTGTGTTCTCAATTTGTTGTTAGATTATTAATAACATGTTTCAAATCATTTTCCACCCTGGGTTGTTGGTGTGTAGCTTCTAAATCGGTTATTAACAATGTGTTCCAGACAAAAATGTCTTTGGTGTTCCGGTTAAATAAAGGTATGAAAATAATACAGATTAAAAGATAGTTGACATTTTTTCACCAAATTACATCTTAAAAGGTCAATAGCTAATGAATAATAGAAAAGTATCATTTTGGATGCATAATTACATAATAATTTACATGAAAGTATCTTTGTTTGCTGAAGTTGGAAAAAAATCAAACATTTTAGTTTCAAAATTTCTTATTTGAGTACAAATGTCCAGAAAAGTTTCAATCGTCAAAATTAGTCTGTCCAATTTGCTTTATATAACTAGTACTTTTGATGCATTTGCATGATCAGTTTTCTTGGAAAATGCATTTAACATTACCGGAACACCAAAGACATTAGCGGAACACCAACGACATCAACGTAACCCCAAAGAAAATCATCTATTTTCTTGGCTTTAACATGTTTATTTTGCATTGATTTAGGTTGAAACTGGCAGCTAATATTTGTCCCATTTGATTCCGCTCCCCGGAACGCACATCAGAACTCTTGACAAATTAAAATGCGAATGAAAAGTCCAAGCTTAACCTCCAGTTGATAGTAAAATCCAACCTCCTTTAAGACATGAATTCAGTAACACGGCATGAGTCAAAAGATATAGGAATGCAAAGAGATATAGTTAATGTGTAATAATTTAGGATTTTAATGCACCAATATAAAACATTTTGGGCAATACTGTTCTAGCATTTACCGTCTGTCAGCCTGCCCGTCAGTTCAAAACTTTGAATTGGCATTTCTTTAAAACAATGGACAAAGAAAGCTCACATTTGGTAAGTAACGTTTGTTCAATGATATCTTTATGCTCCATTCATTCTAACATTCCCCAAAAGTCATTTTCAACCCTTAACATGGAACTCCACTTAAAACATCGAGCGAAACCTAGATTTGGCATTTTCTCTAAAATTATTACATGAACAAAGCTGAAATTTGGTATGCTACCTTATTTTAATAATATCTATCTGATCCATGCAATCTGACATAACTCAGTGCCATTTTATTTTTGTCTTTGGCGTTCCAGTGCTCAGACTGGAACACCAAGGACAGGAACACCAAGGACAATTTCACACTAATTTGTAAAAATATACGTGTAAATAGGGTATTTGTTAAATCTACTATTAAAAACATTTACTGTACTCAAAGTCAGATATACTGGACAAATATCTAATAAAAAGGTACCTTGCAAAGTATTATAAAGTGCGTCATCCCAAAGACAAAGAAAAAAAGTACTGTGCAAGTTGACCGCCTTCTTTTTCAATTTATTAACAAGACACAAAATAAATTCGTCCTCTTTCAATTGTAATGCATGAACCTACGGTAGCTTTTCAAAAGGAGGTATATGATTTGTGTCTACATCTAATTAAGATTGCATTTCTTTGACCTTTTAGACACTGGAACACCAAAGACAAAAATCTGTGGGACAAGGATATATGATGATTTTTATACCATTTACATAATATCATTTGGGTAACTGGTATATTCAAAGTGTAATTTAACATATTGTCATGCAAACTAACCCAAAAAAGTGTTTCAATTACGGTTAAAAGTAGTTATCTTTGCTGGTCAAAACCAATGAGGGTAGCAGTGGAACAAAGCAAATTTACACATTTCAGGCCATATAACATGTAAAATATCTCACTAAAGCATGTAACATGCATCATTTTTATGCTTAATCAACACAATTACATTGGTATGGACCCATTTTTAACATTAATGTTTATTTGATTACTTAAATGTACAAGTTATCACACGTGGACAAGAAAACCTGCGAATTTTGAAAACGACTCGTTTATGAAACACAAATGCACCAAAAATGGCCAATGTAAAGTTATTGGACAGACTGACAGATAGATAGACAGACAGATGTACATGAATAAAACAATATACCTAAGATCTTTAGGTGCCAGGGCATAAAAACAAACTGTTTACTTGTTTACCTGCTATATATTAATGGCAAGTCTTATCTTCCGTGTAAATAAGTGTCATGTCTTTATGATGCCAATTGCAACATTAAAACTTATACTTTGTCTTGCTTTTCCATGTATTTATAAATGTTAAATAAAAGTACCTGCAGGATATTTCTTGCCAGTCTCGTCTTCCCTGTATAAATCAGCACTAATCTTTCATTAAATGCCTTGATGATGTCATCAGTGACATCAAGTTTCTTGATCTCCACATATAGAGGTAGTTTCTTCTCAGATAAACCTAGAGTTACTCCCCCTGAAACTCCCCCAATCTGATCCTGCCAGCCTCCCCCACACGTCAATAGCTGTTCTAAATATAGCACCTGGAGGGGAGACAAATTATAATTGAATATTAAACCAATAACAGACTTTAAAATTTTGAGCTATTCCAATTTGAAAAGTGTTGCAGATGACAATTTCAAGTTGATGAACTATTGAAAATATTTCCATTTTGGGTTGGAAAACATTATTGAAAATGAAGAAATTGCTTTTCACAAGCAATTTCTTCATTTTCAACAATGTTTCCCAAGAAGCTTTCTTTTTTCTCAATTAACCCTTTCCCAAACGACAAAATTTAACGGTTATCCACTTCGAAAACAGCAACAAATGACAAAATGGATGTTATCTAAGATAAGATTTGTGTAAAATATGGCATAGAAAATATTGAGACAAAAGGAGAAACTGCTGGTTATCAGCAGTTTCTTCTTTTGTTAAAATGTTTTCCCAAGCAGTTTCTATTAGGGACGTCAAAACCAGGTCTTGTTTGGGAAAGGATTAAATCAGCACTAATCTTTCATTAAAAGCCTTGATGATGTCATCAGTGACATCAAGTTTCTTGATCTCAACATATAGAGGTAGTTTCTTCTCAGATAAACCTAGAGTTACTCCCCCTGAAACTCCCCCAATCTGGTCCTGCCAGCCTCCCCCACACGTCAACAGCTGTTCTAAATATAGCACCTGGAGGGGAGACAAATTATAATGACTATTAAGGATTACAACCCATCATTAGATATCAAATACTTCATGCATCTTCATGCGTCATCCTTGACAGTGAAAATTAATAAGAAATACCCTCATCAATTTCTGTGCACCATCTGTGGCAACTGAAATTGACAAGGGATACCCTTGTAAATTTTTGATGCTACTGATGATGCCTGAAGATGCACAACATTTTTTTGTACTAAATGATAGGTTGTAATCCTTAATTAATTTAAAAATTGTTTCCCATCCAAGCCCTGGTTTTGACAAGAAAACTCGTAAAGGAAACATTAAATTAAAAAGAAGAAAATTGACTAAATGGAATCTATTTACACAAAATCAAAGTGCACTCAAAATGACGTTTGCTGATATGCTTTGTTTTCATTATAGTAAGGAATAGTATCCTTTTAAAGAAAAACTTGAAAAATATTCCATAAACAAATGAGTTGGCATCTGGAAATAGGGCCCTTAATATGCCTTATGATATTTCAAATGCTATAAGGGCCCTTTTCCCACATCCAGACACATTCTATCTAAAGCACACAAATCCATGTGACCTACCATATGGACAAGGCTACTGTTGCCATATTTTCTACCAGACACCTTTAGAATATTTCATAAACAAATGAGTTGGCATCTGGAAAGAGGGCCCTTAACCCTTTCCAAAACGACAAAATTAATATTTAGGGTGGTTTTGCTTGAAAACTGTTGCAGACATCAAAACGAATGCTGATCGAGACAGGGTTTGTGTAGAAAAAGGTACCCAAAATATTGAGGCAAAAGGACAAACTGCTGGTTATCAGCAGTTTGTTCTTTTGTCTCAATGTTTTCCCAAGGCCATTTTCTGACACATTCTATAAAGCACACAAATCCATGTGACCTACCATATGAACAAGGCTACTGTTGTCATACTTTCTACCAGACACTTTGAGAATAGCTGCCATGACAGCTCCTGCCAGAATACTGCTAGTGCCCATTCCTGCAAGAATAGAAGTACCTCATCAGAGCTCCAGATAAGAGGGAGTGATGCCTCTTCAAAATGCAATATTTCATTTATTGTTCATCAAACTCTATGTTGTGGGTACACATTGGAACGATTCAAATGAGTACCCACAGTATGGGGTTTGTATTTGGAACAACACATTTCGAATGGTTCCACCCCCTCTTATCTGATGCTCTGGGCCCGTATTCACCAACGCATTCTAAATTTTAGAATTAGACTAAATCTAAAGAATTTGCTAAATAGGAAGTCTAATTCTAAAGTACGTATTCACCAACGCATTCTAAATCTAAATCTTTAGAAAATTCTTTAGATTTCCAAGTCTACCACCTGCCGTGCTAAAGTACGTTTCATTGGGTGAAAAAATGGCCGCCGTTCACCGCTTCAAGGCTTGTTACATGCTTAAAATCGACAAAGGAATCCAAAAACAAAACAAAAGTCCATCTAAAACATAATCTTATACAAAAATTCGACGAGATGGCACATTTTGAAGATATTTGAATGCGCAAATCGTAACTCGACAGGCTTAAAAGGTCAGTCGGTAAGAAAAGTGCCATTCTTGTAAACATGACAGATTGTCTGACGCAAAATCTTTCACTTGTCATGGGCAAAACAAACATGTTAGCCTACATGTCAGAGAGAAATCAAAGAGAAATCAGCTCAAACAACAAAGAATGCAACTCAACTTTACAACTAGCTATGAACCTTGGCCGGTGTGTTTTTGTGTGCACATGTGCGAGTGTGGGTTGGGATCGGAAGCCCGAAGGGTCCGTTTGAACAAAGAACAAAATTAATTTGAAACGGAGAAAAACGCAGCAAATTTAACACGATCATGAGCACATACCATGATATTTTTTGATCTCTTATTCTCTCCAACTGCAACTTCCTAAATTCTTGACCTTAGTCCTGTTTATCGGAGGTCGTCCATTTTCAAACAGTCTCCAAGAAGTTGAACAAGACGAGTGATGATCGAGGCCAAAAGGCAAATTTCAAACCAACGGTACCCTGACTTATCACAAGGCATACCATTTTCTTGAAATAAGATGAATAACCACTTTCTTGATGATCTCTATCCCTCCAAAATCCACAGAATTAGAATCCTCCCGGTTTGTCGTTCAGTAAACATTGCATCTCCAGAGAAATCAATACGTCACAGATTGTGTGAATTACGTCACAAAAAGCTTTGAACTTGACCTTGGGTTTATATTTAGATCATTAATCGAGGGGCCTACAATGGGGAATTTTATGTCTACTAATAAGTGCTCTCGATAACAATTAAGGATTTAATTAATGGCAAGTATAATTATTTATCATTTTCTGATTCACAGACATCTGCCATATATTATGGGGGTAAATATAAAACTGAGTTGTTGTACACTTTAGTTAGGATGCAGAATTTTATGCAGTTAAATAACTATTTAATCGTTAGATCTATTAAGATATTGTTTGTTTTGCAATAGATCTATATTACTGAAGATGGGACACACTGCACAAATGATTAATTATCGACGGTATAAAAAATGTCAAAATAAAAACAGTGCTTGCCGATTGTCAAACAGTCTGTCCTTTCGTTCGTTCCGTTTTGATCAATGTCGTCTCTTCGCTTTGCCTTTGATCCAGCGGACCCTTAAAGAAGTTGAAGGGTGTCTACTACGTTTTGATCCTCAAGATATACAGACCATGATGCTGGTTGCATAATTTGCCTACGCTCTATCAAAATCCGGAAACCAGCGCAGGATTGTGGCCGCTTACGCCGCGTACAAACTATTCTAAATTAAGACTGGTCTAAATTGCGTTGGTGAATAAGGAATTTAGAACTTTCTTGGCTGAGTAAAGAATTTAGAATTTAGACAAAGTCTAATTCTAAAATTTAGAATTTGTTGGTGAATACGGGCCCTGATATCCTTTTCTCAAGCAGCAAAAATTCAGCCTGCTGTAATTTTATTACTGCTTAAGACAATAAAATCGATTGATAAAGGTAGAATTTATGTATAGTAAATTTTCATCAAAATCTATCAAGCCATTTGGAATGAGTTGTACTCGAAGCATTCAAGACAAACATGGAGTCCAATAAGTTTGTGCATACCCACAGTCTGACCAAGACCATTTTCTAATAGCTTCATTAACTGTAGCGACTGTGAGACAGCATTATACGAGATCCTGATCAGGCTGCACTTAAGCACAGACCGTTCGGGGATCACAGTGGTCTTGCATGCCAAAGGAGCCTTTTCACCACATCCCTCATCATATGTGAGATCTGATATGCTAAAAGGGACCTTCAGAGAAATGAAACAAGCAAATTCGTTGAATTGATATCCCCCCGCCGAACATATTTTCATAACTCTGAATTCAATCATCGAACTAGGTAACCCCGACGATATGGGCATGTCCTCTTTATAGTAAAGATATGTGCCAAGTTTCATTGAAATCCGGTCAATAGTTTTCAAGAAATAGCACGGAAACGAATATCACTCTGTATGTATATGGCTTAAACAATCAGGGGAAGTAACTCTGAATTCAATGATCGAACCGGGTAACCCCGACGTTATGTGCATGTCCTCTTTGTAGTGAAGCTGTGTGCCAAATTTCATTGAAATCTGGTCTACAGTTTTCAAGAAATAGCGCGAACTATATGCTCCCTTTGGGGAGCATAATAAGAGTGCAAAGCTTTGATTCTGTGTGTGATACTTTTCTTAATGTCCCCTCTAGAATGATGGGTCACATAAATATCATACCCGAGCCATGAGGTAGATTAGCCCAGCTGTGAAACTCAAATCCGCCACCATATTTGGACATGAGCTGCTCTCTCAAAGTCTGTTTGGAGTTCAAATCTACAATCTCTGCACATATAAATGCTGCCTTCAATAATGCTCCTAAAAGTACAGAGTTATATAATATTAACCCATTACCAAACAACACAATTTTGGGCTGTTCCAAATTCAAAGATGTTGCAGACGACAATTTCAGAAGATTGAAATTTAAACATTGTTGGTCTTTTGGTGTAAAAAACATTGTGGGAAATGAAGAAATTGCTTGTCACAATCAATTTCTTCATTTTCCACAATGTTTTCCTTAGCCATTATCTTCATTCTTCTAGGGAGTCAAAAAGAGTCATTGTGTGGTAATGGGTATGAGCAATTACCAGATGACATAATTTTAGACTGTTCCAACATTGAAGGAGTTGTAGATGACAGTTTTAAGTCGGTGAAATTTTGAAAATCTTTGCATTTTGGGTAAAAATACATTGTAGATAACAAGCAATTTCTACAATTTCCAAGATGTTTTTTTTCCCCAAGCCTTTTTCTTGAGGGGCGTCCAAAAGCTTCACTGTGAGGAAGTTGGCAAAATTAGATACATAAAATGGTATTCATGGTTTTCTTATATCAGAAATATACCACAAACCTCAAGTGAATATTTCTTATTCGCAATTTGATCCCAAAAAATTATGATGCAAAAGCATAGTTACCAGTGGCAGATCCCGTGGGGTTTGAACCCCTATCTGTAGCCTGATTATTTCATTTTTCATGCAGAAATTCAGTCAAAATTGAGTAATGCTAGTAAAATAAAACCACCTTTTTGTACATTCGAACTCCTTAACAGAAATCCTGGATCCACTGCAGGTTACACGAAGTTCAAAACAGCATTTTCTCTTAATTTCAAGCATTATCAATCTAATTAGTTTGAAATTTAGACAAAGATCTCCTGATTCTACCTATTTTGTCCTAAATTAAGTATGTAAGTGGTAAGTTTCATTAAGGGACAATGCTCCAATTTTCGGAACACTAGGTTATTACTGCAGAAAAATTAATGTTTCGTACCATTATGTTTCATCATATTTTTGATAATATAAAATGTTATTACAACATACCATTTTCGACTGTAAGAGTGCATTTGTTATGCAAAACTGATTTTCTTAAAATGGAATTCGATGATTTAGAGCTGGACAGCTGTAAGTGTGTATGCACTGACTTACCAATGTTTAGCGTCATTTTATTCACATGCAGCTGATAGAAATTGTTGTAATTCAATAATAAGTGCGATGACCTATACATTTTCTTCTTGAATTATTACCAGGACATTTTGCTTATTACAATGAGGAACTTTTATCAAACTCTTTTATGTAGAACTTAAAATATTTTCAAAAATATGCAACTTTTGACATAGGCTAAAACGCTTCAGATTCGTTGACCTAACAGAACACGTGCTCATGCTGTTTAATACATTTACACGTTCATAACAGCACATATTTTGGATTTTCTGATCTTATCAAATGTAAGACGTTACTTTAAACCGCTTTTCGGAACTAAATAATGATTATACAGCACATTTTTTTAGTATTAAAGTGACCATTGACAGGTGCAAGAAATTGTGCATTTTTTAGCTGTAGGGGTATGTCATACAACTGACTATAAAATTCAAACAAGATCGATAATCATCTATTTTTATTTAATTATTTAATTGGTAATGAGATGTTCTTTCAAGAAACTGAATATAGATAAAATCTATCATTAGGAAAAGAAATAGTAAACTGGAGCATTGTCCCTTAAATTCTGTCAGACAGTGTTTGAGATATAAGAGTCTCACTTATCATTGGATGACCACCATACCTGTAGAATGTGGTTGGTAGTAATCTGCCAGATCAGACAGCTCCTGACATACAACCTCCTGCTTGTCTGATGTACCGTGTAACACAAACAATAGTTTGGGTCTGGAAAATATCATAAAAATATTTGCATCAGTCAATATTCAAGAAACAAAAGTTAACAAGAGCCTTCAGGGATGGTTTTTGCTCCCTGAATAAGAGTTTGTCACAAACAATATTCCCTCTACTTGACCTACAAAACAGGGATGGAGCTGGTCATGCTAGCAAAAGATTAATGAGCATTAATGCATATAATTGCATAAAGTGTGTGTTTTTTTGGGCTGTTAGCGACATTGAATAACGAGAAGAAACCGGTCCGATATTCAATTGTGAAAACCGGTCTATATTCAGTGCAATATCGGACCGGTTTTGCACTCAAATATCCGCGATTTGACCCTTCAAAATAAACAATTGTCTCTTTTCCCGCAAAATTTTCAACGTCTTACGTTAAATAAGTGATTTTTGCCTTTCGGCGCCAAATTATGATGTAACACCCTTTTACCGATGTCACGCATAACAAAAAATTCTCAGAAGATTTATCAGAACAAAACAACAATGCCAGACATTTTCTTATCTCACATTGGTTCATTTTTTGCAAATATCAAGGGGTTTGGGGTAAGTAATCATTGGAAATTTATGCTTTGTATGCAATAATAGCGTAAATTCAAGTATTTTTTGGTCGTTAACATTCGAAGAGGCCTGCAAAATACAAAAACGACCCTCGTGCATCACACTCGGGCGTTAACGTATTTCTTGGGCCTCTGCGAATGTTAACAACCTCAAAAATGTGAATTTACCCTATAAAATAATTATGTGTTTTGGACTATATTGGGCATGCATTAATTTAACAGGAAGAAACTGGGTGGTTATCAGGAGAAAAAGTGTATTATTTAAATTCATGTACTGTTAAAGCCCGGCTTTGTACTCAAATATCCTCCATTTGAGCCTTCTAAAAAAAACATTTGTTCCTTTTTCCTCAAAATTTCTCAATGTCTTATCAATAAAAACCCTCAATTTTGACACCAAATTATGAAATACTGTCATTTTGCTGATGTCACACATAACAAAAAGCTCCTAGAATATTCATCAGAACAAAACAACAATGGCGAATATTTTTGCTCTAATCTTGCTTCATTCATTCGCATGTATCAATAGGTTTAGCATAAATAATCACTTGAATTTTATGCTTTTTATACATTAATAGCATCAATTTTTTGTTAGTAAAAATTCAAAGAGGCCTGCAAAATAAGCAAATGACCCTCATGCTTTGCACCTGTGCGTTAACATATTTCTTGGACCTCTGGGAATGTTAATGACCTCAAAAATAAGAACTAACCCTATAATACAGTTAGCATACCATCTTTATTATAACAGAATGTGAAGTTTGAGAATTTACTTACTCTTTTATTCTTCTTGTTTTGGCCCCAACAGGTTTCTGAAAAAAAATATGGATAAACTGTTACTTCTTACCCCAACCAACAAAATTGCAGAGTGAACCTAAGCATTTTCTTCTGTTTTCCAGAAATCTTTGAGAAGCCTTCTACCATGAAGACATAAAAAGTAGGTCTTGTTTAGGGAAAGGGGGAAGAGAAACAAACGGTCTAAAAACAAGTCACTATTAGTAATTCATTTTTCTTAAGACAGGTATTACTATAACTGGCATTATAAATTTCATAAACATAATTGAGCCAGGATCTGGAAAACGTCCTTTAAGGCTTTTGATCCCAACATAGATCCAGATCAGCCTGTGCATACGCATAGTCTGATCAGGATCCATGTTCTCCAATAGCTTCTTTGTGATCTGTAGTAACATAAAGAGAGCAGCATGGATGCATATTGGACTGCATTTGACAACAGATTGATCTTCAAACTCAATTTTTAACAAGAGCCGTCAGAGACGGACAATGCTCCTCGAATAAGGCATTGTCACAATAAATATATGCCATGCAAAGCTAATATAAAGCTAACAAATGTTAAGCCCCCTTTTTGCATGACATATTTTGTATACGCAAATTTTAAATAGCTTATTGTCAAGAGCATCTGATTTGCTACTCAAATATGAAATTTCATCAAATTCTGACCATTAGACTGGGAGAAATTAGACAAAAACTGTATTTTACCTTAAGTCCCCTTTTCCCATGACGAGACCTCAAATCCAAAAAACGGGAAAAGTACATTGGCATTTTGTCATAGGGAGTTCACATGGTAAGTTTCATTTAATTTGGCCCAAGGGTTATGGAGAAATCGCTTCGGACGGACAGACAGACGGAATGACGGACGGACAGGACGGACAGACAAAGCGGCGACTATATGCTCTCCCTTCGGGGAGCATAAAAATGCTATAAGGGACATTTTCCAGATACTGGCTCATATATTTTCCTAGATATCAAATTGAAACACACATGAAACACATAAGTCGAAGGTTGAATAATTTATCCATAATTTACAGAAATTAGTGACTTAGTCATAATCAGATACAGAGATAAAAAGACACTTCATCATAATGGATAGTTTGTGTACAGCCTTACCTTGCCCCTGAGTTTAAGTGATACAATAGTCACAGCTCCTCCATGTTCATATGTAATGGGTGGGGTATCTGACCACCCCCCTGATATGTCTATCCTAGATGAACATTCTGCTGTCACCCAATAACCAAATGGCACCATCTCATCAGGGGTCAGATTGTAAAACTGAAATATAAACAATATGTATAATGCATAAGTAGGTGAGGTATCAGACCAGCAGAGAGAGAGAGCAAAGTTTCAGAGCAATAGCATCAGGAGAAGCAAATATGACACATGCGCATTAGACTGTAACCAAAGCATTACGAAGACACAAACACCAACCTGAATGGAACAGCCCCTTATTTCAGGAACAGCTCAGCTAACTAATGTTGCATAGTCTATAAAGATACATTAAATCACAACCTTCTGTCTAAACATTCATAAACAGTGAACAGTTATTTAAACTTTTACGTTAAAATCTAAACTGTTTGAATTAATTTCAACATAATTAGTTTACCATCGGTGGTAGGTCAAAACCTTGTAACTACAGCTTTTTCAAGCCGTAATTACTAGGTTTTGACTTTTCACGATGTTATACCTGTTTAGCCGTCATGACAGCATGTCGTATGAGTATCTGTGCCGCCCCCTCATAATGTCTGGCTGCACGGATCAGCTTGTCTGGTCTATCTAACCATTTTCCTCTCTCCTCCCCTAGAGCTGTGATCCCTGCCTTGATGTCTCTATTCTGTAGGAGAAAAATGATGTGTTTGTGTTTGTGAACCACAGATGCCCCGGAAATGGCCAATGTTAAGTTTTTGGACAGACAGACAGATGGACAGACAGACACAAGTAGAACAATATGCTCCAGATTTGATATGGGGGCATGAAAAGATAAAAACATGTCAACCAGTGACTGGTAATCTCCTTTGCCACAATCAAAATGCTGATGATGATAATGAGGAGGATGGTCAGGGCTGCAGAAAAGAGGGGGTAATGGGATTTCAAACAACAAAATAGCATTTAATGTTCATCAAACCCTATGTTGTGGTTAATCATAGAAATCGTCTCACCACAACACAGGGTTTAGATTTGAAATTACAAATTTAGAAAGGCTTAACCCTCTCCCAAACAAGACCTGGTTTTGATGTCCCTAATAGAAAAGGCTTGGGAAAATATTGAAACAAAAGAAGAAACTGCTGTTAACCAGCAGTTTCTCCTTTTGTCTCAATATTTTCTGTGCCATATTTTACACAAATCTTATCTTTAACAACATCTATTTTGTCCTTTTCAGCAACTTTTAAGAAGGAAAAATCCAAATTTTGGCCGTTTGGGAAAGGGTTAACTCCCTCTTATCTGCTACATTGATGATAATCCCCATCATTATGACAGTGATAATGATCATGATGACATAAGAAGACAAAGTAATATAAGATCAGACGGCAATTATGTGCATGTTATCTTTATGTATACTACCTACCCAAAGCATAAATACCAAAACTTTTACTTATAGAAATGTGAAAACCTTCGCCCATGTTGTGTTAGCAGTGGGTCCACTTCTGAGTCCACCTTTAGGCCCGGCCATACATCCGAGTTACTGAGTATATCAGCAATGTTGGCCATCTTTCTGACACGAAGCAGAGTGTAGAATAAAATCATACTCTATTTCCCAGCTTTTCAACAAAAACCTCTTAACTGCAGCTTAGAACAAGCTGCAGTTACAAGTTTTTTGTTGAAAAGCAGTGATTTATATGCAGGCTTACCTTATTATATACTGCCCACCAAAAGTGAAAATTTCTTTATCTATATTCCTACCTCTAAATATGTGAAAGCCTTTGCCCATGTTGTATTTGCAGCAGGTCCACTTCTGAGTCCCCCTTTAGGCCCGGCCATACAACCGAGTATATCAGCAATGTTGGCCATTGTTCTGGCTGCTACACCAGCTTGTAAGGCGGTCTGGCTCTCAAACAGGACTGAAATAGGATTAGATAGTTCATTTTGAGGGGTTATTGCAAAACTGTTGTAAGACAAGTGCATATAGAAATTTACAAGACTTGTAACAAGTCAATAGTTTTAATCAGCAATAATAACAAAAGCAGCTATCAAGAATTCGCAGTGAAAAATTCTGTATTAAAAGATGTGAAATTCCATTAAATTATATGTCATAGTAATGAATCTTTGCTTAGAGGCTGATACTATGATTACAGAAGCTTGTGAAAAGTTTGATAGCAATAGCTGTTACAGTAAAAAAGTTATCACAGTTATATTATATGAAAGTTGCAAACTTGTAAAAACTTAACAAAGAATTTCTATGTCCAAAAGGGTAGAAATTCCACCAAATTACATGTTAGAGAAATAGCATTATAAGAAACAAAGATAAGATAGTTGAACATAAAACCTTAACCAAAGCATTATGCTGAAACTGACAACCACCTGATCAGAATTGCCCGCCTATTCTATGAATTGTCGAGTTAAAAATGAATATAAATTTATGAGTGCATAATGAAAGAAGTTATTTGTTTTATGAAAATTGATACGCAAAGTTTTAAGACTTAGTGTTATTCCGATTTTCTGCCAGTGGAGAAAGGGTTAATCCTTACATAGGTTTGTTGTTATTTTTTTCGAAGATGGAAAGATGGACAACTGATCAGACACATAATTGGTTTATTGGGGTTTTACGCTGTTTTCAACTGCTATGATCATATCGCAGAGGCTGGGGCACCTAACCATGGATTCCTGTTTTTCTCATACCAGTACTACCACAACATCCTAATCCAGCCTCCAGCTTCTTGCCCACATAAGTTTCCGATATCAAACCATTGATGGATGACATTTTTGTCAGAAAGGGTATTTGCAGCAGCCAAACAGACAAACGAAAAATGATCCCATTCTGATAAAGTCCTTATTAATTGAATAGGGTTTAACGCCTCAACTGCTATGGAAATAATTATTGCAGTAGCTAAAGCACCTAACCATGGATTCCTGGACTTTCTCTAACCAGTGCCACACAATATCCAAACTAAGTCACCAGCTGCTCTCTTACTAATTCAACATATTCTCCATCTTCCCAAGCCAAGGGTGACATCTACGACGTAACGTCGTTTCTGTATTCACCCTTGGCGTATTTAGTCCGATTTTCTTGGTCTCCTGGAAAGCGTTTTCATTGGTTCCAGCGAGGTCTCGCTGGAACCAATCAGATTGTCAACTGACACATTTGTTATGAGTAACGAAATCATGACAACGGACGGGAAAAAGCAATGCATTTGCAACTCAAAAACGCGAAGATTGGCGATTTTTCCTAAGAATTTCAATGCAATAGACAGGAATTCCCTAACTTTAATCGACGAATTATTATACTTTCGACAATTCGACCAAAAAAAGCTGCTAAATTTTACATAATCCGCAGGACGTATGACGCAAAAGACAACACGCATTAATGACGTCATCAATAATGGACGTAAACAACCAGCAGAACAACCGCTAGGCGGCGCTTCTCGATTTCAAGAAAATCTTACTAAATCCGCCAAGGGTGAATACAAACATAGGTGGGTTCAACCTTGGCTAGCGAAGATGCATATTCTCATGCATTAGTGAAAGACAAACAACAACAACTTTTTGTCAAATGTTAGAAAGGATACTGGCTGAGACAGGGTTTGAAACTGCAACCCCTTGACTGATAGACTCAGATGTTACCAAATGGGAAAAGAGCCCTTTACCATTTTTCAAACAGCAAATTTTAGGGTGGTACAATACGCAAGCTGCTGCAGACGACAAATTGAACATTAATAAGATAGGGATATATGTTAAGTATGACACAGAAAACAAGAGTGCCATAGTCACAATATTATATATGCCGCCACTTAAAAAACTTGAGACACAAAAACGACATAGACAAGGACTTATAAATATCCACTCAAAAACCTGTAAAAAAATGTGTTCAGAAGAAGGTTTTACAAATATCCAGTCAAAATCTGGAAGGAAATCGTTCACAAGGCTGAAATATCAATAAGCCCCAGACACTAGGTGTCAAGGGCATAACTCTTGCAAAAATCGATGAACCATTAAATTCTTGATCTGTGTACATCTACAAATTATGATAATGACATTGACCAAGTTTCAAAAAGATCCAGCCAGAAACTTCAAGACATAAGGTAAGTAGGAGTTGCATTCACAAAGCTGTGATTTCAATAAGCCCAAGAGACTAAGTTTAAAGGGGGTATTTTTCAGCTTACTTCATGCACATCTACCAATTAAGGTGATAATATCCACCAAGTTTCATTAAGATCCAGCCAGAAACTTAGGAGTTGCATTCATAAGGCTGCAGTTTCAATTAAGCCCAAGAGACTAAGTTTAAAGGGGGCATAGCTCAAGCAAAAATCAATGAACCATAAAATCCTTATTTCATACACATCTTCCAATTGAGGTGATAACATTGACCAAGTTTCAAAAAGATCCAGCCAGAAACTTAGGAGGGGTTGCGCTCACAAGAAAAGTGGACATACATATGTACAGACAGATTGGCGGATGGACGGACGAAGAGGATGATGCCAATATACGTCCGTTTCCGATGGCGTATAATCGTTTTCTCAAGCTATTTCTAATCAGGGCATCATAGCAAAAAATTTAAGAACACTGTTGTTTTTGAAAATTTGAACATATACTACAACTTGTATTCAAATTGCAAGACAAAGTTTGTGACTTTACAGGGTTCAACAATAACACAGACCTACCGCCTGGTTACCCAAGAAAAATCCCCAATGCCTGTAATTTTTGTAAAATAAAAATTCAAGAGCAGAATATAGAATTGATAAAAAAGCTTGTTAACCCATTTCCATACATTGTCACTTTTTGACGGCTTTCAAGGCTTTGGAAAACTTTGTAAACACAAGAGATGTTTGTAAAACATATATGCCCCCTCAAGGGCGTACATTTGATGTAGGTCAAAGTCCAAGGTCAAGTTAACAAGGTCCAAGGTCATGGTCAAATATGAAAGGTCTTGGTAGGAGGTGTCTATGTGTGAAATATCAAGGCTGTATACATAAAAGTAAAATGAAATATAGGCCAGGTTAAAGTTTTTAAAAGTAGGCCAAATGCCAAGGTCAAGGTCATGGTCAAATGTGAAAGGTCTTGGTTGGAGGTGTCCATGTATGAAATATCAAGGCTGTGGGTGTAAAAGGACATGATATGATATACGCCTGGTTTAAGTTTCTTTTAAAGTAGGTCAAACTCCAAAGTCAAGGTTGCAATATTCAAGGTCATGGTCAAATGTGAAAGGTCTTAGTAGGAGGTGTCTATGTGTGAAATATCAAGGCTGTAGGTGTAATAAGATATAAGATAAAGGCTAGGTTACAGATTTCTAAAAGTATGTAAAAATCAAAGGTCAAGGTCACACAGGTCAAGGTCATGGTCATGGTGAATAAAATATCTAGACTGTATAGGTAACAGGACACAAGATATAGGCCTAGTTTAAGTATTTCAAAAGTAGGTCAAACTCCAAGGTCAAGGTCCAAGGTCATGGTCAAAATGGAAATGTCTTATTGGAAGTGACCACGAGTGAAATATCAAGGCTGTATGTGTAAAATGACATGAAATATAGGCCAGGTTAATGTATTATAGAAGTAGGTCAAACACCAAGGTCAAGGTCACAAGGTCCAAGGTCATGGTCAAATGTGAAAGGTCTTGGTCGTAGGTGTCCATGTGTCAAATATCAAGACTGTATGTGTAAAATGACATGAAATATAGGCCAGGTTAATGTGTCATAAAAGTAGGTCAAAGTCCAAGGTCAGGGTCTTAAGGTCCAAGGTCATAGTCATATGTGATAGGGTGTGAGTTTATTGGGGTTTTACGCCGTTTTCAACAACCAGGGTCATATCGCGGCGGGATATGTGATAGGTCTTGGTTGGTAGTTTCCATGTGTCAAATATCAAGGCTGTATGTGTAAAAGGACATGATATATCGGCCAGGTTAAAGTTTTTAAAAAGTAGGTCAAACTCCAGGGTCAAGGTCACAAGGTCCAAGGTCATGGTCAATTGTGAAAGGTCTTGGTAGGAGGTGTCCATGTGTGAAATATCAAGGCTGTATGTGTAATAGGTCATGAGATATATGCCCGGTTTAATTTTTTTAAAGTAGGTCAAACTCCAAGGTCAAGGTCACAAGGTCCAAGGTCATGGTTAATTGTGAAAGGTCTTGGTAGGACGTGTCCATGTGTGAAATATCAAGGCTGTATGTGTAATAGGTCATGAGATATATGCCCGGTTTAATTTTTTTTAAAGTAGGTCAAACTCCAAGGCCAAGGTCACAATGTCCAAGGTCATGGTCAAATGTGAACGATGTTGATAGGAAGTATCTATGTGCGAGATACCAAGCCTGTATGTGTAAAAAGACATGAGATATAGGCAATTTTAAGAATTAAGTGTAAATTCAACAAAGAGCAATAACTCCAAGAATTTCATCGGCAAGGTTATGGTTCCTGTGTACTGCACCTCTCCACGATGAAATCTATCCACCTGTAAAGTTTCATGATTCTACCTTACATACTTTTAGAGTTGTGCTCCAGACAAGAATCAAGTTATACAAGAGGACCCTGAGGGCCCTAAATCGCTCACCTGAGTAATGTCTTAATAATGCCAAATAACTTTGCATATGTTACGCATTGTGGTCCCAGAGAAGAATTTGGCCATGTAGTTTAGGAGGAGATGTTGTTTACAGTAATTGATGAGCTTTATGACATTTCCCATTTTCTGATGCCACAGCAACCAGAGTTTTTCATGGATTTCAATTCTTTTAGCAATTGTCATAAGGGACCACCCAAAGAACATTTCTGCCAAGTTTGGTTGATTTTAACCCAGAAGTTAAGGAGGAGATGTCGTTTAAAGAAGTTGTTAAGTTTTTGTGAAATTTTCCATTTTCCGATGCCACGGCAACCAGAGTTTTTCATGGATTTCAATTCTTTTAGCAATTTTTATAAGGGACCACCTAAGGTACATTTCTGCCAAGTTTGGTTGATTTTAAAGAATTTTTTTAGCTTTTGTGAAATTTCCCATTTTCCGATGCCACGGCAACCAGAGTCTTTCATGGATTTCAATTCTTTTAGCAATTTTAATAAGGGACCACCATAGGAACATTTCTGCCAAGTTTGGTTGATTTTGACCCAGAAGTTATGGAGGAGATGTCGTTTAAAGAAATTTTTGAGCTTTTGTGAAATTTTCCCATTTTCCGATGCCACGGCAACCAGATATAAGGGACCACCCAAGGAACATTTCTGCCAAGTTTGGTTGATTTTGACCCAGTAGTTTAGGAGGAGATGTCATTTAAAGAAATTGTTGAGCTTTTGTGAAATTTCCCATTTTCCGATGCCACGGCAACCAGAGTTTTTCATGGATTTCAATTCTTTTAGCAATTTTTATAAGGGACCACCCAAGGAACATTTCTGCCAAGTTTGGTTGATTTTGACCCAGTAGTTTAGGAGGAGATGTCGTTTAAAGAAATTGTTGACACCGTGACGGACAGACGGACGCCGGACATTGATCGATCACAATACCTCACCTTGAGCACTTTGTGCTCAGGTGAGCTAAAAATCAACAAAGGGCAATAACTCCAAAATTTTGATCGCCAGAGTTACTGTTCTTGTGTACTGCACCTCTCCATAATCAGATCTATCCACATGTAAAGTTTCAAGATTCTACCTTACATACTTTTTGAGTTGTGCTCCGGACAAGAATAAAATTTTAACATCAACAAAGGGCAATAACTCCAAAAATATGATCAGCAGAGTTACATTTCTTGTGCACTGCATCTCTCCATAATGAGATCTATCCACCTGTAAAGTTTCATGATTCTACCTAACATACTTTTTGAGTTATGCCCCGGACAAGAATCAAGGTTGAAAATCGACAAAGGGCAATAACTAAAAGAATTTGATCGGCAGAGTTACGGTTCTTGTGCACTGCACCTCTCCACAATAAGATCTATCCACCTGTAAAGTTTCATGATTCTACCTTACACACTTTTTGAGTTATGCTCCGGACAAGAATCAAGTTATAAAATCAACAAAGGGCAATAACTCCAAAATTTTGATCTGCAGAGTTACGGTTCTTGTGCACTGCACCTCTCCACAATGAGATCTATCCACCTGTAAAGTTTCATGATTCTACCTTACATACTTTTTGAGTTATGCTCCGGACAAGATTTGGTCTATAGACAGACCGACGGATCGACCGACCGACCTACCGACCGACCGACACTTGCAAAACAATATACCCCCTTTTTCTTCGAAAGGGGGCATAAAAATGTGTTTGTGAAACACAAATGCCCCCGAAATGGCCATTTTTCTAAAATGTTAAGTTTTTGTAGAGTATAGGGTTATTAAGGGTTAAGGGATGACCTTAAGGAAGGTCAAATTGCATGGAACAGATAGATATCATTGAAAGAAAGTTGCATACCAAATTAGAGCTTTGTATGTCAAATACTTTTGGAGAAAAGGCAAAGGTTAAGTTTTCTGAGTAAAAAGTTAAGTTTTCATAGAGTAAAGGGTTGATAAGGGTTAACAGATGACCTTGAGGAAGGTCAATTTTCATGGAACAGATAGATATCATTGAAAGGAAGTTGCATACAAAATTTGAGCTTTGTATGTCAAATACTTTTGGAGAAAAGGCAATGGTTAAGTTTTGGGAGTAAAAGGTTAAGTTTTCGTAGAGTAAAGGGTTGATAAGGGTTAACGGATGACCTTGAGGAAGGTCAAATTTTATGGAACAGATAGATATTATTGAAAGGAAGTTGCATACCAAATTTGAGCTTTGTATGTCAAATACATACCCATAACTAGACGACAAAACTTTAGACTGATCCGAATTCAAAGGTGTTGCAGTTGACAAATTCAAGTGAATGAAATTTTCAATTTTGGGGTCTTTTTGGATGGAAAATGTTGTGGGAAATGGACCATTTGGTTAAGTTTGGTTAAGTTTTTGGACAGAGGGACGGACAGACAGACGGACAGACGGACATGAGTAAAACAATATGCCCCCGATCTCTCGATACGGGGTATGAAAATATTACTTTTGTGAAGCAATTTCGTCATTTCTCATAATGTTTTTTTTTCCAAAAAGATCTGAAAGTGTAAATTTTTTTTCACTTGGAATTGTCATCTGCAACATTTTTCAATTTTGCTGTCTGTAATAGACTAACCGTATTACAATAATAAAATTCAAGACAGTACTTAAAATGAAAAGCATTGTCAGGAGAAGTAGATGCTTTGTTGTTTGTCAAAGTGCATAAAACAGAGCAGGAAAAAGAGAAAAGATCTCCTGAAAATCAGCATCTTTTACGTTTTTCTGGATATTTCAAGAGCTTATTTAACTTACACTGTCAAAATCATTTACTGTTTGGAAAAGTTTAAAACATCACTAAGGTCATATATAAGGTCACTGCATGTGAAAATTAAACTACGCAAAGGCTGGCTACAAGCAAACATTATATACAGTGATTCTCACATAATGTTAGATCATATGTACTCAGGTGCTCAATTCAGCACTACTATCAAATGCAGGTTTTATTTCAAAATTTTGAGTAAAAATTTGCCCCAAACAATTTTTAATGCATGTATTTAACAAGGTGGAGATTGTGCATGATGGGATAAATAACGAATACGGACAAATTTGCCTCGCTTCAGGTAAGAAATTGTGCAATAATTTTCTTATTTCTGCGTCAATTTTCAAGCGGTTTATTGCATGTACCCCGCATTACTGAGCTCTTTCCTCAGATATATAACTTGTTTGTAGAATCTTTGTACTTTGTCCAAAAATTGATCCCAACCGACCAGAAAAACGACAAAATATTCAGGCCCTTTTTCTAGTCCGTTGGGATCGGTTTTTGAGAAAAGTACAAGGAGTTTCCAGATAAGTAATACATCTGAGAAAAGGGCTCAGTAAGACCGAGTACATGCAACAAACCGAATGAAAATTGACGCAGAAATAAGAGTTATTGCACAAATTCTTACTTGAAGCGTGGTTAATTTGGCCGTAGTCGTTCCCATTTCGCTTTCTTGTCGGTTGGGACAATATTTCGGTAAAAGTAACATGAGTTATCTAATATGTCATACATCCGATGAAAGAGCTCGGTAAGGCGGGGTACATGCAACAAACCTTTTGAAGATTGATGCACAAATAAGGAAGTTATTGCAAAAAATCTTACCAGAATTCGTAATCCATCCCATCATGCACAATCCCCAGCGTGTTTAAAATACTACAGTTAACGTTTACATTTAATTAGACAGTGTATATTATGTGATTTCATCGAAATGGTGCAGGTTAAACTTAACCCTTTCCCAAACGACAAAATTTTAGGGTTATCCTATTTAAAAGCTCCTGCAGACAACAAAATTGGTGTTCCTAGAGATAAGATTTGTGTACATTATAGCTCAGAAAACATAGAGACAAAAGGAGAAATTGCTGGTTATCAGCAGTTTCTTCTTTTGTTTCAATGTTTTCCCAAGCCATTTCCTTTTAGGGGCGTCAAAACTAGGTCTTGTTTGGGAAAGGGTTAATTATCATAACACACTTGAGCTACTTCTTATAATTACATTAGATCACTCTTTTAAAATTAAACCTTTCCCAAACAAGACCTGGTTTTGACATCCCTAAGAGAAATGGCTTGGGAAAACATTGAGGCAAAAGCAGAAAATGCAAATAATCAGCATTTTTTCCTTTTGCCTCAATCTTTTATATGCTATTATTTACACAAATTCTATCCTTATCAACATCCATTTTGTCGTCAGCAGCATATTTTGAAGTGGACCACCCTATTATTTTGTCCTTTGGGAAAGGGTTAAGTGTCTTTGATGAATGTAAGTCTATTCTCCAAAAAAGAATATGTCATGCATGAAGGTCAGTGCCAGGTCCAAGGAAGCAAGAAACACAATGTGAGGGTTTATATTTTACCTCCTGAATAACAAACAACAACAGTAAAGCATTAAATAAAACATAAAATTTAATCAAAATTGTCCTCTGCAACACCTTTGATTTAACACTTTCCCAAACAAGACCTGGTTTTGACGTCCCTAATAGAAAAGGTTTGGGAGAATATTGAAACAAAAGAAGAAACTGCTGATAGCCAGCAGTTTCTCCTTTTGTCTCAATATATTCTGTGCCATTTTTTAAACAAATCCTATCTTCAATAACATCCATTTTGTCATTTGTGGCAGTTTTTGAAGTGGATCACCCTAAAATTTTGTCATTTGGGAAAGGGTTAAGCCTGACCTGTCTAAAATATTGTGGTCTGGTAATGGGATACTGACATTGATACAAAAGGCTTTATCACAAGAGCCGTCAGAGACGAACAATTCTCCCCGAATAAGGCATTGTCACAATAAATGTATGTCATGGAGAGCAGTTTATTGTCAAGGGCATCTGATTTGCTACTCAAATATGAAATTTCATCAAATTCTGACCATTAGACTATATGAGAAATTAGAGAAAAAGTGTATTTGACCTAAGTCCCCTTTTCCCATGACGAGGCCTCAAATCCAAAAACCGTGACAAGTACATCGGCGTTATGTCATAGATAGTTCACATGGTAAGTTTCATTTGATTTGGCCCAAGGGTTATGGAGAAATCGCTTCGGACGGACGGACGGAATGACAGACGGACCGGACGAAGGGATGGACAGACAAAGCGGCGACTATATGCTCTCCCTTCAGGGAGCATAAAAAGCACAACATAACAGACAGCATCATAAAAATTCAGCAGTGAAACGTTCTACTGTTGAATGTTTACACAAAGTCACTCAAATAGCTTCGGATACACAACAAAATTTAATGTTAAAGATGTCGCAAGAAAAATTCCAACAACACATGAATCTCATTAGGGATGGACTACCTATACTACATAACTTTCATTTACTTCCATATTAACCCATTACCAGGCAGCAAAATTTTAGACTGGTCTAAACTCAAAAGTGTTGCAGAGAACAATTTCAAGTGCTGAAATTTTACATTTTTAATTCTTTCTTTGTAGAAAACATTTTGGAAAATGAAGAAACTGCTTGTAACAAGCAATTTCCTCATTTTCCAATTCCAAAGCCTAAATCTTGTGGGGTGTCAAAAGGTGTCACTGTGTGGTAATTGACTACCTGTAAATGTCAAAATATCTACAGAATGATTTAAAACAATAATGGGATTTAATAAAAAAAATTTGCTTCACTTTGGAAATGCACTTAGTTGAATTGAAACAACATCTGTCCACACATTGATGAATATGTAAACCCTGGTTTTGTCTTAATGCCCTATTAGACAAGAGCTGTCACTGTAAGATGACAATGCCCCCGACACCGCTTTGATTTTAAATTATGGCCAATCTATGTTCAAGGTCAAGGTCATCCAGGGGTCAAGGTCACCAAAGTATGTGCCTACAGAAAGGTAATGTACCAAGGAATGTTGTGGTAAAGTATGAAGCGAATATGTTAAGTAATAAGGAAGTTATGGCCAATGTTAAAGTTTTTGGACGGACGTACAGACAGACGGACGGACGGACAAGTCAAATTTATGATGCCTCCCTATCGGGGGCATAAAAGGACAAGAAAACATTGAGGCAAAAGAAAAAAATGCTGATAGCCATCATCTGCTCATTATCTTTTTTCTGTATTAATTTGTCACTTGCAGCCTTTTTAAATATGGAATAGTTTTAATTTTGTTGTTTGGGAAAGAGTTAAAGAAAGCTTTCTCAAGATGATGTGCTGTGTACAGCTATTTGACAACAAAATGACAAAATATGTGCATTAGAACAATGAATCAGAAAACACCAATAAATGGCTAAATATCTTGACACTCATTGGAATATAGGGTTCATCAACAATGCAAGAAATATTGCATTATCAGATGGTGACCATTAAAGTGACATTTCACAATACTTTTTACATAAATTTTACTTTTATTTTATCTGAAAGAGCATATATTCTTATGAAAATTCTGAAAATTTCAAGCCAAAATATTGAACCTTTTACGAGAAATATATATTTTTGGGCTAAAATTTAACAAATTGTTGGGGACAACGGTTTAGATTTATATAAAATTTGTCATTTCTGTCTCAACTTTAAAGGCATATTTTTCGCATATAAATAACAACTTCCAAAAACTGATAGTATTTCTACTCATTAGTATAAACAATCTTTTCATCAAGACATACTTTTAAAAAATGAAATAAATGTGAAATGTCACTTTAAACAGTGGGGAATGCCCCAACACAACAACAAAATCAAAATTAAATGCAGAAAGCCGTCAATAATTCTATTAATATGTGACAGTTTTGAAAATGTTTTAACCCTTTCCCAAACAAGATGTGGTTCTGACGTTCCTTATAGAAACGGTTTGGGAAAACATTGAGGCAAAAGAAGAAACTGCTGATTTTCAGCATTTTCTCCTTTTGCCTCAATGTTTTCTATGCTATATCATTCACAAATATTACCTTAAAATAACATCCATTTTGTCGTCTGAATTAGCTTTGATATTGGACCACCCTAAAATTTTGTTGTTAGGGAAAGGGTTAAAGCAGAGAAGAGGGAAAAGTCCAGAGATCTTCTGGATTTGGTAGACCTTTTAAACAACAGTTGAAAGAATAGTTTTTGACAACAAATAAAAATTTTGTTCGGACGTCAAAAACTTCTTAACTATATGCTGTCAAAAAGACCCCCTGCATCAAGCAAGTCCCAGACATCTTTCCATCTCCTCTGCTTCAAACCAATTTTCAATCCGTCACAAATAAAAAGAATTATTGAAGATTTACTGCAATTGTAATGTAGCATGATACCCCGCCATAAGAGATATGGTGTACTGCTGCGGATCCAGGATTTCTGTGAAGAGGGTTTGAAAAATACTGATAGGGGGTTTGTTTTTCTAATATTGGACAATTTTGACTAAGTTTCTATATGAAAATGAAATAATTAGGCTACAGGGAGGGGGGGGGGGGTCATTTGAGCCCCCAAACTCCCTCTGAATCTGTAACTGGTGTACCATTATAATACAGGCCTACCTTTATCTAGAGTTTGCAGTAGACCATCACAGTATCCATCTACTACAGCACTGTTATACAAGGTTCTGAATCCTACATTCTTCTGATTAATCATGGCATGGAATATCTCCCTCTCTCCAACTATATAAAACAACTTCCTGAAATAGATGCCAAGTTAGTGGTGGATCCAGACTCCAGAGGGTGTTCAGAGGATTCAAACAAATCCCTCTCTAACTGTAGCCTAATTATTATATTTTTACGAAGAAATTCAATCAAAATTGTGTAATACTAGTAAAATCTAGTCCATGTTTGTATTTTCAAACCCCCTTTAAAGAAATCCTGGATCCGCTGTAGTATGCTGATCATGCTGAGGGGGTTGGAGCATAGACAAAAATAGGCACATAAGAGCACATAATTATAAAATTGAGCATGGATCTGATAAAAGTCCCTGATGGCATTTGAGACCAACACGGATCCAGATAAGCCTGTGCATATGCACAGTCTGACAGTCTAATCCATATCAATATTTTCAGATCCTGGTCCATTTAGATTCTGACTGTTCTTTAATCTTTATCATGGATTTTGTTTAATATAAATTTGTTTTACAAATTTTTTTCTGAATAGTAAAACATGCAAAACTTCAATGAAACATTCTTTCAATCCGTCATTGCATGGAATTTTTTCCTTAACTACTTCCTCTATTATTGAACATACTATCCTTTGTCATTTATCTCCGAATTTTAATCAAAAACAGCTATAAAATTAGACAATCATAAAACTTTGTCATTTGGTAAAGATTTAACCTACCTTCTGAACTCAAATTCCTGTTCTATATTGGACAGTTCATGTATTTCTTTCAGAGACAACCTCAGTGATGATCTCCATCTGTATAAACATGTAAACATACAGATAAAGATTAAGAGTTATGGCTTTTCAAAATGCTATATACGAGTCAGATATTTGGACATTAACTATTTTATTCTTTAAATTGGTCCTCTTCCAACTCCACACACTAGTTCAATCTAATTTGACTTGCATTGATACTCGATATATAGAAGTCAGTTGTTAACAATCCGCGCCTAAGGCTAGCCACAGCACATTGACTTTTACTCTCACATCACCTACCCACTTATACACATGGGTAAAGAGGAACAATGTGGGATTAATTTATTTGCTCAGAAAAAATCTTATGGCATCAGCAGAATTGAACCCAAGACCCTTTGATCCTGAAGCCTGCATCTTACCACTAGACCAATGCACCTCACAAGGTAGATTGTTGCTGGGACATGAAAATTAATATTCTTACGTTTTGAGGAAAGACTTGTTTTCATCATCATCTATGGAGCCTAATAACCAGAGAATGTCTTGTAGTCCCACTTTATCCTGACAGTGAAATACTGGGAACACTCGAGCTGTGTAAATCATCTTCTCGTCATCCTCCTACAAATTATGACATCAGTACTTCTACATAGGTTACAATAAAACAATTTACCATCATGTTCAGCTTTTAAGGTATTTACAGTTGCAGTCTTAATGTTATCTGTACTTATTTTTACACAAATCCTTTCTCATCAATTAATATAATAATTACATTTTGTCATTTACAACACCTTTCAAATGGGATCAGTCTGAGTTTCTGCATTTTAGGAAAGAGTTAGCTTCAGTGTTTCAAAGCTTGTCTTATTAGGATTGTCAGAGCCAGGATTTGTTTGGAAATGTGTGGATACCAACTCACCAATTCTTGCCCCCAGAGTTCTTCCCTCAATATACCAGTCCTAGCTAGAAACACCAACCAAGGAACATTACAAAATGTGCTCACACTCTTCCACGAGGGCATCTGTAGATATAAACTAAAAATATCACTAAAGGTGATAAAATAGCCCTGCCACTACATTTATCCCAACATGCATTTTTGTTGACAAAGAGCAATACCTCCAAAAATATGAATGCCAGAGTAATGGTACTTCTGCACTGCACCTCTCTACAAAGAGATCTATCCACCTATAAAGTTTCATGATTCGTTGCTCCAGACAAAGTTTGTACACAGACAGACAGATAGACAGACAAGAGACAGGCTGATTCCAGTATACCCCCAAAACATTTGTTTTGCACTTGCAACAGTATAACAAAAACATTCGTTTTGCGGGGGTATAATAAAATACCAGTTAAGAACTGAAATAAAGGCTTTTCTTGTGACCAACATAACCTCTGGCAACTGTAGGACAGCAGTATGGATCCTGGTCAGACTGCACTTTCATTCAATATTTTCTTTAGTAATAAGACTTTGTTGAAATTGACAGCTATAGGTAGAACCCCTCTTGAAGACACTTGACACCACTTAAAAACCTGGATCTACTCTTATTGACCGAATGTCAAATTTGAATTTAATAAATAAGACAAGTGATACTTTACCTCTATGATATCAAATCTACCATGAGCTGTAATGACTGTTAAGGATCTATTCAAAGTTGGTATGAAAACCTTGTAGCACTGAATAATTGTAGAATCTGCAAATGATACTATCTCCTTTTCCTGAAATGATTTATGGACATTTGAAATATTTTTAAAGAGAAATACTTAATTCGAATTTAAGATAGTCCATCCCTTTTGAGAAATAGGAATTATTCAGGCAATGTAGAGAATATTTGGTGATGGAACATAAAATTACAACATCACATGAATCTCATTACTAGGGGTGGACTACCTTAACCCTTTCCCAAACAAGACCTGGTTTTGACGTCCCTTATAGAAAGGTCTTGAGAAAACATTGTGACAAAAGAAGAAACTGCTGATAACCAGCAGTTTCTCCTTTTGTCTCAATATTTTCTATGCCATATTTTACACAAATTCTATCTTTAACAACTTCTATTTTGTTATTTCTTGCAGTATTTGAAGTGGATCACCCTAAAATTTCGCCGTTTGGGAAAGGGTTAATCCAGAAACTATACACTCCCATAAAGTTTGTACATGAAGAATAATAAATCATGTATTTTAAATCTTTTTAAACTGAACATAAAATTTGAATTTTGATGCGCTATAGCTTTCAAACTGTCAAATATTCTATGAAATTACTGCAAAGCGATTTTAGATTTTCTTTTATACATAATTATTTCACATCCATTTGGAAGAAAGCAAAAACAAACCTGTGGTTCCATACACAGCCCTGATATAAATGAATCCTTGCCAATGTTGATTTGACCTTGAAGATGGGAGTGTGTAATGAGACATTTTGGGCCAAGTTTCACTTCTCCTTCTACTATACTGTTTATTATGGTACAGGTTGAGTCTATAATTTCTTCTGTCTGAAAAATAGATATACAAGCAGAGATAATTTTGGGCCATTGACCATTCTTTTCACAGAAATGATTTAATTTCAACCTATAGGCCAAAATGACCCTAATATATTCTTTAATGCAGAAATTTACACATTGTCCCTACCGAATATGCAATCAAACTCAGAGAATCTGTAACAACTGGATTTCAATTTCATGATTGCCATCCAAAATGACCAACCAGAACTTTCACTGGATGGCCTATGAGAAAAAAAGCCTAAGTCATTTCCAGGATGATCCTGGCTTATGGCCCAGTTTTTTTTTTTTCTACAGGTGCTCCACTGGCTCACATGCCAAAGTTTCAAAATAAATCACTGACTAGTCAAAAGATATGACCATCTACTGTAAAATTGTGACAGATTTGTTCTGTCTTAATTGAATTGCTATCAAATTTGTCATATACATGTATGAATTCTCATGCATGTTCTACATTGAAATTTATGAAATACTTATTGATGATTTATTGAAATCATGTAAGGTAAATGGATATTAACTCAATGCAATCAAATAATAAATGATCAAGAAATAAATTGGACATTTTCTTCATTTGGCTCGATGTTTTCCACAGCCTGTTTATACCAAGGACGCCAAAACCAGGCCTTGCTTGGAAAAAGGGTAAACTAAAAGCTGTAATCACCTGTATAAATGAATGTGTAATATTATTCCACTGTAAAACATTGTGAGAAAAACATGGCTCCAACCATTTCTCCATCAAGTTTTTCTTGTGTTCTAGAACTGTTTTGGGATAAATACAGCTACCAGACTCTAGCGTACCTTTAAGAAATAGCTTAAAATGTATCAGTGCAAAACTATTGCAAGGGTGCCGTAGAATTTTCTATACTTATAGGCAGAATAACACTTAACATCTTGCAAATTTTCCGAGCACTTCGTACAAAAAAATAAATATATATTATTAAAATATCGTTTTTAAATTGCATATATGCCAAATCTTAGCTTTCTACCTTGTGTATTGGCTTAGATGTCGACGGATTTAAAACCCCATGATTTTTTGTCCCGGGGATAATATTTACAATAATGGAACATATGGGGTTTTAAATCCATCGACATCCTAGCCAATACACAAGATAGAAAGCTAAGATTTGGCATAGATGCAATTTAACCCTATTCCGGTCAGTGACTTAAACTTACGTTAAAGGTCAATTGGGGTCCACTGGACCCCATTACAAAAATGCATGCAAAATGCAAATAATGTGTCAATGTGAATTATTAAATTACATTCATTTATTAGCTTACCTTAGCACAAAGTGCTGAGGATAATGTACCGTGATCGTACATTGTCATTTGTCTGTCTGTCTGTCCATCTGTTCACCTACCCGTCTGTTCAAAATTACAAAAAAGTCATTTTCTCCCAAAACACAAGGCCTATAGTCCTGAAAGGATGGGTTGCAACAAGGGCTCAAATATAGATTTTCCTTAAGTTCTATGCATTGACAGGGATACATAATATCATTAATTTGTATGTGTAAAAATTCTGAAGAGGGCTTATTTTTGGAGATAATGGCTAACAAAGTGGTTGGGGTAAATTGTCACGAGAAGCAAATTTTTACTTTGAAGTTGAATAACTGTCTCTGTATAGATCAGATCAAGATGAAATTTCGCATGTACATTTAATGGACAAGGGATAATACATTTTAGGAATCATTATTCATATATATCAGTTTGTTGATTTTCTGTATTCGTTCTTCTGTCAATCTCAGATTTTGCTTATTTTTGATGTACTAACTTTACGAAACTATCTCTACACCATTTAGGTAAGTAAAACACCAGTTCAAACACAACTTATTTTAATAATGTGTACAACAGAGTACATTCCTAGTTCAGTTAAAATGGAAAACTATCGTTATTTCTTCAATATTGCCAATATAATTCTATATGGGGTCCAGTGGACCCCAAGCTTCTTTTTGGCTATAGTATGAAAACTCTTCAGTGTACATGGAAAACATTTTGTGCCAAGAACCATCGATGGACTGGTATAGATATATAAATGCTGTAGCTTTTTAAATGACACCGTAGATATACCCGAAATACCCCTTGGGGTCCAATGGACCCCAAAAGTCTGGAATAGGGTTAAAGGCCATATTTTCATAATACATATTTATTTTGTACAAAGTTCTCGGAAAATTTGCATGATTTTAAGTGCCATTCCCCCTTTAAAATAGTTTTGCACCAACACTTTGATATAATTCATACCTTTCCCAAATGAAAGAATTTAGAAATGTGGGATCGTCCCATTTGAAATCTGCTGCAGACAAATTATTGTGTGATGATAAAGCTAGGGTTAGTCTACAATGTAGGACAGAAACTATTGAGGCAAAGGAGAAAGTGCTGATTATCAGCCCTTTTTCCTTTTGTCTGAATATTTTCACAAACCTTCTCTAAAAGAGACGTCAAAACCGGTCTTGTTCAGGAAAGGGATAATTTGTTCATGCAAAACTAATGCCCCTATAAAAAGAAGAGGCTCAAGAGGGCCTGTATTGCTCCACTGGTTGTATTTTAATCAATGGGGGGTGGTGCAAATATAGATGTTTATAATGAAGTCGGATAAGCCCTGCAATGCCATGCATGCATTTATGGACCAATCAAAATTTCATGAACAATTTAAGTAAATGGCCTCCAAAGGAAGATTGCAACGTTTGGAATTAATTAGCTGAATGGTTGATTTTTTCTTTAAAGAATTACGAGGGGTGTTCCGAAATTAATGTTATTATTACATATGAACATACTTACAAGCCTTAATCTTAAAACCATGTAAGTCATTCCAGAGGATTGTTCGTGCTTGTCTCATATTTTTGATGTCGTCCATTTGCGAGGAGTGTTTCCCATAACTACCACCCCTCTCTCCTGATCTGAAACATCGACTTTCAACCCCAGAACACATGGGTAACATCACATCAAAGAATAGCGATAACTGGAATTATACAAAATATGTCACATTTGAGCTAAGTTAACACAAGACCTGCTTTTCATGTCCAGAATAGAAAAAAAACATGAAAAAACATTAACCCATTATCTGACCACAACATTTTAGACTGTAAGTAGGAAACACTAAGCCAATTTGAATACAGATTTCCAGTAGGATAGAAATATGAGAATCTATCCAAATTTTGCCTTTGAACCAACAAAGATTAGTATACCTTGTGTAAAGATGGTCAAACACAACTTACGTTGATGGGCTTTTCCCCACTGTCAACACCAAAATATGTGCAGGCATCTAAAGGTGGTTTTGTGTGGAATGCCAGGAACTTTTCTGTCACTGCTGTGGAGAAATACACAATTCCACAGACCTGCAAGAAAAATAATCATTTTAAATGTTTCCCAAACAAGACTACATTTTGACATCTCTAATTATGTGGCTTTGTAAAACATTGAAAACAGGATGTGTTTGTGAAACACAAATGCCCTCGAAATGACTATTTTTTTTTTTTTTTTTTAGAAAAGGCCAATGTTAAGTTTTCATGTTAAGTTTTTTAATAAAAGACAGAACGATGGACAGACAGACATGAGTAAAACAATATGCCCTGATCTTTCAATACTTGGGCAGAAACATTTTCTCCTTTTGCCTCAATATTTTCTGAGCTATCAAATACCCAAATAACATATATGCGTTCATGACCATTTTCTTTTCTGTAAGTTTTTGCAGTGGGTCAATCTAAAATTTCGATGGTTGGGAAAGATTTAACCCTTTACCAGGTGGCAAAATTTTGGACTGTTCTAATTTGAAAGGTGTTGCAAACAACAATTTCAAGTTGATGAAATTCTGTAAATCTATGCATTCTGGATTAGAAAACATTGTGGGAAATGAAAATTGCGTGTTACAAGCAATTTTTTACTTTTCCACAATGATTTCCCAAGTATTTATCATGGGGTGTCTCTGTGTGGTATATGTTTAAGCATACCTACCATGGGAACAGATCCATCAAATCTGATACAAGGATCCATCTCGTTGACTTTAACTCGGTACAGAATATCTTCTATATATCCCTATGAAAAAATATAACATAGGATGTACAATGTGTATCAAAAAGTTTTAAAGGGGCCAATGCTAGACTTTTCAGGAATCAGAACAACAGAGGGAGTCAGCGTTTGCATTGTTGTGTTATGCATTACATTATCTAGGTCCAAAAAGAAAGGAATTCTAGCCCTGGTACCAAGTTTTTGCTATCTATGAAGGTCCAGTTTACTATGAATATAAAAAGCAGGTAAGGTAATTATAAACAAACTTGATTAAAAGGACTAGATGAACTTCATTCAATATTTCCTTGGACAAAAGTGATCTAACTATGTAGGTTTACCATTCCATACAATATCTCTTCAATATATTTTTTTGCCTGTTTGTATATTCGACAACCAAGCACATGTACCTTTAAGCATTACAAAGAAAGAACCAGATACTTAGATTAAAACTGCTTTATTTTGTAACATAGTGCCCTTTCAACACATACAATTGTCTCATCTAGTTTTTCATATCAGGCTTAAAAAAAAGTGCTGTGTTTCCACTAACATGCCGCAAGAAAATTTGGGTCTGTAAGTCTGAAAATATTTTCTTCTATTTCTATTATCTATTTTATCTATAACCAGTAAAAATCATCAATATGCAATAAAAATCATCTCAAATACATATACAAATACATGACTATATGATTTGATGGTAAATTAAATGGTTTTAGACATTATTATTACAGTTTTCACTTATTCTTAGGCAAATGATAATTTTCATGGGTTGGTCAGTATGAAAACCTTTTTATCTTAATAAAATTGGCAATGAAAACTGTAGGCACAAAAAATCAGGGTCAGTTTGGTAAACAGAAGCATAGTTATTTTTATTTTTACTCCTCACTGATATCCAATCTATAGAAGTCAACCTCTTTGTACCCTAACCAGCCCTTTCAGCAAAAAGAAAGAAATACCTCTTTATTAAGTTTGTAAACTCCATGATTTACACAGTAACTTGGTGAGGAGGGGACAGTTATGGCACAAACATCGCAGTTAGACCACTGTATTACTGAAATAAATGTGGTAACCAATTACCAGACGGCAAAATTTTAGACTTGTCAAAATCGGAAGGTGTTACAGATGACAATTTCAATTGAATGAATTGTTTGGTCTCTTTGGGTAGAAAACAATAAATTTCTTCTTTTTTAACAATGTTTTCAAAAGCCATTATCTTGTGGGGAGACAAAGAGTCTGTGTGAGAAAATGTGTTAACCCTTCCAAAAACAAAATAGTCATAGTCACAATAAAATAAGCCCCCTTTTCTGTTACACAGCCCAATAACCTGTCAATATGAACACAGTCAGGAGACTAGGAATACACTGTGTAAATTTCTTTAATAGACTTTTAGACAGAAGGACAGACAGAGAAGATGATACAAATATCTATCCACTTTCTGCTGCTTATAACAAGAGTTGTCCATGGAAAACCTAGCTCTCCCTAATGGGAGCTTGTCATATAGAAAAGGTCAAACAGTGAAAATCTGGACCATTTCTAATTGAAAGCAGCTATATACGACTTATTTTATGCAGGTTTTCCATGATGCACTTATCATGCCTCATTGTCACAAATTCAAAACAATTGACCCCTTAAAAATTTACCTGAGGGTCATAAACACCGCGAGTTTAAAAATCCAGATTTTCATATGATATTCGAGTCCTAGGGCATTCGTAAAACTTGAACCACAAAATTTGAGAAATTACCCCCAACTTTGAAGGCAAAGGGTCACAATGACCCCCTAATTCTTATGCCCAGGGAAAACCCTGTTGGTATAAACAAAGGAAGGATTTGTTTCCAAAATAGCTCAGAATATTTAGGTTATCAGCATTTCAATGTTTTTCCTATCATTTTCTACTTGGGAATATCAAAAATGGGTCTTGTTTTGGAAGAGGTTAAACCCTTACCAAAACAAGACCTGGTTTTGACGTCCATAATAGAAAAGGATTGGGAAAACATTGAAACAAAAGAAGAAACTGCTGATAAATGCTACATTGTACACCAATCCATTCTTTATTGACTTGAACTTTGCCGTCTGCAACACCTTTAAAATTGGAACATTATAATTTCATCGTTTGGAAAAGGTTAATTGTCTTACCTTCGCCTTCAGGGACAGTCAGTATCATATCAGTGCTGCTGACCCACACTCCTGGTCCTGACTTTACAGCTAGCTGAAATATATTTACAGATTTTATAAATCAAATCAAGTCAAACAATCCTATTAACCCATTCCCACATATTGACGCTTTTTGACGCCTCACAAGATAAACGCTTTGGAAAACATTGTGGCAAATGAAGAAATTGCTTGTGACAAGCAATTTCTTCATTTCTCACAATGTTTTCTACCACGAAAGATCGAAACATTTAAAATTGCAATCACTTTAAATTGTCGTCTGCAACATATTTGAAATTGGAATAGTCCAATTTTTTTTTCGCCTGGTAATGGGTTAAATCATACATTTACTTTGAAACCTAATCTCTGGCCATAATTGCCAATTATGCTCCAAACAAAAGAGGTCTATGCACCGACTGACCAACGAGGGCAATAAACCCCCTCTTCTTCGTAAGAGGGCATGAAATATATGTGTTTCATGTTACATGTGGGAGGAACAATAGAATTGGTCGGTCGGCCATTTTTTTAAAAAAATCTATTTCTTTATTTTACATGGAGATTGTAGTTGTTTTCATTCTCTCTTGTTTTTTTGTTTTTTGTTTGTTTTTTTTTTTTTTTTTTTTTTTTTTTTTTTTTTTTGGGGGGGGGGGGGGAACAAAAAAGGATCAGTCCCTGTTTGCTAGGGCATGTCCCATAACCTGTACCAAACATATCTTTTTACCAGGCCTAGTCAATCCGGCTATAACAAAGACTTAGATGAAAAATTCACATATCCCCTACCTTGTTGGAAATCAGGTGAATGAGATGATCCAGCATGCAGACTAGAGTATCATGGTTCTTGTTTACAAATTTACACGGCAATGTTGTGAACGGACGACCACAGACTTCATATGTATAGCTCCGTCCCTGAAATGTAAATCATTCACCCTTACCTAAACGACGCCTGGTTTTGTCATCCCTATTAGAAAAGGTTTGGGAAAACATTGAGGCGAAAGAAGAAAATGCTGATTATCAGCATTTTCTTCATTCACCTCAATATTTTCCATGTTGTATCGTTCATGAATCCAAATTTCATGAACTTCCATTTTGCAGTCTGCAGATGCTTTTGAATGAAGCCACCCTAAAAGTTTGCTGTTTGGGAAAGGGTTAACTAATAAAGCTTTTCCCAGACTACAAAAGTTTAGACCACAAAGGTGTTGAAAGACACTCAAAGTTAAAATGTTTAGACATCAGTTCAGATGTTTTAACCCTTCCCAAACATGAACTGGTTTTGACATTCCTGGTAGGAATTGTTTGGGAAACATTGAGGGGAAAGAAGAAACAGTAAACAAATTTTCTATTCTATATATAATATTATAATTTGTATATATTAGAATGCAAATGTTCTCCTCCTACAAAGTGTGAATTAAACCTATCATTTACTTACATGGTGTAGAATAAGAATTCTTGATTCTTTAAGTACATCATCATTCAAAACCTACAAAATATGAGAATTTTATCGGTCACAAACAAAATGCTTTAAGTACAGACATATCTTTAATGTGATGTTTTTAACTTTAACCTTTTCACAAACATTTTTAGATTTGTTTGAACTGCAATCTGTTACTGAAATAGGTAATTTTACAAATACAAATTTTGAAATACATGTATACATGTACAATGCACTAATCCTTGAAGAAACAAAGATAAAATGTCATTTTTCAGCATTTTCTTCTTCTTTAACCCATTACCAAACGACAAATGTTCGACTAGTTCAAATTCAATGATATTGCAGACGACAATTTAAAGTGAAAGAATTTTTTCATTCTTTGGTATTTTTGTGTAGAAAATATTGTGAAAAATTGCTTGTCACAAGCAATTTCTTCATTTTCCACAATGTTTTCCTAAGCCAATTTCTGGTGGGGAGTCCAAAATAGTCACTGTGTGGTAATGGGTTAATACTAATCCCTTTAAGGACTTCTGTCATACACAAGTACAAAATAAAAGAAACAGGAACTGGTGAACAAAGTGTAATTGAAAAATTCAAAATTTGATGTGAAAAGGTAGAACAATGAGTGAAAAGGAGAGAATGTTAGTAATTGGTAACTTTTACTGTTTGGATGTCTATCTGGAGGCAAAGCAACAGATAAGAGGGGTGAACACATTCTAAATTAGTCTTCTTTTTTTAAGCCCTATGTTGTGGATACTCATTTGAATCGATGGGACAATTCCAATGAGTACCCACAGAATAAGATTTGATGAACAATTAGTGAAATATTGCTTTTGAAAGGCCTTCATCCCCTCTTATCTGTAGCTCAGCAAAAGTCTCACAGTGTTTCCCTTCTGTGCACTGATGTACTCAGCTACAGTCAACAAGGCATTGATGGTGGCGCCCCCACTTCCAACCCCTTCTTTAGGGTCCTCTATAGCCAGTAAAAATGTATCCTTATCTATTTGGCCCTTGCTCTGTCGTAGATCTAGCTCTGTGAAAAGAATATGGAACATTTTTATCCAGACAAACAATATTATTTCATAAGTGTTGTTTTAAAATCTCGTTACAAGATTTTATAACAACACTGATGGTTTACCAAAACATAATGCTAGACCTTATCTATTTTAGCACAAAATTTGTTGCTATTGAATTGAAAAATTAATGTTTGTTGCCTTTATTCCCCGACTGGCTAGTTGTAAACACTGAGAATTAAAACTCTCTGAAATTGACAAATCACAAGTCTTATCTTACTTGTGGACAATTATTATCCTTCTACCACAGTAAACATATATATCTTCACTGGTCATATTGTTGGCTACTTTCAAAAAAGCTTTTATGAAACTGAAAGTTATAGTTATTTTTATCCTAAATATTTTGAAAATGACTCAATCACCTTTCTCCTGATCTCATTATCAACTAAATCTACAAAGGTATGATTTACCGGTACAAATAAAGTCAAATATTGAAGAAGATTTCTGAACAGCTTTCTAAGATATTTCAACATTTGACTATCATGTCTTGACAGTCTGTTTTACCAATTCCCAAACAACACAATTTCAGTTTGGTCTAATTTGAAAATGGTTGCAGACAACAAAATGATAAAGAGAAGATTTGTCTGTAATGTAGCAAGTGGTTTCATTTACCCTTTTCCAAGACAAGACCATCATTTGACATCTCTATCATACAGTACATAGAAAAACATTGCTAACGATACTCATTTGATTCACCTCGATGAGACAATTCAAACGAGTACCCATAACATAGGGTTTGATGAACTTTTCATCAAATATTGTATTTTGAAAAGGTACTAAATCACATATCTGTAGCCCTGAGCTAATTGTCCACATATTGATTTCTTGCTATAAGCCATTATAACTTGTAGGTTATAACCCTTTCCCAAAAATGGAGTCAATTAAAACTCTTATATATAGAAAAGACTTAAATAATTATTAATTTATTAAGGCAAAAGATTTTTATGCAAAACCTCAAACTTTGGACCATTTTTTTTTCTTTAACAGAAAAAAAGGTAAACACAATAACATCAGGTAGCTAGCTTGGTCAATGGTGTCATTTTGCGAAAAATATGGATAATCAAAAAGAAATACAAATGAGCCACAATCTGGAAAAAGGTCCTTTATGTCATTAATACCAACATGGATCAATATAAGCCTGACATAATTATGTCAGTGATCAAGAGGTAGAGCATTGGCCATTGCCTTGCAACCAAGATGTTACCAATCCGATCCCCAGTAGAAGAAGTAGTTCTTGGGCTTTTTAAACAACCAACCATATTCAGCCTGGGTACTGGAGCAAGGTCCAGGAAGCCAAATCCAAATGTTGTAAAACTTGCTTAAAAAATAATGTGAAATGGATATTTCGAAACTTGTGATGTCTGAAGAACTGTCAGACATAATATTGGGCACATCTAAACATCCACACCTTAGGGTTTAGAGTTAGACCCAATGAATAAGAGTCTGATGAAACATCAACAGCTCCATAGCCGCCACTGATACATCATGGAAATCTTAGAGGAAAAGGAAAAATGCATTTTGGGAAAGGGTTACAAGATAACTGGCCTCTTTGTAAAACTGGTGTCCAGTCTTTGTTCTGGCACGTTATCACAATAGCTGTCCATTTTACAGCTTCATTGGCCATCGTCTTCCTGCAAAACTAAAATAAAAGGGGTTGTTTCAATAAATACAGAAAATTAAACATGAATTCCATATTTAGTAAAATAGATCTTGGATCAGACAGTTGCAGAGTTGGCATTTTTGAGAATATGATCCATTGACAGCTCGAGAAATTAAGCATACAATACAACCAAGATTAGATTTGCTATCTTGTATCGAAATCCATCAAAATGTCAGTCATTTACGTCGAAATTTGTAGAAAATCGATCATTTTACCTGAAAAAATCCGCTGTCTGCTAAAACCTGTCACCTCCTTTTTGAAGAGTCTAAACTAAGATCCTATTTCGCCCTATAGTTGTTTCGTTCCGTGTTTGGCGTTCATTTCCTGATACTCAATCGATTTTTTAAGAAAAAAGAAGAAGAAAGTAAAGAAAAAGGTTGATTACTGACGTGATTGACTACATATTTAAGGGGGAATGCTCCAGTTTCCTAATTTTTTCCCCAATAATAGAATTCATTTATATTTTGTATATTGAAATTACATGTTAAACCAATTGAAAAATAAAATAAAAATGGATGGTCAGCGATCTTATATTTGAATTTTATACGCATTTGTATCACATACCCCTAAAGCGAAAAAATGCACAATTTCTTGCACCTGTCCAAGGTCACAAAAATGCTAATAAAATGCTGTATATTCATCGTTTAGTCCCGAAAACTGATTTAAAGTAACGTCTTACATTTAATAAGAACAGAAAAACCCAAAATATGTGCTTCTTTAAACGCGTAAATGTATAAAACAGCATGCTAACATATTCGGTTAGATCAACGAATCTGGGGTGTTTTATGTCAAATTTTGCATATTTTTGGAAATATTTCAAGTTCTACATAATAGAATTTGATAAAACTCCCTCATTGTATAAAGCAATATGTCCTGGTAATAATTCAAAAAGAAAAGGTATAGGTCAGCGCACTTATTAGTGAATTACAGCAATTTTTATCAGCTACACATGAATAAAATGACGCAAAACAGTGGTAACTGCATACACACTTACGACTGTCTTGTTCTAAATAATCGATTTCCATCTTGAGGAAATCAGTTTCGCATAATAAATACACTTTTGCCGTCGGAAATGGTAAATTGTAATGATGTGTTCTAAATAATCGATTTCCATCTTGAGGAAATCAGTTTCGCATAATAAATACACTTTTGCCGTCGGAAATGGTAAATTGTAATGATGTGTTTTATTATTGAAAATATGGTAGCGAAACATATTGGTACGAAACATTTAATTTACTACAGTAAAGACCGAGTGTCCCGAAAAACTGGAGCATTCCCCCTTAACACATTTTAAGCCACCATTTAGGCTTGCCATCCCCCCTCCCCCTGGAAATGATATTTTAAGGGCGGCTCCAGGATTTTTTCCAGGGGGCCCTAGCCTAAATTGTGTTAGATATGTAGCGTTACTCTAAAATTATATAGTACTAAAACCTGATTTTTGGTCAATTCCAGGGGGTCAGGACACTTGTCCAGAAAAGACATGGCTTTGAATGAATGAATGGGCGAATGTCACAAGTCCATTAATACCCAATTGTTGTTTATAATTTCATTTTGTGCATTATTTTTGTATGTGCTAGTATTGATGATGTATTCATTTATTTTATTCATTTTAATATTTCTCCTTTCCATCAATATTTTCTTTGTTGTAGGCCTACATATCATGCATTTTTCCTTTTTTGATTTATACAAGTAATTTCTTGATTTCCATTGTCTGCAACTTCTTTTTCGTCTGAAATCTCGCCATTTCGGAAAAAGCTGAACTTATCATTATTTTCTTCTTTTTAGGCTACTTAATGTTTTCTATGATACTGTTGTATAATTAGGGAAGTCGAAACCTTGTCTGTGAACGATCTTACCCCTTTACCAAACGGCAACTTATCTGAATATATTCCAATTTGAAATATGGTGCAGACGAAAAATGGAAGCTTGTAAATGCTTATGAACACATTTGCGTACATTGTAGGGGTGACTTGGGCAAAGTGGAACGCGGGGTTAATCGGAACAATGAAAATTTCTTAGATATAGGCCCTGCTTACAATAATCACACAAAGCTATAAGGATTATGAATTGCCACAACAATACCGAGGTTTACCAAAATTTTCAACAATCTCATGATATAAATAAGGTCGACGCTACGACAGAAAATGTTTTTTCAGCAACATAAGTATTTATTTGCACTTTACACATATCTTCTTCTATGCACTTCACTTATGAAGTCAGTGGATATTTTTCTATTCCTAGTTGTAGAACAAAGACCACAGCGTATTTTAACCCTTTCCCAAACAAGACCTGGTTTTGACGTCCCTAATGGAATTGGCTTTGGAAAACATTAAAACAAAAGAAGAAACTGCTGATAAACAGCAGTTTCTTCTTTTGTCTCAATATTTTCTGTGCCATATTTTACACAATTCCTATCTTTAATACCATCCATTTTGTCATTTTTTACAGTTTTTGAAGTGGATTGCCCTAAAATTTTGTTGTTTGGGAAAGGGTTAATAAAGGCATGGTGGGGCAAAATGGAACATTATACACGGAGCATGTTGGAACACTTAACATTGCTGTATAATCGATAGCAATTAAACGATGCCATTTTATATTTTACTGCTAAATATCAGTTATGTTAAATTGGGAATTCTAACATAAACGACATAGCCATAAAACAAAATCTATGTCGTCTATTAACTGTTTATATATAAATTTGCTTGTGTTGCGTTAAACAGGGTTTTAACAAGCACTAAGGCCATATCAAGGCAGACAGCACACATGACATGCTATACTGGTGTACTCACAACCATTGCTCACATTTCTCACCACTATTTCGATACCTCCACACTAAAATAATCTAACATATTACAGAAAGGCGAAAAGTTTTTAGCCACACACAGGAACGCTTTCTGATGCCCCTCACGCTTTTGCGGGGGGGGGGGGGGGGGTATTCATTGAAGAGACCAACCTTAAAGCATATATCTGCTCCAGTGGCGCAATCGGTTAGCGCGCCGTACTTATAGACAGTACCTTCCCCTCTTCTAGAGGGACTACGATATGCGGAGGCTGTGAGTTCGAGCCTCACCTGGAGCAGTAATTTTATTGCCGGTCCAAACTGAAAGAAACTGTAGCAGAAATCTACTCTCAATTCTTTCAAAGCTATTTTTGATTGTGGTCGTAAAACAAGGGTTTATACACGTTTGACACTCCACAATCAGGTGGTGTAGCACGTTTCGCCATTTCTCAAAAAGTGCTCAACGTCTCAAAAAGGAGTAATTTACACATAAAGTAACTTTTACCCTTTCCCAAACAAGACATGGTTTTGACGCCGCTGAGAAAATATTGACACAAAAGAAGAAAATGCTGATAATAAGCATTTTCTCCTTATGTTTTCAAAATATTTTTCCATGCCACATTAAACCGTCACCTTAGAATAGAAAGGTTCTATCTAACATTTTGGTCAAAATTGAGATTTTTACATTTTTTAAAGCTTCTGTGTAAAAATCAGATCAATCTGAACATAAATGACGAAGATATTCAACAAAATGTAAAGGTTCTATCTACCTATCTCAGTATGTATTGGAGGAGAAAGGTTCTAAGTGTATATCAATTTGTAGAGAAATGACCTATTTGACACATGAGTCCTTTCTATTCAAAGAAATTATGTTGAAAGTTAGGATATTATGACTGTGAAAGGTTCTATATGACAAATAGAACCTTTCATTGCTATTGAAATAGTCTCTTCATGAAACATATGCCGTCTTATCAGTGATAAAAAAAATATTTACTGGCTAAAATTTCACACCTTGTTGGAAAACAATTAACATGTTACAGTCAACACACATACTTACTTAGTTTTATAGACCTGGAGAAAACTTGTGAAAGTGAATGAAGATGGAAATTGCTTTTTCGCTGCAGTCGCTGCATGTATTGAGGATTATACATTTGGTGACTTGACAGAGTTCAGACAATCTTTATGTTATTCTAATGCTCCAGAAAAATGAAAACTATCCAGTTTATGGCTTTTGATTCAGACAGATGTAATCAACGAGCAATCTTCGTAAAAGAAGTGAATTATTTGCGAGAACGTGGACAATGGAACACTTATTTGGCAGATTGTTTGTCCTTAGCAATTGCTAATAAATTTGAATAGAATAGTGCGAATTTACTCAAGCTCTGTCAGTTCTACTATCATAAATATTAAGCCAAGTTCCTAGTCTGAGAGTGAATAATACCAACTTATTGAAGTGGCGCATTTATAACTATGCCTATAAGGCAGTAAGAACATTATGAAGGCACTGAATTTATCACACAAAAGATTCAAACAAATTCCTACATAAACAGACAAAGAAGTTTCTCATCACCGGAAAAGAATGATGGCACAAATACCCCCAGAAACCCAAATTATAACCCCACACAAAAGGGCGGACTATGAAACTTCAGTAAAGAAATCATCCAGGAAAGGGTACAGAATGAGCGTCATTGGAAGTCATCTATGCGTAAGCGGATAAAAAATTAGGGAAAATCGTATGGGTGACAATCTGCCAAGATAGTACAGGAAAAAAGTACGACCACGGAATTGTCAAAAATGCAGATTCAAATGCAGCCAGCACGTGAGCGAGATTAAAAGGAAGAAGTTATTTGATGTGTAGTATTCACCCCTGAACTTTGAAAGGCAGCGGTGTTTCATATGCAACGTTGTTACCCAAAATACTCCGATACGCAAGAAAACTGGTAAGAAGCAAAAGTCTCTACAATATCATTTACCAGTCAACAATGAAAATGTAAGAGTAACTAACTAACTTTTTAGAAAGACTTTCGACGTCACATGTACGTTATACACTTGCACGAAAACTACATGGAACATTTAAAGGCGAGGATAGAATGGGACGAAACCGACCTGGCAATAAAATTGATGAAGAAACAATTGATTTTGTGAGTAAGTAGGCTACATTAACAGTTTCCCAAGGATGGAGTCGCATTATTCAATGAGTGAGGTACAAAGAAAGTATGTTTGGCCCACGATCTAAACATAAATTTTACAGAGACTGGTGTAGACTGTAGACACAAAGGAATAGCCCCTGGAGGACAAATACAGATCAGTTTTCTGTGAGAAGTTCAATATTTTTTAAACCCAAGAAAGATCACTATTCTACATGTGCAAAGTATCAACGCCATCACATGACATGGATGGCATACAGAATGAATATGACAAACATCAGGCAAGTAAAAGCCAGGCCCGGGAAGAAAAAGAAAAAAAAAATAAACGAAAAGCAAAACTTGATTTAAAATATTGTGTTGCTACTTTTGATTTACAGGCGTTTTGACAACACCCTGTTCCCTAGTTAGAGGTCTATACTATATGTTGCTATAATCTTACAGTGTACAACTCGTATGACAAACAGGCATTTTATCATTAATTTTGTGGGAGGAAACACATGGAAAAAGAGGCTCGTGTGCCACTTGCCTTTTGAAGAGTTCTCAATCATTTTGCCGGTCAGGGGGTGTTGAAGAAGCAAATATGTAGCTGCATCATACATGTACTATGTATCTTAATTACCTCTGTTAAAGGCAAGAAACCATAAGTTTTTTTTTTCAGTCTGGTATTAGCCAGATGGAATGCGACTTTGTCCATTCTACAATCGAACAAGCAAAGTAATTAACATCCATCTGTGTCCCTTCACACTGGAGTACATTCATCAAAATGGCTAGGAGGAAAAGTCCATACATTGCAGTCTCATCAAAAATTGACCATGTAAGCCTCTTGTTACAAAACATCATCTTAATTTACACACTACAACTGAGGGTTGTAGAATTAATTGGTTGAATATCAAATTGATTCGCATTAAAAGAGAAGAACCGAAAAAAACCTGTTGATCAATTATTCCTTTTATGAAAATAGTTTCATGAAAGTGAATACTTTGCAAAGAGAAACAAGGAAGAAAGATCAAGTCAACACATGGCCGATAAATGATTCGGAAAAATAACAAATGCTATCTCACGCGCATGCCGGTTTCAGAACAAAAGAAATAAGATGTGTTTGAGAAACACGAATCAGGCCCGTAGGAAGCAATTTCATATTGGGGGGCTAAAACCCTTGTCCTGAATATTGGGGGGGGGCTAATTTGGTTTTTCCCAAAATTTTCAGTGTAGAATTAAGAAAATTCGGCATTTTTGGCCAACATTGGGGATGGGTTTAGCCCCCCCCCTGTTCCTACGGGCCTACGAATGCCCCCGAAAGTGCCATTTCTTCTAAAATGTAAAGTTTTCATGTATATGGTTGGTAAGGGTTAACGTATGACATTGAGAAAGTTCATATTGCATCTGATCTTGAAACTCAATTTTGAAAAATGCTATAAGGGACGTTTTTCCAGATCCCGGCTCAATTATATTCTGAATCGGTATTTTCTGAACCTATTTACGACAGGGAATTGCGTAACAAAATTTCAATTTGGTTTCAAACTTTCAAGGTGGTGTAAAATTATGTCTGGGAATTGTTAGATTTAGATGTGACGGATCTCCAGCAACGAATTAAAAAGTTTTTAACTATCAAACAAAATTTGCTCGTCAATATTTCTTTCATAGTCTTTTAATGTTTGATAGACTCATTGTAACCACAAAATCCACGGCATTTTTTGTTCTCTCTGCTTCAAACTAGTTTCAAATTTGTCGTAAAGGCTTATCAACAGAATTAGTGAAGCTTTTCTGTAATAGTTGTTGTATCACGTGATTCCATGCCGTGTTCATTTACCTCAAAAGGCAAAAACGATATCCGTGTTAACCATTGTCCTGCTGACTTAAAATTTTGTTTCAAATAAACTGCCAATTTAAAAGACAATTCAATAAGATAAGTCCAAGATTTTGCCACAATAATGCCATTAATGGAGTGAAAAGCAGGCAGTGTAGGCTAAGATCAGACTGCACGTCTGTGCAGGCTGATCTTAGTCTATATTACCCGCCAAAGCTTTGGTCACTACTGTAAATTGACGTGAACAGCATGAGAAGTCATAAAGATAAACGTGGCTAATAGAGTAATCGCGACCCTTCAAAAGGTATTTTTGTGAATAATAGATCTATAGCCTAAAAAACATTGAGGCAAAAGGAAAAAATACTGATCATCACCATTTTCTTTTTTTTTTTTTTTTTTTTTTTGTCTCGATATTTTCCCAGCGCCAAAAGGTATATTCTGGTAAGTGTGAAAAGTATTGACCCTAGGTGGCATGCGCGATCCACACGGTCTCCCACATACTGACCAGAATCGAATAGAAACCTGTCTGAGAGATAACTGGATTCATCCGCTAGGAGCGCTGCAGTTACATCGGTCACGACAGAACCAGCTGATTGTCAGTACACACATGTTTTACAATGGATTCTAATAGAAAAGCAGTATAGGCGTCGGTTTGGTTGTAAACAAAGATGACGTAATCGCCGCCATATTGTTACCTTATATGTCAACTCATTTACATATATGGATATTTCTAAATTTAGAACAGTGGCCATTTTGAATGACCTACTTTTTTACACCTTATTTTTGAAAATACGAGATTTCTATTTTTAGACGGTCCTACTTTTGAAAAAAATAATCTTTTTAGAAATATTTTTGGTTTTAAAGTTCTAAGGACATTAACACGCTTACAACAAAGAAATAATTATTTAGAAAAAAATGTAGCCATTTAGAAAAGCATATACAGTTAGAAAATATAAGGTTACATGCTTACAAAAAAGTAAAAATTCTACCTAATATACATTCAACGTCCTTTCACTGAAATTTCACCCACGTGATCTAAACAAAAATATATAAAGTACATGTTATCCATTCTATGTCCGAACTAGAAAAGATCCAAAAAGAATGTGCTCATGCGTCGATTCAGGTTCGGGCAAGACACGTGCAGTTGACGTCATAGCACATTTGACAGGAGAAGCACTTGGTAATTGACAGTTGACCTAGAACAGTTTATATAATACCACATTTTGACTGAAGACGCAATGTCTGACAGGTGTACTATAACGATGCATATTTTACAGGCGACATACTGTCTGACAGTATAACGTCGCGTTTTGACGTCACTTCTATAATCTACAGTGCATTGGCTGATTATACAATGTGTATAGCCTCGTTTTGGTATAGAACGACGTTGTTATCAATAATAATTTTTGCCAAATTTCAAAAAGATTGGATGGCTGGTTATACGAAGCGTTTCTAAGTTTCTGCAATTTTGCCCCTTTTCTTGTGCCGTGACACTAAAAGCTTAACTGAGAATCAAATTCTTTTGACAACTTTGAAAGTCCTCCATATAAGCATCGTGCCTGACAAGTTTCGAGGATATTGACCATCTCGTTTTAGAGAAGATGTTTTTTAAAGTTTTCGCAATGTTATCCCTTTTCTGCTACCATGGCAGCCAGAGTTTATTTTAAGAATCAAATTCTTTTAAAAACTTTAAAAGCCTTTCCCCAAAGGATCATTCCTACCTAGTTTCAAGAAGATGGACCAACTAGTTTAGGAGCAGAAGCTTCTGTTTTATTATTTTAGCTATTTCCTGCCCCTTTTTTGGTTCCATTGCAGTTTTTGAAAGAAACAAAATTCTTTTGACAAATTTCAAAGCCATTCACCCAATTATAATTCTTGTCAAGTTTCAAGAAGATTGAACCACAATTTGTCAAGTTTTTAAACTTTTTAAAGTTTTTGCAATTTTGCTCCTTTTCTTGTGCCGTGGCACCCAAAGTTTGAGTGAGAATCAAATTCTTTGAACAACATTTGAAGCCCTTAATCCAAGAATACTTCTTATGAAGTTTCAAGGCTATTGGTCTTCTGTTTTAGGAGAAGATTTTTCAAAACTTGGCTATGTTCCCTTTTTCTCATGCCACGACAGCCAGATTTTTTTTTTTTTTTGAATTTGTAAGCCTTTCCCTAAAGGATCATTCCTGCCAAGTTTTAAGAAGATTGGCCAACTGGTTTAGGAGGAGAAGATCTTTAAAGAAATTGTGGATAAATGGACGGTCGGACGGCTGGACGGACAACAGACAACGACCGATCACAATACCCCACCTTGAGCACTTCATGCTCAGGTGAGCTAAAAACAGAACAAACCAGTGGTTTCAAAGGTAAAATCCGATTTTACAAACAAAATAGGCATCATTTGAAAAATTGTAACTGCTGAAGTGAAAGTCCATTTAGTCTTCCCCACAACGTCAGGAATCGCACAATAAAGATTGTTCTGATTTTTAATTTTATGCTTCTAAAAAGCCAAACTGTCAGCTTGTTTATCAGCACTATTGATATTTTGTGTACAGTCAGATGCAACTTCCGATACATGGATGATGCGACTGTACGCTTATATGCTGTGTAAATGTTACATGTTATTGCATTTTTTCCAATTCATAACACTAAAATTTGTTATGATAACCTAAGAGCCATAACAATGTACAATTATCTTTTTGTATGTTTGTAAATTGGGCTGAAGGCCTATGGTGGGACAAATGGGACTGACCGCCGTTTACAAAGTAACTTGTCTAATCATTGGTTAAAAATATTATCACATTATTCATATCACAAGATAACAAGGATCAACTGCATCTACATATTGTTGGTGTAAATGCAAAACATTGTATGTCGATTTTTGCGAATTTCAAAGTCAAACCCAATATGTTCCAGTCTAAACAATTCTTGCAGGTTTTGGGATATATTTACTTAATCAGTATTAATGACACATCATATGTAAACAATACATGCATGTCAAAATTTAAAATAAAACCTTTCAGTTTCGGAAAAAAATATTAAGTATATTGTTTTCTTTCCCTTTAAAACTGTCAAAAAGCTGAGAAGCGAGGCTTTGCATTTACACCGAAAGTACGCAATCACAACACTTCCGAAATGTCCTAAAAGCACAACTTGCCGAGGTATATTGAGTTTACTGATATTAAGTCTGAAAAACAACTCTACAGCAATTTTCATCCAGAGCTCCTCTTGCTAGCTAGACATTGATTCACTACTTCCAACAGATGGGCGTTCTCTAGAGCTGCTGCTACTCTCTCTTTGTCTGCTAATTGCTTGTTCACTGAAAAACAAAACGTTGATACTGACCAGAGCAACAGATAAGGGGAGAAGGGTAAAGGCATTCTATTTTTTTATTTCAAAATTCAAATCAAAACCCTATGGTATGGGTACTGGTAAACCAGCGTTTTCTTCTTTTCAATGATTTCTAAGCTATAAGTAGTAGATTTTATATTCCACTGAATTCTTCTTTGTGTCACCATGATCACTTGAATTTGAACCAGTCCAAAAATTTGCCACTTGGATTAACTCATTACCACACAGAGACGCCTTTTAAAAACCACACAAGATAATAGCTTTGGAAACATTGTGGAAAATGAAGAAACTGCTTGTCACAAGCAATTTCTTCATTTTACAAAATGTTTTCTACAATAAAGACCAAGAAATTTTCAATTTCAGTCACTCAAAATTGTCATCTGCTATGTGTTTGAATTTGGACCAGTCTAAAATATTGCAATCCGGTAATGGGTTAATAAGCCAAAGCAACAAAGAAAGAAAGGAGGGTAAATGCATTCTATTTTTTTTCAAAATTGAAATCAAAACCCTATGGTATGGGTACTGGTAAACCAGCGTTTTCTTCTTTTCAATGATTTCTAAGCTATAAATAGTAGATTTTATATTCTACTGAATTGTTCTCTGTGTCACCATGATCACTTTTGAATTTGAACCAGCCCAAAAATTTGCAATTTGGGTTAACCCATTACCACACAGAGACGCCTTTTAAAAAACTCACAAGATAATGGCTTTGGAAACATTGTGGAAAATGAAGAAACTGCTTGTCACAATTTCTTCATTTTACAAAATCGTCCCTTGACAGTCAGAAGTTGCTATCAGCAGTTAAGTTTTAACGATCTGGAACCATAATAGACACTTTTGAAAATACAAAAAGTATTGTTATATATTATTTCTATGATATAAGACGGAGGTAAAATGAAACTTAAAACAATTTTTACCGATATGTTGGAATTTTATATATATTTTTAGTTATTGATCCCCTTTTACAAAAAAGGCGGGAAAAGGGGAAGCACCAACTCCGTAAATCTCATATTTTTTCCCAGAAGATGATAAATTTCTGACATTTTTCGGCTTGTATGCTACAACAGATATGTATGTAACATAAATAAGCTAAATACAAAACTATGAAAAACAAACATTAAGAAAAAACACTTGATTATATATAAGGTTTATGATTTTGCGACTGAATTTTTTCCATGTTTAAGAAAAATGAACATTTTTCTTTGATTTGTAATTTTTGTAATATTGACTGGCAGGGTATGAGACCTACACCAAAATTATCTCTAATATATACTTGTGCAAATAAAACAAGAATGGGAAAAAGTTACCGTTAAATTTTGGTTTTTTATGAATTCAAACTTAGTAGGGGCGCATAAAACAAGGACAAAATTATCCAAAATAGGTCATTCAATTCCATCAAATATCCATTGTAAGGTCAAATGTAACAACACATTATTTTTTATAGTAACTTATATTAGGAACTTATTTTTATCAAATATTCATTGCCAGATTTCCCTGTAGTTGCTACATAAACTATTGTTAACAAAACAAGGGCATTCTATACATCGGTGGGGAATCATGTGACACTAAATTTCAGAAAATCGTCAATAATTTTGTAAATACTTGACCAATTTGAAATCGGTTTGAAACAGAAAAAAGTGTAAAACGCCCGATATCAGATGGGTGGTAACTCTTTTACAAATCAAGTGATAAAAACGTTATTGACGATCAGATTAAGTTTTGGATGGTCGTCAATAACTTTCATATCAGCTGATTTTTCAAAGATTATCCTTGGCATTCAGCAAAGTCATGGAGTGTTCCCGCTGTCTCTGCTTAGATTCTTCTTTTCAAATCGGTCATCTTTTGACAGAATTGTTGGAAAATATCGAAAATATCATGTCAGGTGATTCCCCGCCGTGATATATGATTCGTGGGGTGGAAGAGGGTTGAAATTGGTGTCATGTACTACTGTATAAGAACGCCTTTAATCAAATTAAGCTTATCTTACACGAATATGTATCTTTGATTGCCGGGTCTTTACATACCTATAGTCCTTTAATTAACGATATTATGGCACATGTTTACAAAATTTACCCTTGCAAAAAACGCAATAGCAAAGTCATAACTACTGTAAACTTGCATGTGATGGTTCGAATCTTGCAGGTCCCTTACACCTTCAAGATTTGAACCAAGACATGCAACGTTGACCGAAAATTAACAAGGATTACCTTTTGTTTATTACTGTAAAATTTGTAAAAATGTGTCATGATATTGTGACTGGATTATAATAAAAAATAAACCAAGGCAGAAGACGCAATATTGGTACTATATCAAGTCCTGGCCCCGGTTTCTCGAAAAAACTTAAGTATATTCTCATGAGTTCATGCTCAACTTCTATTCAATACCAATCAACGTTGATTGGTATTCAAATTGAAGTTCACGTGGATTTCGTGCGATTTGAGCACGATGCTCAGATTTGAGCATGAAAACATACTTAAGTTTTTTCGAGAAACCGGGGCCTGGTCTTAAGCATTTATTCGTATAGATCTTGAATCAATCAAGTGTATTGGTGCATACATACCCCCTCCCCCCCCCCCCCCAAAAAAAAAACAAAACAAAACAAAACTGTACCAGTCCAAACGAACAGAAAACACTGAGGAAAAGGGACACATTGATGATAACACATTGCTGATAATCAACAACCTCTTCTTTACTCTCAATGTTTTCTCAAATTATTTCTACAATGGACGTCAAAACCAGACTTGTTAAGAGAAGGATAAATCAGTGCTTTGCTATTTATAACCAAATCAGTAAATTCATAAACAGTGATTTCTTCATTTCTCTTAGAGTTTTTCTGTTATTTCTACCAGTGATCTGGGCCCCGTTTTATCAACGAAATTACGCACATTATTTTCGTAGATTTAAACGGAAGTTCAAATTTTTTGTGTAAGTGCGTTTTACAAAACATGTTCGCAGCTAAGATTAGAATTTCCTAAGTTTTTTTCCGTAACTTTACGATCAAAAATAGTTTACGTAAATCTGTTCGTCACCACTGACGATGCCTAAATTTACCGCTTAAAGCCTAGATAATCCCAAAATTACTGAATATCTATGAAAGGAAATGTTGAAATTGAACAAACCACGGAAAATTCATGTGAATAGCATTGGATTTTGTGCTAACAATAGACTGGGTTTAAAGTTATGTTTTGATAAACCGTCAGTGTTGTCATACAATATCGTAACTACGGCCTGATTTAAGCAGTAGCTACGAGATTTCATAACAGCTCCAACGCATTACAATTGTATGTGCGAAATAACGTCACGATTAATTGGATAAAATCGTTCCCTATTTTGCTGTACTTTCACTTTCTTTTTTGTTGCTATTTATAGAATACAACATGAAAAAGTATTTTTCATGTATTTCCTATTCTAATGGAATGAATATACGTTCAATATACGTTTAATCGCCAGAGTGTTTAGAACGATAATATTTAAGCATTTTTCATGCTACTAACAACGAGAAATACGAGAATTATCTCTATCTATGCAGAAAAATGCACTTTAAATAGCTTACACGGTCGATATATATTAATATTTACGAGAAAGTAAACCGAGGTGAGAACAAAATCGAATCTTTCCGAAGTGCGTTTCACGGAAATAACCGAGTGCCGTAAATACCCGATCATCGTCAATAATAACCGAAATCCATTATGGTTCCAGATCGTTAACTGCTGATAGCAACTTCTGGCTGTCAAGGGACCAAATGTTTTCTACCCCCAAAAAAGATAAATGAATGTAAAATCTGATACACATGACTTGTAAATGTCATCTGCAAAATCTTTGAATTTGGCAAGGTCCAAAATTTTGCAGTCTGGTAATGGGTTAAAAGTTAATAAAATAAACATTAATACAAATGAGCCTGGATCTGGAGAAAAGAGTCTTCCGACATGAATACAGATCAGCCTGTGTATAAACACAGTCTGATCAAGGCCCATGTTGTTCTCTAATAGATTCATCTGCAGGTACTGTCAGAGAGCAGCATGGACTAATTGATTGGGGTTTAACGCCTCTTTAAACTGCTATGGTGATATCACAGATGCTGGGGCACCTAACAGTGCACAACACCCTAACGGAGCCTCAAGCTGTTCTCCAAATAGGTTAATGATTATCAAACCATTAGTGGGTGATACTTTTATCAGAAAAGATATTTGCAGCAGACGTGAATCACACCCTGTACCTCATGAGTGAAGTCTGATGCACTACCAACTGCACTATGGTTGTGGCAAGAGAGCAGCATGGAACCTGATCAGATCATCAGACTGCACTAAGAAACAGGCTAATTTGGAAAACATATAGTGTCTCAAATGCTACAAGGTCCCATTTTCTAGTTCCTTGCACAATTATCCCATTCCTACTGATTATGCCTTTCGGCATCCCATGAGATATAGACTTGAGAATTCATTTTGGAAAAGTTTTCCATAATGTTTTCTAGCTTTAAAGACCAAACAAAATGTGTTTGTGAAACACAATTTTACACAAATGCCCCCGAAATGGCCATTTTTCTAAAATGTTAAGTTTTCGTGGAGTAAAGGGTTATAAAGGGTTAAAAGATGACCTTGAGGAAGGTCAAATTGCATGGAACAGATAGATATCATTGAAAGGAAGTTGCATACCACATTTGAGCTTTGTATGTCAAATACTTTCGGAAACAAGAGGGCCGTTGGCCCTAGGTCGCTCACCTGAGATGGGGTTTTATAACAGATCAGATTTCTTACAGGTAATGCAAAAAGGGTCAAAGCTCATATGAACGCCGCTATGCGATTTCAAACCATAGAAAACCCAGAAAACTACCTGAATGCAATATCATATGTAACTCAAATATGAAGTTTCATCCAATTCGGCTATGTGGTTATGGAGAAATTGCTTTGGACAGATGGAATTAAAATAAAACATACAGACTGACAAACAAACAGAAATTTACCTAGATATATGACCTTGAACCTGCCTAAATATATATTTCAAATAGAACATCTACTCATGATAAAGAACACATTTACCCATACATTTTTTTAAATCCATGCATAAATGTAGATGCTATGCCCCTGATAAGCAGATTTTTACAAGAAGTCACCTTTTTCTGTGACAAGGTTTTGAAAATCAAAGAAAAGTACCTTTTAGCAATATCATAAGTAATGCAAATATTAAGTTTTGTCAAATTTGGCTCTGCGGTTATTGAGAAATTGCTTCTGACAGATTTCGTGTAATTTCTCTTTTTCTGTTGCCATGGCAACCAGACATGGTTTTTTTTTTTTTTTATAAATTGCAATTCTGCTAGCAATTTTCTAAATGTGACCTCCTAAAGAATATTTCAGCCTAGTTTGGTGGAAATTAGCCTGTTAGTTTAGGAGGAGATATCATTCAATGATGTCATTGAGATTTGGTGGAAAATCTCCTTTTCTGTTGCCATGGCTACCACAGCTTTTATAGGATTTCAGTTCTTTTAGCAATTTTTTAAAGGAACATCCTAAGAAATATTTCTGCCAAGTTTGGTTGAAATTGGCCAAGTAGTTTAGGAGGAGATGTTGTTCAAAGAAATTATTGAGAATTAGTCTAATTTCTCCTTTTCTGGTGCCATGGCAACCAGAGTTTTTAGTCAATTTCAATTCTTTTAGCAATTATGAAAGAGGACCTCCTAAGGAATATTTTTGCCAAGTTTGGTTGAAATTGGCCTGGTAGTTTAGGAGAAGATGTCATTCAAAGATAGTATTGAGATTCAGTCAAATTTCTCCTTTTCTGTTGCCATGGCAACCAGTTTTTTATGGATTTCAATTCCTTTTGCAATTCTGAAAGGGAGTCATCTAAAGAACATTCCTGCCAAGTTTGGTTGAAATTGGCCATGTAGTTTAGGAGGAGATGTCGTTCAAAGATAGTATTGAGATTCAGTCAAATTTCTCCTTTTCTGTTGCCATGGCAACCAGAGTTTTTAATGGATTTCAATTCTTTTAGCAATTCTGAAAGGGGGTCATCTAAAGAACATTCCTGCCAAGTTTGGTTGAAATTGGCCAAGTAGTTTAGGAGGAGATGTCGTTCAAAGATAGTATTGAGATTCAGTCAAATTTCTCCTTTTCTGTTGCCATGGCAACCAGAGTTTTTTATGGATTTCAATTCTTTTAGCAATTCTGAAAGGGGGTCACCTACGGAACATTCCTGCCAAGTTTGGTTGAAATTGGCCAAGTAGTTTAGGAGGAGATGTCGTTCAAAGATAGTATTGAGATTCAGTCAAATTTCTCCTTTTCTGGTGCCATGGCAACCAGAGTTTTTTATGGATTTCAATTCTTTTAGCAATTCTGAAAGGGGGTCACCTAAGGAACATTCCTGCCAAGTTTGGTTGAAATTGGCCGAGTAGTTTCGGAGGAGATGTCGTTCAAAGATAGTATTAATATTCAGTCAAATTTCTCCTTTCCTGGTGCCATAGCAACCAGAATTTTTAATGGATTTCAATTCTTTTAGCAATTCTGAAAGGGGGTCACCTAAGGAACATTCCTGCCAAGTTTAGTTGAAATTGGCCCTGTAGTTTAGGAGGAGATGTCATTTAAAGAAATTGTTGACGGACGACGCACGACGCACGGACGCCGGACAAAAGGTGATCACAATAGCTCACTTGAGCACCTTGTGCTCAGTTGAGCTAAAAAGACAAAGGTTAAGTTTTCGGAGTAAAAGGTTAAGTTTTCATAGAGTAAAGGGTTGATAAGGGTTGACGGATGACCTTGAGGAAGGTCAAATTGCATGGAGCAGATAGATATTATTGAAAGGAAGTTGCATACCAAATTTGAGCTTTGTATGTCAAATACTTTTGGGGAAAAGGCAAAGGTTAAGTTTTTCGGACAGACGGACGGACAGACAGGAGTAAAACAATATGCCCCTGATCTCTAGATAAGAAATTTCTTCATTTTCCAAAATGTTTTCTACCCCTAAAATTGTTGTCTGCAAAATCTTTGAATTTGGATCAGTCTAAAAGTTTGTCATTCATTAATGGATTAAGGCATACCTGCATCCTCTGAAGCATGACTTCCTGGTGTAATTCTTACATCCACCTGAAATTGATTAAATCAATTAACCCTGTTCATGATGACTTTAAACTTTAGTTACAAATGACCCATATTTAAGAGACATTTCAATAAGTTAAAGCTCTAGGTTTTGCCACAATAATTGAGTAAAAAGCAGGTAGTGTAGGCTAAGATCAGACTACATATCTGTGCAGGCTGGTCTTTTTCTATACTGACTGCTAAAACTTTAATCATGACAGAAAAAAATATGTGCTCAGCATGAAAAGGGTTAACACTGTTCTCCCCAGCCCAATAGGCAGTAGGACTCCCCACTACAACTTCAAGTAAATCAGTGCACTACAACAAAACCTTTAAGTATGCCCAGCAGCTCAAACTCTTCAAGTTTGGTAGCCAAATATAGTCATAATGAAGCATTTAATGTTCAGAACTGATCATAAAACATTTTGGTAAAAGAAGAAATTGCACCTTTGAACAATTTCTTCTTTCCCCATTATGTTTACAAACATACAAGATAATTTGTATAAACAATCTATGTTTGAGGTTCATAAAGAAGGTTTTAAAGACACTACAGCTTCTCATTATCCTGCAGAAAACCCTGATTAACATTTTCTTAAACAGTAGAATTTAGGAATAGCAGACAACAAAATGTAAGTTCATAAAGTATGGCTTTATGAACAAAGCAGTTATAGAGAAAACATTGAGAGGGGGGGGAGAAAGATTGTACCTCACCTTAACCCTTTACCAAACAAGACCTGGTTTTGACGTCCCTTTTAGAAAAGGCTTGGGAAAATATTCAGACAAACGAAGAAACTGCTGATAACCAGAAGTTTCTCCTTTTGTCTCAATATTTTCTATGCCATATTTTACACAAATTATATCTTTGATAATATCCATTTTGTTATTTGTGACAGTTTTTGAAGTGGATCACCCTGAATTGTCGCCGTTTGGGAAAGGGTTAAACCTGGGAGGTAATGTTCTGAGTAGCTTAACTCTGATAGAGAGCCCTATCAATGTGGCCATACTACCGTGTGGTATTGTTGGGGTAAACATTGAGGGAAAATGAGAAAGATTGTAACTCACCTTAAACCTGGGAGGTAATGTTCTGAGTAGCTTAACTCTGATAGAGAGCCCTATCAATGTGGCCATACTACAGTGTGGTATGGTTGGGGTAAACATCACTTCTACTGTATTCTTGTCATCATTAACCTGCATTTATAGAAAATATTTTAGCTGGGATCTGGAAAAGCATCCCCAATAAAATATGCAAAATTTGAGATTTCGAAATGACCACAGCTAACATAATATTTCCTATTAATGTCCATAAGTTCTCTATGTAAAGAAAGTAATATCTTCAATCTGTAATAACTTCTGAGAATAGGAGGAGGTAAAGATTGGGACTAGAATACTTGTTAACAGCAAGTTATGTAGCAGGCATTTGCTTAAAAGTACTTTTTCGATAGTTATTCCATTATTGAACCCAATTCAGATGCTTTTTTTTAAAGAGCAAAACAGCTGTAAATCTTTGGGCACAGTCTGAAATTAGTTTTTGCACTTGCATGTATTAGTAGTACATGCATGGGTGAAAGTTCAAAATTTTCAAAAACCTGAAAACCTGGAAAAGTCTGTATTTATATAGTAAAAATCGAGAAAATGGGGCATTTTGGAATACTCAAAAACCTGAACTTCAGGCATATGCCTGAAAACTTTCACCCATGTACATGTAGTTCAGATTTATACGGTGTACCCTTAACTTTGAAAGTAAAGGATTCACTGTATCCCCAGATTTTTCTTTGACCCCCCCCTTTCAAACTTAAAGGGTACATGTACCCCCAAAAGGAAAACCCAGTGGGCATGCTGAATAAAAAATTCTAACTCTTTTTTTAAATTCCAACCCCTATGTTGTGAGTAATCATTTGAAAAGTCTCAATGAGACCATTCCAATAAGTACATACAAGATAGAATTTGAGAAACTTTGCATTTTGAAATGTCATCGTCCACTCTCATCTGTAGCTATGTTAATATGTACTTACATGAACATTGTCACAATCCACCACATTCAACTCTTCTAATGTGAGCGGATGTTCAGGGTCATTGATACATCGGATTATGTCTGCAAATAAAGACAATTTGTTGGAATTAATTCAATTTACCCTTTTCCAATCAAAACAAATTTTGACATCCAGTGGCAGATATAGGATTTTTGTGATGGGGGTTCGAATATACAAATGGGGTGGCTGGGTCGTTTTCCTATTATTATACAATTTTGACTGAATTTCTGCATGAAAATGAAATAATAGGCTATGAAGGAAGTTCCTTTGAACCCACTGAACAAACAAACCCCCTATCATATATAATTTTCCATGACAAGCTCATGCAAACACATCGATCCGCACTGAAATGTGAAGTCCTTGTGTCCTGGTTTAGGGATTGAATCAATTTAGAAGAATCGCAAAGCCTTTATTTGATTGGTCAGATGAAAAGGTCATAGAATGTGTCACTGTGGTGTCCGTTGTGGAGCGTTAGCCGTGTGACGAAGATGTTCAAAGTTCAACTCCCGGTAGCGGAGGTTGTTCTTGGCTTCTCATTGGCTCACATATTCCACACAAGCAGAATTGAGAGGGTTTAAAATAAGTTGAAGAAACTGCTTCCTAATTGATGTTACCGGTCAATAAATATGTTCAAATAAACATATGAATAATAGAAGATGGCCCTTTACTAGTCCCTATCAGATGTTACTTTTTAAGTCAACACCGGATTAGATCAGCAAATCAAGAATTTCTATGAGGGGGATCGAAATTGCAATAAGGGGGGTTCGTTTTCCTACTTTCACACACTTTTGACTGAATTTCTGCATGAAAATGAAATAATCAGGCTACAGAGGGGGGTTTTGAACCCCCACTACCTCCTCTGGATCCGCCACAGCAATTGGCATGACATTATGATAGCCTCACTTTCATTTTTTCATCGAGGGTACTTCCGCGGTATTGATCATTACGGGATACCATTTTAGAGGCAAAATATTTAAAAAATCCATCGTTAAAATTCATAATCAATACTCTTTCTTTAAAGAATAAGATTTAAACTTTCTAACTACCAATGCATTTTTAATAATTTGGCCTAGTCGTCCAGATATTAATGCTGAAAGTTGGTAATGCTTTAAGGAAAATGACCAAAGCTTTCACCTCCACCGAATGAGTGCATGTTAATCCGAGTCTTCTCTGCTGTAAATATGCTCTTTGATATTTTGATTTTTCGTAAATAGCGAAAAATCAAAATATCAAAGAGCGTATTAACAGCAGAGAAGACTCGGATTAGAACTTGCATGTCTGACTTTATGACTGACAACGTTTTTGATTGGCTGAAGGGATTGTGCCGACCGAATCAATTGGCTGAAGGGATTGTGCCGACTAGCTGCAATATCGTAGCCACAAACTTGATAATGGGTATTGGTTTGTGACGAAACCCAGATCAAAATTCAAAAAATGTTTCAGTCATTCTATAGAAAACATACATCGCCTGTCCTGGTGTAATTACGGAGTAATTCTGTGCTAAAAGTGCACTTATATACAGTATTCAGTATGTTTATCTTATGTTAATCAAAACCAAATACTTTTTATTTAACAGAAAAACGTCCATTGTAACAATATTTCGGAACAAAATTTGATGACCCTACGAAAATCGGCGATTTTATTGTGTCCCAATGCCCAACCTGTCATATTTTTTACAAAAAAGAAAGGGTTATCAAATAGAAAATACATACTTTTTTGTTGTTGTTGATAGAAATAATGTTTTCCTCGTGAATAAAAAACAAAAAGAGCTAAACACTCATACCATTAACAAAATTTTTAATCCTAAACCACTGTCCCTGTAAAATAAAACAGTACCGTTACGGGATCATTTCTTCAACTTTTGCTAACTGTCTACTACTGACTTCATCATCAAATGACTGACGTCATATTAAAGCATCTCCGCGACATTTTGTAAATGTGACAATATATGGCTGTGATCCGCTTGAAGACAAAATACGAAGTAACTTGTTTGTATTACAAAGTTATTTTTTCCACCTACATTACCGTTCATATGATTAAACAAAGGTCGGTCGCTATAATGAAATTTTTACTTTGACATACTATTTTCTGTGTAACCCTTCTGGTTTGTGTCAAGAGAAACTATGCATATCCCTCCCACGTTATCACCATTCAAGCCCGGATCCAGGTATTTTTCCCAGGGGGGGTTACCGATTTTTAACCCCTTTTTTCGCCAAATTTCAGGGGCGCTCAGGCCCCTGACCAGCCCTGGATTCATGCAGATACATGTCATACCATGAAGGACTGAATATAACAATGGTTTGTCGTGGCACACAGGGAAGAATGGCGCAGCTTATATGGGGCATAACCAGCCATCTTTTTGATAACCCCTTTTTTCGCCAAATTCCAGGGGGGGGGTAATGACCCCCTGACCCCCCTCTGGATCCGCGCATGCCATTATTGAAAAAATGTGTAAATTTTACATTACCGTTACAAACAATACCGTTACGCAAACCAAAATTTTGTAACGGTAGGGTCCATTTTGTAACGGTAATGTCCATTTTCCGTAACGGTAAGGTCCATTTTCCGTAACGGTTATGTTTAAAAACCATACCGTTACACTGCTTTTGAAGACAGATTCAAATATTTTATGAATAATTCAAGTGAAGATAAAAGTATTGTAAGAAAATACAAAAGTTGACATTTGTGCATTTATCCCTTTTCCAAACGGCAAAATTTTAGGGCTATCCGCTTCAAAAACTGCCAGAAATGACAAAATGGATGTTAATAAAGATAGAATTTGTGTAAAATATGGCACAGAAAATATTGAGACAAAAAGAGAAACTGCTGGTTATCAGCAGTTTCTTCTTTTGTTTCAATGTTTTCCCAAGCCTTTTCTATTAGGGACGTCAAAACCAGGTCTTGTTTGGGAAAGGGTTAAATTGGGACTAAAATCACAGATTATATGAGAAGTTCTGATACATATTTTAGAATCTTTTTAGATTTTCAGGTGTTGAATTGATTTCTCCGAAGAGATGAACAACTGTAGCAGTATGTTCATGCATAATCTGGCGAAAGCTTTTAACGAGTGAAAATTGTGTGTTTTTTTTTTAAAATGAAACAATTTTCAGAAGTTAAACTCAACATTTCTATCCGTAACGGTAAGGCTTATTTCTGTCAGGTGCTTTATGAAAATTTACAAAAAATATTGGTACTTAATTCAGAGCATGTTTTGTTTTGATTTTATCACATAATTATTTTCCCTTTTATTTAAGTTTTTCGAAGTCCAATACCAAAATGTGTCTTTTTTATCAAAACCTGGCCATAGATGTACGTTTTCTGTAGAATTACTGGTTTGGGTTACATTATTGTGTAGCTGTATCCCAAAAGAACCTGGGAACCTGGCTAGGCCGGTTACAATTGCAATTATCCTTTCCTCTCATGCTTTCGATAGGTCACATGGTTTCGATAGCCTTGTGATTTTCAGAAGTGCTTACAATCTGAGTACCATTCCTTGTGCATCTAAATGCTGTTGCTGCAAACAAACTCTTTGGTCAAAGAAATTTGGCGACTACTGATTTTTACACCAACAAACTATATTTTTGGCAAAACAAAACAGAAACTAGAAAATCAAGGTCAGGGTAAAAATCATTCAACCTTATCCAAGCCTCTTTCCATCCTAGAAAAGTTTTCAAGACGCTTGATTTTCTCCACAGTTGAGCGAGTCCCCATCCAAAAAATTGCGATTGTTATTATGTCATCCTAGTGCTTTAAATAGGAACAAAAACAAAGCCCTATCGGAATGATGAGAGCCTCACCTTGACGCCGCTTGATGACATGCTTTGAATACTCTGGCCAATCTATTTAGTTAGTCTGTTTACAAATGTTGTTTTCCATTTTTTATGTCTATAACTTTGGTTCTTGAATCTATTGAGATGGTCAGAATTTTATAAAATCAGTTTGTAAATATGCAAGCACATGGTTTTAGATAAGGCTATCGAAACTACGGGACGTCAGGCTATGTGCCAACCGAATCAATTGCTAACACTGTGTAGCCTAATATGGATCAGGGAAACTTTTGAGATGAACTGTGTACAGCCAAACTTTCCCCTCTTTTTTACTCTCCTAGTTAATTTCAATTTTCATTGAGGATAATCCGAGTCTTCTCTGATGTAAATACGCTCTTTGATATTTTGATTTTTCGCTATTTACATCAGAGAGCGTTGCTCTTTGAAAATATCAAGAAGTTCGCAACTCGATGTTGCGCATCGTTCACCGTCCGATCTTAAACGATATCCTTAAAACGCCTGATGGTATCGATAAATGAACCATTTATTGTTATGGCTGCTGAAAAAATTACCAGGGTTTTCCCTGAGCATGAGAATTTGGGGGTCATTGTGACCCCCTTGCCTTCACAGTTAGGGGTCATTTCTACTATTTTGTGGGTCAAATGCCCTAGGATTCAAGTATCATAGGAAAATATGGATTTTAAAACTTGCGTCATTAATGACCCTCAAGTAAATTTCTAAGGGGTCATCTGTTTTGAAATTGCGACAATGACGCATGATTTGTGCGTCATGGAAAACCCTGAAATTACGACTAAAAAGTATTTCCAAAAGGTTTATAGGCAATGTTTTGCAACAACCCTCACCTGAGCAGCCTTTGTTTACCTTGACCTTCCATTCAAAACCAAAGGTTATACTCTTCCAGCAGGCCGATTTGAAATGAAATTTTTGGTCAGGTATGACAAAAAATGATTTATTGATCTATACCCTACAGTGTTTTACAGAGTGATTCAATATGATACACAACTAGAAAGACCTGAAGGTCTTGAGTCGCTCCACAGGCCTGGAAATTTGTAAATATTAAATTCAGTTTTTTACTAGATTGTTCAATACTTGTGGATCTTAGTGCAAAATAAAAGAGAAACTAAATGTTTGCAATTTGGGAAAGGGAAATGGGAGAAAATTCAAGCTTAGGTGATGATACTAGCAATGAAAGTTTTCCTTCCTCCAAACAGATCTAAATTTATTGATCAATAACTCCTTAATAATATCTCATGTTTCTTACCAGTTTGAAGGCCAGTGGAGCTAAAAATGATGCAGATGACAATTTTGACAATCTTTGAATTTGGGGTTAGAAAACATTGTGGTTGGTGAAGAAATTGCTTCAATTCAATGCAATTTCTTCATTTTCTACAATGTTTTCCAAAGCATTTAGCCTTACTTCCCAATCCTTTTCTATAAGGCCCTGCTTGGGGAAGGGTTATAAAGAATAACTGTTTCCTCTGAAGGCCATGAAAATTACACTGGTCAAAACTAAAGGCCACAGCTGACACCTGCAGAAGATGGCAGTAGTTGTATTACATAACATTATGTAAGATTTCTCCCCCCAATTGCTGGTATTTGGTGTGATTCCCAGTAGAGGGAATTTACAACTATAACCCTTTAATCAGTTCTGTTCTTTTTTACACTTCCTTTCCAAACAAGATGAAGACTGTTACAGATGAATCAAATAAATTAAATAAATTTTTGAAATGGTTTTGACGTCAACATTAAAACTCTTTATGAAAACATTGAAAGAAAAGAAGAAAAAGTTAAGCAATTTCTCCTTTCCACTTAATACTTTCAACATAATTACACTCAGAATCTCTTATTTTGACATCAATCATTTTGTTAACAGCTCCAAGTTAATTGAATCTATAATTAATTTTGAGGCTGATCGATTTATTATTTTTCATGCAACTTACCAATTTTGATATCTGTTGAGCTTTTTGTTACTGATAACAGTTTTACTTTATACTTTTGAACAAAAAAGCTCTTTCCCAAACAAGGCCAGCTTTTGATGTCCCTAAAACATTGAGACAAAAAAAATGCTGATAACCAGCATTTAGAGGAATCAGCGCAAAACTATTATACCTACACATTTTTCAGAAATTTAAAATTTTGTATTTTCTGAATCTTTAGGGAGGAATACATCATGCCTTCTAATATTGGTATTTGAATCTGTATAATTAAAAAGATATTCAAAATTCAAAAAGTATTTAATCTCTTTAACTTTACCCATCAGTGGCGGATCCAGGGGGGGTCGGGGGTTCGAACGAACCCCCCTCTGTAGCCTGATTATTTCATTTTCATGCAGAATTTCAGTCAAAATTGTGCAACACTAGAAAAACGAACCCCCCCAATTTGCATGCATATAATCCGGGTTTAATCCCATTTCGTCTACTCCCAATTCGTCTACTCCCAATTCGTCTACTATTTTTGACAAAAGTCCCATTTCGTCTACTCTTCTATACTTTGTATATCAATATGATATCATATGATTTTTATCAAATTATTTGAACCCCCCTCATAGAAATCCTGGATCCGCCACTGCCCATTACACAACGAAAAAAGGCTTGTCCAACTTGAAAGAAGTTGCAGACGACAATTTCAATGTGATTAGATTTAAAAATTTCACAACTTTTTGGGTAGAAAACATCGTGGGAAATGAAGAAATCGCTTGTCACAAGCAATTTCTTCAATTTCCACGATGTTTTCCAAAGATTTTATCTTGTTAGGAGTCAAAAGGGTCTTGTTTGGGAAAGGGCTAACTAGTGCTGTGAGGTAATGGATTAAGTTCCCTTACTTTAACCCTTTCCCAAACAAGACCTGGTTTTGACATTCCTGATAGAGTAGGCTTAATAGAACATCGAGGCAACAGGAGAAAATGCTGATGATCAGCAGTTTGTCCTTTGACCTCAATATTTTCTTGATGATATCATAAACAAATCCAGTCTTCAAATTCAAGTTGTCTTCAGAAGCAGCATTTTGAATCTAATTTTTTGCCATTTAGGAAATGATTGAGAAAGTTATTTGTTTTTTTCCCTCTCCTATAAAATTTTAAAAAATGTAGTTACAATAGTTTTGCACTACGCTCTCAAATATCTTTTTTTGCCTAAAAATTTTCTGTGCTTGTTGATACATAAGTTTTATCTGTATCAACAAGTGCAGCAGCTTTCTTATTGTGTACCATCTTATAAAAATTGTGTGGCTTAACCCTTCCCCAAACAAGACCTGTTTTTGACGCTCTTAAAAGATTAGGTTTTGGAAAACATTTAGGCAAAAGGAGAAAGTGCTGATAATCAGCACTTTTTCTTTTTGCCTCATTTTTTTAGCTATTTTGTACACAATTCATTTTTAGCAACATACCTTTTGTCTTTTGCAACAGCTTTCAAACTGACCCATCATAAAATTTCTCTGTTTGGGAAAGGGTTAAGTAAATTGTACAATGTAGATGAGAAAACATTGAGTTAAAGGGAGAAAATGCTTATTATCAGCAATTTATTCTTTTGTCTCAAATTTTCCAAAGTGTTTTCTAAAGGGGGCATCAAAATTAGGTCTTTGGGAAAGAGTTAAAAGTATGTCTGTGAAGAAACCACACTGTGCATGCAAAGAAGAAAAGTAAAGAATCTATCAACTTACAACAACACAGCTTAATCATCCATAAAATCTTTCATTGAACAATCAAAAACTTTTCACAAAGATGTGTTCATGTCCCATGTGTGTCTTTTATTTCATCTATAGCTATTTCAACTTATATCACATTTGCTTAATATTGACACAAATATCTTCAAACAAAACAAATATTGCCTGCACTGTGACCAACAACCTTTAGAGACACTCTGTCCCTTCCAAGTACACCACTAACTAATGACCCTCACTAACTAAGAGTGACCTTTTCACTAACCTTTAACCTTTTCACCCATTTCACACTTTACTCATTTTTTAGCATTAGCTTCATGTCATTATCCATATAAATGAGCACATAACTCAAGGAGTAAAATTAGGATCAAGCTGAAATATACACACTATCAAGATCTAACAGTCACCAACATTCTGCACAAGTTTTGTCATCATTTGTCAATAGTCGAAGTTGTTAGGGTGAAAATGTCATTTTTGACATGCAAGGGCAGATAACTCCAAACTTTCTGGTTCAATCAAATCAATTTGAAGGAATCTGAAAGAGGGTCACCTAAGGATCATTCCTGTGAAGTTTGGTTGAAATCCATCCGGTACTTTCTGAGAAGAAGATTTTTAAAGAAAAAAGTTGACGACCGGACGCACGCACGCACGCACGCACGCACGCACGCACGACGGACACAGTGCCATGACAATAGCTCGCTGGCCTGAAAGGCCAGTGGAGCTAAAAACAAAGCTTCACTACTTGTAATGTTACCGAACTTTCCGCTGTTTTCAAAGAGCAACGCTCTCTGATGTAAATAGCGAAAAATCAAAATATCAAAAAGCGTATTTACATCAGAGAAGACTCGGATTACATTGAGGAGTGACAGCAAAAATTAGTGGGGCTACTTGACCAGGGACAGGGTCCTGGGTCCAAGTTGACCTGGAAAAATGTTTGCCATACCAAATACTTCTCTGTCGTCGATCTTCTCGGAAAAGTCATCGTCTTCATCTTCTGGCCGCTTTTCTCTTTCTTTTGTCCTTTCAAAGACCAAGGGATTCGCGTTATCAAGGCTCCCGTTCATATTTTTCTTGTTGACGTTTTCACGATTTTATTTACCTTCTGTATGAACCGAACAAACGACTTAATGTAAGTAGTGTCCATTTTGAATATTCTATTTCCTAATGCTCTGTATTTTAATTGGCTTTTACATTTCATATGTGTATCTAGAACTTACCGTAAATCTTTTACGGTCCATCCTTTTATGTATGACGGCAAATTATTCATTTAATTTTTTCTCGTGTGAAACGAACTTCTTGGGACGAATACCTCAACAAGGCAAAACAAGTAGCTCTTTGTCTAAGTTGCTGCGATTTTGCATGGTAAATTTTAGACATGAAAAGTTGAACAAAATTAGCGTTTTGTAAATTTATAGCAGTGCTCCCCCCAAAAATAGTTTACCATCAAACGTTTCATCCAGGGTGTGAGTATGGCAATAAACTGTTTTACACGCCCGAGGGCTAAAATCGAATCGAATATCATGCAAACTTTTTTATACGCCGCCGGAGGCGGACGTATATCAGCTAGGACAGATTCACCAATAGGGAGACAATCTCCATATCGAGGGAATGTCTCCCGATCGGGTGTCACATTCTTTAAAATGAGTACTTACATGTAATATTTACAAATGTGTATCCAGATCGGGAGACTATCTCCTTTCAGGGTGACAGTCACCACATTAGGAGACAAATAATGAAAAGTCTCCTGATCAGGAGACAACTGTAGCCTATTTGTTTACATTTGAAAATATTTTTCTTTGGATCTGACACTAGAAAGTGTGTGCTCCACTGAGACACTCGGACCAGGGATGGGGTGAATGTGTAATTAACATTCTTCTCTTTCTTCCCAATAACTGTAGGGCTCCTCTAGAGGATAAATGATCTGTGACTGTACAAGGATAGTGTGAGGCTGAAATAAAAAGAAGCTAAAACAAGATAGAAACATTATCTATATGATTAACATTCTTCTCTTTCTTCCCAATAACTGCATGTAGGGCTCCTCTAGAGGATGAAAGATCTGTGACTGTACAAGGATAGTGTGAGGCTGAAACAAAAAGAAGCTAAAACAAGATAGAAACATTATCTATACAATATAATTATATAGTGAGTTATTTTCAGGAGAGTCTTTGAACATGCCCCAGGGTCCTGGATGACAGCTGTGATTGTCTGGGTGGGGAATTTGTTCCATAGTTGAATGGCTAAAAGTGTTTCTATACAGGTCTTTACGGCAGAATGGTTTCAGATAGCTCATGTTTCTACCTGGCTGATGGTAGACACAGGCTTGTGTATGCATCTGTATTAGTCTGGCGTTAGAACATCGCTATTGAAAAGAAGGCCAGCCTAGAGTGGCAATCATCTGAGCAGTAATTATCATTGCACTGAGCCATTAGGCCTTTACATCCTGGGGACAGCTAGTGATTTTCCTCTTCAGGAAAATGAGAGAGTTGTTGGCTTTCTTGATCACATTGTCTACATCCTTATTCCAGAGCAGCTTCTTGTGAATAGTGTTAACCCCGAGGTACCTTCCATCTGTGACATTTTTCAGCTGATGGCCATGCAACAAAAATGTTTGTTTGATTGGATTCACCGTTGTTCTTTCTGGAGATTGTGGATGGTAGTGAGAGTGGATGACTGTGAATCATATGAAGAAAAGGGTTGTTTTGATTGTGGAGCTCAAATGAGTATACAAATAGAAAATGTACAAGTTGTGGAAGGCAGTGTGTATATGAAAAAAAAAATTGACATGGGTAAAATATCAATGTAGGAGAAGAAAATGCTGATTTATAACAAGTACTTTCTCCTCTTGCCGTAACAGTTTCTGTGTTGTATTGTGCACAAGTCCTACCTCTGTCACTATCCATTTTGTTGTCAGCAACAGCTTTTGAATTGAATAAGGCTTAAAAAGTAATGTAACAAATCTCAATTTGATCTATTACAGCTACAGATGAATATCTTACAAATGGCAACATAATTATGATGAAGTTTGGAAGTTGGACTTTAACCCTTTCCCAAATGGCAAAAAAATTGGAGTGTTTTGATTTGATTACGCTGCAGGCGGAAATATTCATGTTGGTATTGATAGGATTTGCTTAAAATAAAGCACAGAAAATATTGAGGCAAAAGGAGAAAATGCTGATCATCAGCATTTTCTTCTTTTGCCTCAATAGTTCCCAAGCCATTTCTATTATGGATGTCAAAAACATGTCTTGTTTGGGAAAGGGTTAATGCGATGAAATGATACCAGTTAGAGTATCTTCTGCATCTAATGGATGAAAAGGAGCATGGAAGTGAAAACTGGATGGCCACTTTAACAGACGAATTAGCAAATATACCGGTAGCGGATGAATATACGCCTAACTGCAATTCTGAGAGATCACTTTCCACATTCGTTTTCTTATTTGCTTCAGTATATTATATTTGGTAATCTGCAATGATTTGAAAGCAGTTAAAGTCAAAAATGTTATCATCAATCTTGTTAAATCCTATTTTGTGATTTCGTTGTTGGTGCTTGTTTAATTGACACATATCTTGACATTGAATGTTTCTAACCTTTTTGAAAAAGATGTCTGTCTAGATCTCATATCAATTATATACTTCTAAGGTATTGGTGTCTAGGGCTAGGAATACCTAAAATGATGTATTTATCAATGGCTTTAGAATTGATCAAATATTAAAAGATACAATTTTTGGGCCAAGCCATTGAGCCGCTGGCCATTTGTTCTCAAAGATGGCCCCTTAATTTCAACCTATGAGCCAAAGTGTCCCACATAATATATTCTTGGATGTAGAAATGACACATAAATATACACTGAAAGTCATGCAATTATAGTCTTTTGTTATGATCGGCATCCAATTTTCACTGGATGACCTTTGAAATAAAAATCTAACAGTAACTAATAAGCTAGAATACATAATATATTCTGGCTTTTTGCCCAGACTTTTCTACTAGTGGACCTTTGGCAGGTCTATGAGCCGAAGTTCCAAATAAATTACTGAAGTGAACAAGGTTTTGTCTAAGGAAAGGATTATTTTGGTGAATCATTTCAATATTTGTGTTATTCCAATCCTTTCAATTGTTAGCAAATGTAAACAGTAGAACCAGCTTATCATTTTAGTAACCAAGAGAACCGGTGGACGGACATTTTGGCCACAGACGTTTTGGCCACAATATTTTACAAGGTAGGACCTTTTGGCCAAATTTTCTTTAAGAAAATGGAATTGAACCAATTAAATTTATTTCGTAGTTGTACTTTTAGACATTTTGATGCTAAAATTGATATACCATATTTTTTTTTTAAATTTGATGCTCTTGTAATGTTTACTCAATTTATACAGAAAATACTCTACCTTTTGGTCAACAAAATATAAATATAAGTATATGAAAAATAGGATAATAATTATCCTATTTTACATATAAACTTATATTTATATTTTTAAATATATAAACTTTTTAACCATAAAATAAAATAGAATCTTCAGTCTTTAAGGATGTAAAGAAAATGCAGGTCACATTTGATGACATATAATTTTACAAACTCTTTCTTTTTTTGAAGAAAGCATTGTTGACAATGAAGAAATTCTTGAAAAATGCAATTTCTTGATTTTCTGCAATGCTTACTTTTTTCATGGCGGAGCTTGGAAAGTTTATTTTTGTATGAAGGGCACACTTTTAGATCGGTTAAATTTCAAAGTACTTGCTGATGATATTTTCTCAAAAGAGAACCACCCTACTTTTTTGTATTTTTATCAAAGTATGCAGAAATAACTATAGAATATAATAAAAAATAAAGATATTTGTCTTTTTTATTCACGAATAACAAGATTTTTGGAGTTTTTGAAAAGATCTTGTACATCTTCATTTGAAATTCAATACCTCGATTTGACTTGAGCATCGGTGAAAATAATGGGGTACGACGAGTCTGTGGGCCTTTAAGGCCCTCAAAGATGGCCGACGTGCATGAATTGATGGACATTATTTGCTAAGAAACTTGAAAATATGGTACGATTTCTTAACATTTCTAAGGATTTTTACAAGATTTATCATTAAAGAGACGTTTGGCGAGTTATAGCTCGAGATCGCATCGGTGAAAGTATTTAAAACATCGGATAACCCCCCTCGAAATTTCCCGCTTGACAAACTCGTTTTTAAGCGAAAATGCGCAAAGAAAGCACTTTTTGCGCGTGAGCTGATCTTCAGGGGTACCCCCATTGAAGCAATTTTGTTGTCCCCAAATCTGGAGAATGTATCCCGATCGGGGTACAAATGAAGGAGTATTTTCGGCTCAAATGTCACTCGATCGGGTGACGTCTCCCGATCGGGAGATTGTCTCCGTATTGGTGAATCTGTCCTAGCTGTATTTTGGCGTCATCTTCTCCGTCCGTCCGTCCATCCGTCCTTCCGTACGTCCATCCACTTTTCTTGTCAACGCAACTCTTCCTAAGTTTCTGGCTGGATTTTCTTGAAACTTGGTCAATGTTATCACCTCAATTGGTAGATGTGCATGAAGGAAGGATTTTATGGTTCATTGATTTTTGCCTGAGTTATGCCCCCTTAAAACTTAGTCTCTGGCGCTTATTGAAATTGCATTCTTGTCATCGCAACTCCTCCTAAGTTTCTGGCTGGATCCTAATGAAACTTGGTGGATGTTATCACCTCAATTGGTAGATGTGCATGAAGGAAGGATTTTATGGTTCATTGATTTTTGCCAGAGTAATGCCCCTTAAAACTTAGTCTCTGGGGCTTATTGAAATTGCAGCCTTGTCAACGCAACTCCTCCTAAGATTCTGGCTATAGATCTTAATGAAACTTGGTGGATGTTATAACCTCAATTGGTAGATGTCCATGAAGGAAGGATTTTATGGTTCATTGATTTTTGCCTGAGTTATGCCCCCTTAAAACTTAGTCTCTGGGGCTTATTGAAATTGCATTCTTGTCAACGCAACTCCTCCTAAGTTTCTGGCTGGATCCTAATGAAACTTGGTCAATGTTATCACCTCAATTGGTAGATGTGCATGAAGGAAGGATTTTATGGTTCATTGATTTTTGCCAGAGTAATGCCCCTTAAAACTTGCAGCCTTGTCAACGCAACTCCTCCTAAGATTCTGGCTATAGATCTTAATGAAACTTGGTGGATGTTATAACCTCAATTGGTAGATGTCCATGAAGGAAGGATTTTATGGTTCATTGATTTTTGCCTGAGTTATGCCCCCTTAAAACTTAGTCTCTGGGGCTCATTGAAATTGCAGCCTTGTAAACGCAACTCCTCCTAAGTTTCTGGCTGGATCTTAATGACACTTGGTCAATGTTATCACCTCAATTGGTAGATGTGCATGAAGGAAGGATTTTATGGTTCGTTGATTTTTGCCAGAGTTATGCCCCCTTAAAACTTAGTATCTGGGGCTTATTGAAATTGCAGCCTTGTCAACGCAACTCTTCCTAAGATTCTGGCTGCATCCTAATGAAACTTAGTGGATGTTATTACCTTAATTGGTAGATATGCATGAAGTAAGAATTTTATGGTTCATTGATTTTACCTGAGTTATGCCCCCTTCAATCTTAGTCTCTGGGGCAGGGCTTAATGATATTTCAGCCTTGTGAACGATATTTCAGCCTTGTGAACGCAATTCCTTCCAGGTTTGTGACTGGATATTTATAAAAAACTTTTTGTGAACACAACTTTTTACAGGTTTTTGAGTGAATATTTATAAATCCTTGTCAATGTCATTTTTTTTGTCTCAAGTTTTATAAGTGGCGGCATATTTTGTGACCATGGCACTCTTGTTTGGGAAGCACTCATCAAAGTATCCTTTCCTCTCATGCTTTCGATAGGTTCCATGCATTCGATAGCCTTTTGATTTTCAAATTTGAAACGTGCTTACAATCTGAGCTAATAGCATCTGAATTCTTTTGTTAAAATACAAGTTTAAAAGTTTTCTTACATACTTTTGTCATTTGCACTTTGATTGGGCAAAAATGTAAATGTAAATAATCAGTCTAAGTTCAAAGTGAAAATTAATGTATATAGATCTATGTGTGTGACCATGGTGAAAAAGTTGTGTAAAAAAGTGTAGTAGTGATCTGTGACAAAAGCAACCGAAAGTCGCGTTGTTGTGCAGTGTGCCACCATTCAATACGGGAAAACATCAACAAATGGGCCAATTTAGAAGCAAAAGCTTATGCTGAATGCATTAGGCCTCTACAAACTATGTGAACTATGTGAACTAAATACAAAGTCTTGGGTCATAGACTCACAGATTAAGAAATTTTGAGATTTATAACTGATTATTACATGATTAATGAAAAACAATATTTTTGGAGAAGAAACTAGAAAATCAAGGTTAGGGTAAAAATCATTCAACCTTATCCAAGCCTCTTTCCAATCTGACAAGGTTTTCAAAACGTGTGACTCTCCACGGTTGAGCAAGTCCCTATCTTAAAAGTTGTGATTTTATTAGCCGTAGATCATCCTCGTGCTTTAAATGGGGACTAAAACAAAGCCCTATCAAAATGATGAGAGCCTCACCTTAATGCCATGGGATCCACATGCTTTGAATATTCTGGCGTATATTTTTTGTGAGTCTGTAAAAGTGTTTACAAAATTTGTTTTCCTAATTTTTTGTTAACATCTTTGGTTATTGAATCTATTGAGATGGTCAGAATTTTATAAAATCAGTTTGCAAATATGCATGAACATGGTTTTAACTACGGGACATCAGGCTACTTGGTGTAATTAAAAAGTGTGTGTGTGCAGCGGCGGATTCAGGATTTCTGTTAAAGGGGGTCGTTTTTACAAAAAGGCCTTTAGGGGTTCGTTTCACAAGTATTGCACAACTTTGACTGAATTTCTGCGTGAAAATGAAATAATCTGGCTGCATAGGGGGGTTCATTTGAACCCCCCCCCCCCCCGAACCCCCTCTGGATCCGCCACTGGTGTGTGTGTGTGTGTGTGTGTGGGGGGGGGTTATTTGTATTCATCAACTATTCCAGTCATTGTCATGTTGGACCTTATTTGTTTTGACCATATTAAGGTCACATTAAGAAAAATAAAAGCTGTTTAACCTATTTTGGAAGATGTCCATAACATAAAGGCTTTGCAAACATTGTGAACAAAGAAGAAATTGCTTATGTGCCTACAGCAGTCACTTTCAGTCAGGCTTTTTTCGTTGGACTTTGTTTGCTTTAAAATGATTCAATATAAGCTGTTTAATCCATTGTTTTCTTCTACTTCTAGTTTAACCCATTTCTAAACAATAACACACTGGTCTCAAGATAACGACTTTTGGGAAACATTGTAAAAAATGAAGAAACTGCTTATGACAAGCAATTTCTCTATTTCCAACAATCTTTTGTACCCAGGATGACAAAAAATTGTTAAATTTGATTCCGTTCACAGGGTTCCCATAAACCCCCAAATGGGGGTTTTGCACCCCCAAAATTGAATCTTGCACCCCCAATTTTTGCAGGCAGCCTTCTATGTCTCATATAGATGGGGTGCAAGTATGCTGTAAAATGACTGTTTTCACCCCCAAATTTAAAAATCAGTGGGAACCCTGCTTCAAATTGTTAGATCTGCTCCATCTTTGAATTTGGACCAGTCTACACTTGTGCTGTTTGGTAATGGGTGAAGGGGACATGTGTTTCACATTCATTTTTTGTTGTTCTCAGAATATTGAGATGTCATCAAGATCATATTACATCCATGGAGAGGTAGTGCCATTTGAAGAGGACTTTACACATGAGTTTAAAGGTCAAGTATCAGCTTAAAGGTTTTTAATCCTTTCCCAAACAATTTTTTTGCCTATTCCAATTTGAAAGCTGTTGCAGACGACAAAAAGAAGATAAAAAAAGATATGATTTGTGTGAAATAAAGTACATAAAAAATGAGACAGAAGGAGAAAATGCTGATCATCAGCATTTGCTTCTTTTGTGTCAGTGCTTTCCAAAGCCTTTTCTGTTAAAGACAGCAAAACATATGTCCCATATTGAAAGATAGGGGCATATTGTTTTACCATGCCTGCCTGTTGGTCTGCCTGATTGTAATAATTATTTAATGACCAACAAAACTAAAAAAAGAAAGCTGTATCTATTGAATAGTTAATAAAAGAGATTCTCATATTTCACATTATTCAGCCATTCCACGAAAATTGACTCATTTACAAAAACGAAAATGTTGAAAAATGAACTTTTCTGCATGAGCACAATTTTTATGTTAAAGTAAAGTGTCACATGTCTACAATGTATGGTTAAAATTTTACCCATAACATTTTAAGTCCTGCTGAGTTATCGCATTTTCAAATATACCACTATAACCTAGCTGTTACGGAGCATATAAAGCAACTCGAGATACATATAGCGTGAGCTGTGGCCAATGTTATAACCCAACAACAAAAAGATTGTTTATTTGACCATCATCAACCATTTGCACAACTTACAAGGACAAAATGATAACAATTCAGCTGTAACCCTATGTGATGATATCAAAATGAGTATTTCACTGTTAAACGCAATATTCGAGCATTTTAAAAGTGTTTGTGATCGTTTGTATTCTTTTTTAAGCCATCTTGCAAAGTAAAGTTAAAAGTAAATATTCCGATAGAAATGCCTCTTCAGATTATGTTTTCCGGTGCATCTGGCTCTCAAGCTTTCATTTCTTAGTATGTATGATCGTGGAAAAAATGGCCCTTGTGTTACGGAAAATAGATAATTTCCATAACCTTATTACCATTAGTGTCATTTCTTTCAAAGAACTTTAAACGCTAAACGTAAAGGTTCTTACACAAAAGAAACAACAAATTGGTATAAAACAAATACTAAATTCAATAATACGAATGAATCAACAGACCTTTCTTTTAGTACCCTTAAACTATTAATCTCATTGGCAAAATTGCCGAATTGGTACCTTTGCTATTCTTTAATATCACACTCAGAGTAACAATTACATTGTAAACACCGGGCAAAACAGTCTGCACAGATATGTCTGTATATGCACCACAAAGTCGTAAACCGGGTACCACCATGGACAATTTCTAGGATTTAGTTCCGATTGATCTACAATAACTAACCAACCAACAACAACTACTGCCAATTCGTCTATTTTGAAAACCAGTGCCACCTTGTCTACTCAGGTTTTGTATACCGTTTCCATTTCGTCTAAATTTGCCTGCTTTATATTTCAGTATGATATCTTATTTTTTGTTAGAAACAATGGGTTGTTTTTCTTAATTTATGAAC